>JAIGNY010001334.1:127500-177500 GCA_020152595.1 Chiridota heheva | reverse complement strand
AATATTCGACATTTTCCTCAAAATTTTTGAAATTTTTGCTCAACATTTATGTACCAAATTTTCCACTAAATCTCTTATTTTTTTAATCAAAATATCCGACTTTTTCCTCAACATTTCTGAAGTATATTTGTTCAGAATATCTTACTTTTTGCTCAAAATATCAGACTTTCACCTCCTCAAAATTGATTATTGCAAAAATCTTATAATTCTTGCTCAAGACATTTTCCTCAAAATATTGCTAAATTTTCCATAAAGAAATCCGCCTCCCCCCTCAAAATTTCTGAAATTTTTCAGTAACGGCGGGGGATGGATGGAGTGGGGATGGAGGGTGGAGATGGAGTAGAAGGTGGAGGGGGAATGGAGTAGGGGGTGAAGGGGGGTGGGGGAGGGGGGTGGAGGGGGAGGGGTATTATGGTTTTAGCCTCTGCAATAAAGTCTATATACGCCACTGCTGATAATTGAAGATATTTGGTGGAAAATTGGAAGATATTTGTTCCACAATTTGATAAATTTTGGTCCAAAATTGAAGAAGTTTGGTCCAAAATTGAGGATTTCACAGATAGGATGCCAGCTCTTCCAAAACGAGCACAAGCCGCCTACCTTTACTACCGAGTTTAATTTCGCAATATATAGGCTTTTACACAATGATATGAAATATCCCTAATATGCCCCCGGCTAATGCCACACCAATTTGTTTCTTTTAGTAGATATAGCTGGCTTATTTCTGAAAATGTAACAACTCCACATAAAGATAATTCTGCTACCGACTGATATGGCAGCCTAGTTTCATTAGTATCTAGGCCCTAACATTTTATCGAAATATAAAGTAAATTCCTTCATCATCATTTAAAAAGGAAAATGTTTGGGAACCAGATATCGTCTTGTTTAATATTCCGTTACATACTTAAAATTTTTACATGAAACTGGGGGATTCAGAAATTATCAATTTTCCATTGATATTGCTTAGGTATGATAATTTAGTCATTTAAATGTTGAGAAGATTAGTGGTTTTTGCTTCACAATGCATTTTAAAGTTAAATAATTGTGACGTATGTGATTTAAAAAGAATGTCAGTACAGGTGATCGACCATTACAAGATTGCGAAAACCTGATTCTAGAAAGACTAACAAACTTATTTTGCGTGACCACCTCGTTCTGTGCATCACGAATCTTCTTTGTCAGTTTGTGAATATTTTTGTCCGAAGTTTTGGATTTTTTATCCGTGGGTTTCACTCCAGAGGGATGAATGCCGCTTTCAAGCAGCGATAGAAATTCGTCTCTGAAGACTGAATCTGGGATTTCTCAGAGGAAGCGAAAACATTCAGGAAACCATCATCACACAGGCAAACGTTCATTGATTGATGAGCCGGAAAATATTTGTGGCCCAATCATGGGAGAGACTCCTAAAAGGGCCAATTTCTCAGCCCTTAGCCCCACAAGCAATGGTTTCAAATCATCCCCCTTGGTACACAACAAACCCGGTAGCTCAAAGAAACTTATAATCAAAAATTTTAAAGGTGAGAAACGTGGTTTTATACACCCATATACGTGACAAAGTTAACAGTGTGGCCAAGGCCTAAGTTAGGCTAAGAGTGACCTAGGCTAACATAGGGTCCTATTATGAGGCTTATTCTGCAATAGGCCTACATAAGGCATATTACAGAGGGTTATTGGGCAATATGTAACAACATGTGAACAAATATGCAGTATGCCTATGCGTTCTTACCCAAGTAAGAGCCGGTTTACATGATGTGTCCAGATGATCGTTTTCCAACACGGAAATTGTGCACCCAAAATTAGAAAATGTGCGCAATACTAGTGTTCATTATAAACCTTTCTTTTTGTGCTCCAATTTATTGGAGTTTCATTCAGGTTAGGCCAAGTCATATTTCTGTTTGTTTGTGTGAGAATACTGGGGTGTCAGATGCAGTGATTTTTGTACTCCAGTGGAGGTTTCTGCACAGTAAAGGAAGGTGATGATTATGACTACACTGTAACGTGACACATAAAAAGATTATAATGCTTGGTATGAGTTTTAATATGAGGTGTTCTGTTGAAATACCATAACATGTTTTGGCTTCAATGCAGAATCCAATGCATTATTCAAAGTATTTACTATGCCTGTACAGTCGCGGTTGAAGTCACTAATAATAATCTTCATGTTGCATCTTTTTTGCACATTATGACTACGACGATGCCTGCAGATAAAAGGACAAGTTCCTGCAGAGAAAGGACACGTTCCTACTCTAGGCCCCATCATGAAATAAAGCACTTATAAAGAAAAGAAAAGGGAAAAAAATGGACTTCTGTCCCCTCAAAACTAACTATGACTCTGCCTTCGAGATCATGGAAGGGGTATAGGCCTACGTTCAGAAGTGAATTGGATTCTGCAGTTACTCTCATGTTTTGTTATTGGCTAGCTTTATCTTGGAAAATTTTGCTTCAATTTATTTCCAATTTTCTTTTCTTCTAGTTAAACCAGACCTTCCAGAAAACTATGAAGCAGAGACATGGGACAGACTACAAGATGCTGTCATGGCCATCCATGAGAGCAGACCAATCAAATATAACTTAGAGGGACTCTATAAGGCAGTAGAGAATATGTGCTCACACAAAATGTCTGCTTCATTGTACGATCAACTAAAGGGAGTTTGTGAAAAACACATCAGTTCAAAGCAAGCACAATTCACGGGATATCCTTTGAACTTCATACAACTGTAGTTGTTTGTTGCTTTTTATTCATAATATTATTTGCAATATCACTAATTAACTATGGCACACAAATTTGTAGAGGTTTGTTAAACTACAAATAGCTTACATATTTCCCCACACGAGTCTTCAGTTTTGATTTGCAACGAGAGAGCTGACAGACCCACCATCAAAGCTATGTCAAATAACATCTCTACTTTTCCTATTTCACACTCAGACCTCCGCCCCTTTATCTCCAACTACATCAACAAAACCTGGCAAAACTTCTGGAATTACAAAACCAGTAATAAACTTCACACCATAAAACCCAAAGTCTGGACCAACACCCCTCTGCATTAGTCGCTGGGAAGACATCGTTGTCACCTGCATTCGCCTCGGCCACTCCTCTCTTACTCACTCCCATCTCTTATCCGGCTCCCCTGCCCCTCTCTGCCCCACTTGCAACATAGATCTCTCCATTAAGCATATTTTCTTAACCTGTCCCCTATACCAGAACTCCAGATCTCTTCTCTCCTCACTCTCCTCATTCTCGGACTTATTCGAAGACAATTCTTCCTCAAGCATCAACTTCCTCCGCAACAACAACCTCTTTCACCAAATATAATCTCCTCCCCTTCTACACCTAACCTTACACACCCCTTTCTTATCACCTAAATTTTTCTCCCACATTCAGCTTTTTCCCTTCATCTCCCTTTCAAACCTCCCATCTCCACTATCCTTACTTTTACACCATTAATTATTATCACCCTCTTGGCACATTTGACTCTGACTGTTGCGGTGCTGTTATACATCAACAAACCAAACCAAACTTGTCTTTCTTTGGTTTGTAATAAAAAGCTATGCAGACAGATACGCTGAACATCAAAGCGGAAGTACATCGTCTGCAGCTCCTACTCCTCATCCAGCCTTTGGAAGAAAGTGAACAATGGTTTGATGGCGCTCACCATCCCTCGGACGAGTCGTTAAATGGCGGTCCTGATGGCAGGAGAGTCCCTCCCCCCCCCCTGCCTAGTTTTCTAAACACTATTCGATAAGAGAAGCCTGTAAACACCAGGCTGTCAGGACTCGAAATTAGCATTGGTTGATCACTAGCCCATCAGGCTTTCTTACCTCACATTTTACTAGCCTCACTGAACTTTCCACAAGCCCATTTCTTCACGAATCACATAAACATACTGGAATAATTCTGATTATAGGACTAGTGCGACGGGCTTGAATGATTTAAATTGTACTAGCCATTATGTAATATCAACTAGCCCTTACGTAATATCAACTAGCCCTGGACTAGTGGGCTTATAATAATTTGAGCCCTGGCAAACTCAGTGTTCATTCACTTCCTGTCCTGGTTTGAACAGTCATGTTCCGTTTCCAGAGTCATCAGCCTGTTGATGTTTAAAACGTATTTTGGAAGAAGAAGAAGGAGCTTTGAGAGTACATTCCTTAGAAGTGCAAGTGATGTAAGCATAAAGGTCGTGACACACCAAACGCGACGCGGCGAGCAATTTTCTAAACAAAATTGAATAAAACAAAGGAAAAGAAATATATTGTCCTCTTGTTTTCAGAGAAGGATCGTCATCGCATGGCTATTCATTAAAAACTGAAAATTGATTGAAAGGGCATTTCTATGCAAATTAAAGCAAAATTCGCGTCGCGACAGAAAATCGCGCCCCACTTAAGCGAATTTCTTCACCGTTTGAACAAAAAAGCATTTCTAACAAATTTTCCAGTATTATCAGAAAGCCTCAATTGTAAACTTTATGGTGTGTAAGCAAAAAGTCAAAGTATCTTATAATATTTGTTTCCTGTATGATTATCCAAAAAATCGCTCGTAGCGTCGCGTTCGGTGTGTCACGGCCTTTAAACTTATGCAGACAGCTCCCTGACAGTAAGTTATCTAGCAGATAGGTAAAATTAACTACTATACACAGATAAGCTTGTCAGATAAGCTTGTAGAATAAAAATCAAAGAAATTAAAAGTATACGAACAGGTAGCAATCACTTTGCATAAATTGATACAAATGCCCTTCTAAAACACTCACCACAAACACTTTTACAAAATTGATGCCAAAATGTGAAAACTCTGGCTTATTTTTAGATCTCCAAACGTATGCTCATTACGTAATGGTTTTTGTGACATAAGGATAGGACAGTACAACACTAATGTTATGTGAAAGTTATATGCTCATTACGTATTGGGTTTTTTCGTGACATAAGGATAGGACAGTGCAACACTAACATGTGAAAGTTACAATGTACCAGACAGTAATACTTACAGCCTAACGTAACAAGTGGAGTTCGCCAATCATAAACAAATAATGGATCGGAACTTGAGTTGATATGTCCTCTTTATCCATGAGGTGTCTGATTTAATGGGACCGATGTTTTAAAGTAGCTTATGTTATTGTGACACTGGTGGTTCTTCATTGTAGGCCTCGCTGTGTCCTTATTCTTACGTCACACTCCTTTTTTTAAAAATTTGAAATCCAGCCATTTCTTGGGGCTTAATTTTTCACTTTCGCGATTATCTCTGAAACGTGTGGAAATTTCTGATAGATGTTCAGAATTTTAAAAGGAACAATATTCATGGCAAAATGGCTTACCTGTCCAACAGACCTCCGTGGTGTAGTGGTTAGTACTTTGTCCTCTCTCCTGCACGTCCCGGGTTCGAATCCCGGTGGGTCTGCAACCAGTGAGTTCACAACTGGTTATCAAAGGCCGTGGCCGTCTTGATATAATGTTCAGCACTGGATGCTTTCGGGACGTTAAACCTTGCTATGCTATGCTATATACCTTTAAATAAAGGCGGAGTCAAAGACGGAGCTCCGAAAACAGCGATAATATCGCCGTGCGGTAGAGTAAGTGTAAAAAGAGCACTGGATCGAAAAGCGAGGATGCATTTTTAGTGGTCCCCTAAAATCAAATGCTTATTTAGCACACAGTGCTATAGTAATTTACTGGTTAATTGTCATCCTTTGGCTGCGGAGCAGACGACCACAAGATTTTTTAACGCACAGCGATCTTTGGCAAGTGTGGCTATCTGTTCTGTTTGGATGTCTTCATCATACCCTGTCATACGTTGAATATAGTTAAATAAAGAGGTGCGGTCTTCTTTTGCCATGAGTTGGTATGTATAGAGCATATCTTCTAGCAGCCTCCTCTGGGAGACGAAAATATGTCCCAAGAATTTGCTGGTTAATGGGAATATTTAAGTGACCTTTGCCCTCTCGTCACCTGTGGGCTATAGAGGCATTAAGCTTATTGATCTGTTGTGGATAATATATCTGTGAAATTCAGAAAAATGAGCGCCCTCACTTTTCAGTCTAGTGCTCCTTTAACTATGCCAATTGCTCACTCAAATTTAAATTTTGCAGAAAATATTTTTTATATTTTTTGATTATTTTGTGAAGTTTCTTCAATGATTACTGTTGTGTAAGCTTTTTATAAGCTTTTGTTTGTTTTTAATGGTTTTATTGGTTCAGTTATTTTTTATTCATTTATTCATGGCAGTTCCATTTATATATTCAATTGATATATTTCTCCTATGGATTCATTTTCTTTTCATTTTTCATGAGTTTTTTTTTCTTCTCAATCTGAATCTCAATCTAATTGGAATTTGTAGATTGAACCAAGAAGTACTCTTTTTTGACATCAGGCATGTGTGACTTCAGCTATTTAGCTAATTGAAGTTATTTTCCAAGCTGATATCACCTATTTTTTTGCATAATTGACAATACTTAGATGTTTTGATGAGAAAATTGATCAATTTCAGCATGTGAGACTGTAGCTATTTAGCTGAATGCAGCTATTTTCCAAGCTAATTTAACCTATTTTCTTCATACTTGACAATACTTGGCTATTTTGATGAGAAAATTGATATCAATTTCAGCTACTTTTCTAAATCATCACTCAAATGTCTGTTTTGTGATGTCTAAATATGAGGCATTACTTGTGTTATTATTAGAATTACAGATGTTGATCTACTTCTGAACTTCTCTATGAATGAACCTCCTTGACCGCAATGCACAGATATGACTGACAAACTTTCTTATCTCAAACTGTTAAATAAATGTTGGCTGGATCATTGTAGGCAAATGGTAAGTTACTTCTATAAATAGTACCTTTTGAAATTTTACCATGTATTCTATATATAGTACCATTTGAAAGTTGACCATGTATCCTATATATAGTACATTTTGAAAGTTGACCATGTATTCTATATATTGTACCATTTGAAAGTTGACCATGTATTCTATATATTGTACCATTTGAAAGTTGACCATGTATTCTATATTTAGTACCATTTGAAAGTTGACCATGTATTCTATATATTGTACCATTGGAAAGTTGACCATGTATTCTATATATAGTACCATTTGAAAGTTGACCATGTATTCTGTATATAGTACCATTTGAAAGTTGACCATGTATTCTATATATAGTACCATTTGAAAGTTGACCATGTATTCTATATATATTACCATTTGAAAGTTGACCATATATTCTATATATAGTACCATTTGAAAGTTGACCATGTATTCTGTACAAAACACATGCTCCTGCTGGCTGGCATCCTGCAGTCACTGTATTGAAAAATAAATTAAGTGTTTTGTTTTAAAGAGGACAATTAAAGTAACAAAATTGTTACCTTAGTTTGTGTTAACCTCCGGGGATTGGGGTTATGTATAAATTTTGGGACACTGGACTAAACATGATACCCACCTATTTGCAGATAAGATGATCCCAAATAGGTTGATTAATTGTCAATTCAATAGGTAAGAATATAAGACACAGAGAAGCTAACATACAGTAGTTCCACATATCAATGTAATTAATTCGAAGCTCAATTCAATCAGGCTGGAAAATATCACCAACAGGATATCAAATTCAATTTACCACAAGCATGAAAATAATCCTTGACTTAATAATATTAATTAACACTTACAATAATTATCCCTTGCTATAAAGTAACTAAACTTATTGGCTAATAAGAAATGTTTAACTTACAAATATTCGCAACCTGAAACACACATCTTCACACCACAGTCCAGAAGCTTCCGTCCTTATAAAAACTAACAAATCCTAACAAACTAACAACTCCCAAACAGTTAGAAATTTATTATTGCAATTAATGTTTTTGTTATTACGCCCAAAACATATTTCAATTTAAAATTTAGCTTACAGGCACTTTAACTTACTACTATGACATCACATGTAAAAAACCCACAGTTGTGAATGAGACCTCATGAATAATCATTATATGACATCTTGAGTTTGACCTGCAATGCCAACAACATACACTATGTACATTGTTACCTAACACTGGTAGTAAGTATACTAACAGACTGGCGGATGATCCCTATTACGAGAACTTTCACTATAACCATCGTACAAATATGGTGTTAAACGGCACTAAAATCATATCAAGTCAATTAAACTGACACTTATATACATGACATGTGGTCGAGTTGCGATCAACATCGGGAGAACCGGTAAGTGCAAGCAACTTTGGATGAAGACTAAGCTTCAATGGTAAACTCAATCATGCTATGTTAGAGCTGTGGCCGTTTAGCGTGTACACACTAAACGTTTTCAAATGCACTAAACGTTTACTAATTATCGAATTGCGAGTAATCGTTTTTCATAGTCAAGTCTTGCACTTGAAAATCAATGTCCTTCATGATTCAAATCACACACATTCGGCTGACAAAATCCCAATCAATGACTTTTACAAACTGTAAACTCGATTAGCATAATCCTTTTTAAATGCGAGAAACACAAATGCACAGTAATCACCTATGAATGGGGATAATTTGCACCGCGAATTTGCAGCAGGAAACAGTGAACAAGTAAAACTAACAATAGGCCATAACGTAAGGCTTTAATCTCACTCCATCAAGACCCATTTTACAAGCTGTTAAATCGACCCCAAAACACATGGTCAAAATACTTTAATCATGACAATCAGTACATTTACATGTAAATATTACCTATGAGTGAAATAAATTTTGCAAGAAAGGAAAAATATTGCAAAATAAACAAACAAAAAAAGGTTTTAACAGAGTTGAAATTCTGCATGCTTCGCAAAAATGACGGCCATTTTTTTCAGAGGACTGATGAGTAAAATTCTGGGGTGATGGAGTAGTTTTGAAATGTTTTACAGCGAGGTATCATAGTATGCAAGATTTTCACAGTGAAATCCCTAGCAAGTATGGCAAAAAAGTTACGTGATCTTGAGATTAAATGACATTGAAGGTAGGTTTTCTGTTCATTCTAAAACTGAATTTCCATGCACATTTTCCATAAAAATGATGATTTGTATTGTAGAAATAAACTTTTCACAATTTGGAAAGCAAAATTCTAGGGTCTATTTGGGCAATGGAGACACTACTTTTGCCACACTGGTTGCGCGATTTTTTAAACTTGGCATCGTAAATTGTAGTAATTTTGGTGTGCTTCTGAAAATTACAGTACTTAACGCGTGTAAGCGATACACACTCGCATTTTTTGGCGTGTACACGTTTATTGAAATATTACATGGAACATTTGTGACTTGCTGTGCCCTACATCCTCAACACACACAAAATGTTGAAGAAGAAGTATAAAATCCATTTCTGTTAAAGGAGATGTGCAAGATGACATCAAATTGTAAAGGAATTAACTGCTGCACCAAAGTGAGATCAGGCCAACAATTTCAAAATAGTATCCAAATTCAAAATTCAAATAGTAAAAAAATTAAATAAATTTGCTTTCACTATTTTCTTTCTTTTGAAGTCCTCTTTATTATAAGATGAACATGCTTGACAACTGAACTAATCCTTTAAGAAATTAAGTGTGTGATGTTACAATTTTGACACCAGTTACCTGTTGTTCAGTACTTTTCTCACTTTAGTTTATAACCTTGTCTTTTCCTTGTGTGAGATACACATGTCTGACCAGAGACCACGAAACTAATCTTTTAATAATTTATGAAATTTTATAATTTGATCTAATTTTGTTATCTTTCTGTCTTTAACAGATAATGATCCGAAGCATTTTCCTATTCCTAGACAGAACATATGTTCTCCAAAATTCCTTAGTTTCTTCCTTGTGGTAAGTACTATATATGCTTGATAAATTCTTATCTGTTATTTTATTTATGGACAGTTTAATATATTGTCTAAGTTCTAATGTAAGATGTAACCATAGCTGTTTTTGTGAATCTTATACAAATGTATTAAGTGTACAGGATCTATAAATTGTTACATGACCAACCCAGCTTACAATATCAGTAGATCAAATAAGCTATCCTTACAAACGTGGTATGAAACAAGACACAATTTCCATTATGACGTGCAAGTTCCATTACGACATGGCTGTGTAATTTTGATTAGTCATAGTCACATTTCTAATACATACCTCTATTATTTCCTTTAGGGATATGGGGTTGGACCTCTTCAGGGCTAAGATCATCAGTAATAGAACGGTGCAGACAAGAACAGTCGATGGACTCCTGTCTCTCATAGAAAGCGAAAGAGGTGGCGACGTTGTCGACCACAGCCTACTTAAGAGTTTACTCAGGATGTTGTCCGACTTGCAGGTATTATTGATATAAAGAATTATACAGTAATGAATGTTTTGTTTCTGTACATGAGCTTCCTTATGGGAACTCTCCAGATTCCCTGATGGAGTTTTGATGACCAGCTGTAGCAAATGCTGGCTAACAGTAAATGTGTCCTCCAGTAGCTGGAGGACACTTCTAATGTCAGACTTGGATTCAAATCTACAACCTTATGGTTGCAGACTATTACAATTGTTAAAGGATTAGTTCAGTGGTCAAGCAAGTTTATCAAGTTTTATCTTATATGAAAGAGGGCTTTAAATTACTTCTAGATTAGCATCATTGGAAAGGAATTTTTTTATAAAGAATCTAAATATGTAACACAAATCTCTGTTTTCAATATTGACAAAATGTTATCTTTATACAAAGATTGGCCATTAATTGACCAAAGTTTGCCAAAAATTGCTTAATTTGCACATTTTTGTCCAATATTTCCTAATTTGGCTTTTATTACTCAAAAGATAGATATCTTAGTTTCCATTTCAACCAAACTAATGAAAGGAAGGTTGTCAAAAATGCATATAAGAAAAAGTTATGAAATTTGGGTCGGCATTTTCCAAAGCCCTGGTAGAGTTAATGTGTTCTCACGAGTTAACTTCTCCAGCCCAGCGTGTTCAAAACGTGACTGCAATTTTTTGGAACTTTTTATTCGAACTTAATTTTCACAACTTTCCTTTAGTTTTCTATCACTACAAGTTTGGTTTATATGAATGCAAGGCAATAAATGTTTCAAGAAAAAAGTTTAAAAGAAGAAGACATTGACATAAATATGCAAATTTTTGGCAAAATTAGGTAATTTTTTTGAGCTTGTATTATTTCTTGTGAATAATGAAAATAGAGGATTTTTTAACCTATTTAGATTGTTTGTAAAATTTTCTTTCCAATAAGACCAGTCTTAATTTTTTTTTCTCAAAGCAAAACATGCAAAAACAATGAAAATAAGCAATTAATAATCACCGCTGTAAATACTCGCGAAAAACAAAGCCACGTCCCGCATCCGGTTTGGTTCTCTATTACCCGAGTTGCTTAAGTGAACCGCATACATGCTAACCGCTATTCTAACTGCCTGTGAGTCACTGATTGGTTTGTTTTTAATACTTATATTTTGGTGTGAATGAAGAGGGGTTTATTGCTCTTTGTGTTTTCAATTGAAAATGTGTGAAATTTATATTTCAACAGTATATTTTGCATGGGGCAGTTGTATTGTAATCAGGAACTACAAGTTTTTTTCTTCAAAAATTGGTCTCAAAAAGGCTCAAAATTATGAAATTTTGCACAAATTTTGCCAAAAAATTATATTGATGATAGGGGCAGTCAAAATTTGACCGGAATTGGATGCATTGATGTCTTTGACAATTGCTCACACGGTTTTCAGGCAAAAGTAAGTTCTGGAAATATGGTAAGTAAGTTTTTGAAGAAGAAAAATATGAAATTTGCCAAAAGTTTTCAAATTTTACTCTTTACCTATTTTCAAGCAATTTTTCTCAAAACTTCTCAATATAACCCTCATTAAAAATATAAATTTATTGAAAGAACTATTCGAGCTTTTTCAATGATACCAGGATCACTGCTGTGGGCCTATTTAAAGAAGTAAATTAATATTTTGAAAAGTGCATATCCAATCGGTTGTGTCACAACCGCGTGGGGATTTAAGAGTTAAGTAGAACAGGCTGCAAGGTTCATTGATCTCCTTATTTCCTGTTTTGTAGGGAGGGCGCCAGCTATCCTTTGTTTGTAAATGATCCAGCAAATAACTGAATATTTGCCAAAATCCTTCCATTTGGGGAACATACCAAGTTTGCAATTGTCAGTTTCAGTTTTTTGGATTAGAAGTGGGTGGACACAGGGTTTTCATTGTGCTTTTCTTCAATAGCCTTATAAAAGACGGTTAGCCTACCCAACCATTGGACCTAAGTTTTCGCAAAGTCTGATTGGGGAGAAGGTATTATATTGAGGACCAAACTCTACTTATAATCAGAGTATCTTTCTCCATTTGTATATAAAAGTCACAGCTACGGTTGTATAACTGTAAGCTCAAACTGTGTCTTGACAGGTAAAATGATCATAGAGCTACTGATGCATGTACCCGCAAATAATCTTTCACACTTTTAATATTGAGGAACGACACGACAGCAAGGCAGAAGTTTTTCACAGATTGAAGTATTATTGATACTTATAACTCCCTTAGTGTTTGCACCGTGTCTAAAAATCGGACCGGGTACCCGACCTGCATTATTGGTCGGGTATCCGACATGCCAAGAAGGCCTTTTTCATCTTTTTTGCGGAAGAAGTATATGTATTTAAAACAGTGTACCTTGTAAAATCTTGTGATATTTCTTGTTTTTTCAATTGTATTTTTGTTTTTGTGAATAAAGAAATAAAATACAACAGTTTCTTGTCTCTTTTATTTAACTGTGTTCGTAAAATACTGTTCAATGATAATATACTAACTTCCTGAAAATTTCACGATACGGGTCACTTGGTATTCTGGAATAATACACGATTCCACAATTCCGTTATGTGCACAATCAGTAACACAATACAGCAAAGGAAGAGTCCTTTATTATTTGTCAAAAATGTGGTTAGTGAAAAATATACAATTTCATTTGAACACAAATTGTGATTGGTTCAAAATAGGTGTTACAAATTTTTCAGCAAATAGCAGACACGCTTTCAAAATAGTTTGGTAATGTACAACTGCAATATATTTTTTCGGCAGCATACTACATACACTACTTGTTGCGCGCTGGTTTGGATATCTTTTTTTTTGTTTACAAGAAGGTTCAGAGAGTTAAAGTTTCACACTACTATTACATGCACTACTACTAGCGTACATACGTTACTAGCCACATCGCTCGTTCAACATCATTTCTGTGATCTTTGACAATATTTTGTGATCGTTTTATTGTATTGCGTTTGAATAGAAAGGAAACAAACACTTTATAATTCTTGTAAGTTAAGATTTATTCTTTTAACATACAAT
Source organism: Chiridota heheva (assembly GCA_020152595.1). Lineage (NCBI taxonomy): Eukaryota > Metazoa > Echinodermata > Holothuroidea > Apodida > Chiridotidae > Chiridota > Chiridota heheva. The sequence goes on along the minus strand of JAIGNY010001334.1, from coordinate 164,211 downwards.
TCTGAAATGGAAACAGTTTGCAATTGGTAATATTATGAAAATCAATACCCTGGTTGTATTTTCAGAACCGGGTAACAACACAATTGGCGGGGTACCGGATATTTTGAGTACCCGTGTAAACACTAAACTCCCTACCAGCAGACATTGTTAATTCGCCCTCTCTTTTTAAATCTAGACTGGACAAGTTCTGGAAGTCTAGTGTTCTGGAAGTCCAGTCCGGACTTTATGACTTCAAAGCTATCATTGAAGAGCAATGAAATGGCCACCAGCTAACAACATCTGCTAATCGACGGCGACGAAGAATTTGACAAAGTTGATGAAGTATTGAATGATTATGTGATTAGATTTGACTCCTTTTTTTATCTCTGCTCATTTTATCAGATTTATGAGGATGCTTTTGAGAAGAAATTTTTGGAAGCTACAAATGATCTTTATGCTGCTGAAGGCCAGAGACTCATGCAGGAAAGAGAGGTTAGTATGTTAAGAGATTTCAGTTTGATTTGAGAAGCCAGAAATCAGAGTTAATCCTGCACATGGGGACCACATCTATCATACTGGCTAGATAACCCAGGAACACTAGCCAAGCATGGGCTGTGGTGTAGTGTTGTGACAGTAAGTGTTCTGCCCTTGTAATTACCTCAGTGATGCATTCCTGCAAAATGAAATCCAGGACTGCCCCCAAAAGATCAGGGTCTAAGAGGGGATTAACTCTGATTTTTTGGGATTGATTATCCAACCCAGGAATTGAGGTCTGTCGATATGACCTGGCGAGTGTGTGCCATGTCTCTTATTGGGTCATCAGTGATGATCAGCCAGTCGTCTGTGAAGATCCGGATTCCCTCTCCAGAAAGTTCGTCCAAATTCCAAGATTTCCAAGATTCAAATTAAGTTAGTCTCAATGCCATCTGTGAAAGAAGTTTAAGGCAGAGTCAGGATTGACACAAGGTCATGGGAGGGCTGTATTTTTAGCTTTGTGTAAGGTTTAAGATTATACAGAAATGGTGTACTGACCAAGTTATATCAGGTTGCATATTTATAGCATAGAGATAGAAATAATTTTCATAAATACCCCAACGACAGTGGGTGGGATTTGGCTTAGAATCTTTTGCATTGCTGCACGGTGTCACAAATATGTCAGAAAAAAACTGGAAAAAAAAACTGATGGACTAGATACCTGAGTATTTGACGTAGATTAATTTTAATTGTCGTGTGGTGTCACGATTGAACTATTATCAGCTGACTCCTCTCGACCAATCAAATTTTAGTATCTTCACGTATGGATGATGCGCTGTTTGGGTAGCTCCCTTATACTAAAAAAAGCTTCAATGTTTGTAAAGTGCTATAAGATATACTTGTATAGAAAGGGCACTATATAAGATAATTAATATTAATATTACTATTACTATTATATAAATGAACATTGTTTAATCCACAAGGTACCTGAGTACTTGATTTAGATTGATTCACATTGCCATGTGGTTTCATGAATTAACCATCCATATGCCATTTTGACCAATCAAATTCTGGTACTTTTACCACATGTAAATTTATTTTGTTTTATCGACTAGTTACCCAAGTATTTGAGAGATTTATTTACATTGCTGTGTAGTGTCATGTAGTAATGATGGTCAGCAAATGCCATTTTAAACAATCAAATTATAGTATTTTTACCACATATACATGAACTTTGTTTTGTTGACTAGGCACCAGAGTATTCAACTGGAATGTATTCACATTGCTGGTGGTGTCATAAATTAACTATGTTCAGCTGACACCTTTAGACCTTTCAATTTCTAGTCTTTTTCCAACACATTTAATGAACTTTGTTTTGTAAACTAGGTACCCAAGTGTTTCACTTGATTTCCGTTGCCGTGCGGTGTCATGAGGTAACCATGGTCATCTGATGCATTTGACCAATCAAATTCTGGTATTTTACCTCTTAAAATGAACTTTGTTTTATTAACCTGAGTATTTGACTTAGATTTACGCGCATAGGTCAGCTGACAACTTTCGACCAAACAAATTCTAATATTTTCAATCATTGAACTTTATTTTATCGATTAGGTACCAGAATATTTGACTCATGTCGACAAACGCCTGGAGGAGGAGTCCCAGAGGATCTTACACTACCTCGATCAGTCCAACAGAAAACCACTCATTGCATGTGTGGAGAAACAACTGTTGGAGGTGCATGTGGGCAGTGTACTACAAAAAGGTAATGGTGGACTTCATTTGTTTGAGGCAGAGGTCTCTCTGGTATTTTAAAGAGGCGAAATTCTCAAACAAATGTTTAGAACTCGATTCAAGTTGTTTGATAGGTTAAAATTTTAACCAATTGCTACCTGATTTGTTGGCCTTTATTTTACAGTGTATATTAATTAAAACCCCAAGCTAAGGCTAACGCTTGATGTGGCCCAGAAGGTAAGGTGATATAATTCAAGATTTTTTTTAACCAACAGTTGTTGTTTCAAATCCTGCCAGAACCATTTTTCTCAGATTTTTCTTTTTCTTTTTTTGCTCATTGTAATTTTCGTCTGGTGACTGCTATTGTAGTATTATGTTACTAATCTTTCACTTTCACTATTTTCTTTATAACAAGTATGTTGATAAAACAAGTCTCCCGAAAAACATGTTTCCCTTAGATCGTTATAATGTCATGCATTAAGATTGAATTTTCACACACACAACGCTATGAATGCACATGTACAAATTGACAGGAATCTTGTGCGTTCCAGAACCGGAAGTGACATCAAAGCTCTGCATCCTCAGTTTTTTAGAGACCAACGATGTACAAACTGAGATGAGCCTCCCTGTTTAACAATAACTTGATGTGTATTCAACAGTTTGAGCATTTTCCTTATTCTTACTATTACAACTGCACATATGACTTTGACTGAAAAGTGCCACAAAACAGTCAAAATATTTCATCAGCATTTGTTCACCATTACCAGCTGAATTAGTGAGATTGACACTAAATAAACAAACTTAAAAAAAAACTAACAAGGTTTACCTGGATGTCTCTATCAATCTTAAAGGAATATTCCTATGGATTTAAATTTTTTTATATATGATATTGAAAATTTGTAGAAACAAAGTGGTGAAAAAACTATGTTAATATCTTATTCCGTTTAGAAATTATAACAATTTAAAGAATAGAAAAATGTTTTCAAAACACTTTGTACAGTATACAGTATGTCCTTCAGCTTGGTGATGTCATCAAGGCAATTCCAGCACAGTTCTTATGTATTTCTTATTCACACTTTTTTACATTATCAAACATTTTTTTTGGTTTATTATATAGATAGGATGGAATATATAATTTACAAGAAAAACATTTTGTTTTTTTCATAGTGTATATCACTTTTACAATAAGAAAAAATATTAAAATCATTTAAAAAAATACAAAAGACATTTTGTTGAAATTGTCTTTATGACATCACAGATGTTGCCAATCAGTTACTTTTGTCCAAATTCAAAAATACTTTAAAATTTTTGTAACTTCTAAACAGAATAACAAATTAACATAGTTTTTTCACCAATTTGTTTCTAAAATTTGTCTCTATCATGTATGAAAAAAAAATTAAAATCCATGGGAATATTCCTTTAAAGGCATTGCCCTTCACTTGTAAGTAATACATTTGGTAAACCAACAGTTACTTCAATGAAATAAAATCTCAACTTGATTGCTGACTTTTAAAATGCCTTGTCTGTATTTTGCTATACTTGTAAATTCTTTTATCACTCACTCTATACAGGGTTAGGTAATCTTCTTGATGAAAACAGAGTCCAAGAGCTGAAATTATTATACAAATTGTTCCAGAGGACAAAGTCAGGGCTAACAGAACTTTGTCAATATTTCAGTGCCTACATAAAGGTAAGTTGTTTTTTCTTCTAAGTTTAAAAGTCTTGACAAACCTGCAGCTTTAAATTAGTTTGAAGCAATGGAACCTCTGTATAAAGGGTTTCACTGTTGGTGTGCTGACAAGCATCATGATCATCAATGATTATCATTGATGATGATCATCAATCAACAGACATATTAAACATTTCTATTATTTATATTCTGTAGGTATTTCACTTGGATAAGATCCAAAAGAAACTGTTTGTTTGCACTGTCTTGTGGAAAATTGTAATGGGGGTGGGTGGAAAAATTGTTTTGTTTTATTTTATTACTTATCCTTTTTAGACCTTTGTAAGGATACCTATATCTTCATCAACAAGTAAATGAAGAAGTTAATAGCAATCGCTTTACAGAAGAACGCCGCTTTTCTGGTCTATAAAGTCCGTTATCACACTGATGACCGACAACTTTTCTTTCATTTGAAATTCGATCAAAGGCCCCTGCCGCATGTTGAAAAGTTTAAAGTAGTGCTGGCAGGAGATCGCTCAATTACGTATCGATTATTGTGGAGAAAAATACCGCAATATATCGTGTATCGCGATACTCTTCAAGTCAACCGACACATGACACAAATTGTTGATATCACTAACATTATATGATCATGGAGTTACAATTTACTCCATGCTATGCAAGAACAAAAATGATTTGCAGATCTAGCAGACGACATGAACCTGTGAGGTTGCAGCAAATTTTATTCTTTTATTTTTCCCTTCCTTAGATCTAATCTTTATGGAAAAATTGAGATCTGCATACTGAAAACCCAAGCAGTTTTCTCAAATTAATCATCATAACATCGGATGTGGTGATTTATCGCAGTGTTTTTGTCCACGACAATCAATAACTGATCGTAACAGCCCTCTAATGACACCACACTTTAGAAATAGACTTACCACCCAAGTCACTTTTGAACACACTGTAATTTTTAAAAATTTGATAACTCGAAATGGTAAACTGAATAAGACATGAACTACGTATGATTTTTTCACCTTTAATTGTTATCTTTCATATAAATCTGCATAAAAAACCATGGAATATTGTTTTCCACATAACACTGTCATATTTTTTCACCCTGTGAACCAATTGTTTTCTGCAGAAAACTGGTTCAACAATAGTCATAGACCCAGAGAAGGACAAGACCATGGTCCAAGAGCTGCTAGACTTCAAAGAAAAAATGGATACAATATTGCACGAATGTTTTGCCAAAAATGAAAGGTTTCAGAATTCAATGAAGGATGCGTTTGAGACGTTCATCAATAAACGGCTCAACAAACCTGCAGAGCTGGTCGGTGAGTATAGCACAATCAGAGCTTTAACTCTTGACTCTGGTGGTAACTCCTCAAGCAGACCATGGTATCCATAGGGAAAAAGGGTTACTGTTTTAACTCATTACTTGAAACTGGGTGGCTGTGGGTGGGCTTCAACCCTTCTGCTCGAGGCTTATTTGGTCCTGTGGTCTACTTGCCCTCTGCATGATACCTTTACCTCTAAGCTTGGGTGATATTGATCATTACACTATATCGATATATATATCCCGAAAAATATTGATAAAATCGAAATATCAATATGCAAATTATATGATGTCATGCTTCAATCATAGTTACTGTTCTGTACAAGGTCATCTCATCTCAGCATTAAAAGAGATAATGAATTTTTTGTGTAAATTTAGAGAAATTATTGCAAACTATGTACATAAATCTTCAAATAAACATCCCATTATGCTTTAAAAAAATGTCTGTATGCATGGTTTCTTTCCATTTTTGTCCATGTATCATGTAATTATCTTCTGAACCTGAACATAATATTGAGGGTCATATTGATAATATCAATATATCGATATGATCCTTGAACTCAATATCGGCCATGTATTGATATATCGCCCAAGCTTCTTTACCTCTTGTTTCTCCGTTGATTCACTTGTAACTTTGATACAGTATAACTTCTGTGGTATACAGTCATTTGCAAATCTGAATCGGCAATTTCCAGAAAACTAGTTTAAATAATGTCACATGGCCAAAATTCACATGTCCATATTGTACCAAGCATATACTGGGGGACAGAGATTGCGTTAACGACAAATTTGTCGTATATTACGCCATGGCTGAAATTTCTTACGACAGGTTGAACCTGCGTCGTAAGATTTAGATATAGCATGTGGAATTTTACGCCAGAGTTTTTCATTAACATAAATGAAATTCATGAACATCTTACCTCTGTGGTGCGATTCAAAGTTTTATTTCACACAAAAATGATTTTGAATTACTCATAAATAAAAGAAAAATGACACAGCTATGAAACTATTGGCCGAATGATTCAACATGCCGGTAGTGCTGTCATAAACACATATAGGCTAATACATAGACCCAATGCATGATGTACATACACTGTACAGTGTACTTGAAAGTTTTTATGTTGTTTTGAAAGCAGGCTGTCAATTGTCAACGATATTATTAGCTAGGATTCCTTTTTCCTCCTGTATTGTGTTGATCGTGTATCTGTGAAGTGATCACAATCTGCAAGTCAAGTTACTATACTGTAAGGAAGTAGGCGTGTTTAAGATCTGAATAGTATGTTATCATTGACAATTGGTCAAAGTTCACTATAACCTCATGAAAGTTTGGATACGATAAAAGTATTTTCTAGTTTATTTTGGGATTGTTAACCCAAATTTCATGATTCAACAATCAACATTATACAAGGATTGGGTATGAACTTTTCCTTAATATTTTTATGATAATAATAGTCCGATTTTTTAATGTTTTTGGTATTTTAAGCACAATTTTTATTCACTTTAGCGAGGCAGGCCGACACAAATGTGTGTGTTAACAATTACTTGCATGCTTCGCTAGCGTGCAATGCCCTGTACATTACGCAATGGCGTGTACATACGACGGCAAATTTACAAAATATGCCAAACTTCAAGGGCTTGTCGTAACCAAATACGCTAGGCAATAAATTATAACGCAACCTCTGCTGGGGGAGCCTTATCGACCAGTCAAGTACTGGGGGAATCTTAAATAATGTCACATGGCTGAAATTCACATGTCCATATTGAACCATGCATATACTGGGGGAGTCTTATCGACCAATCAAATACTGGGGGAATCTTAAATAATGTCACATGGCTGAAATTCACATGTCCATATTGAACCAAGCATATACTGGGGCAGTCTTGTCGCACAGTCAAATACTGGGGGAATCTTAAATAATGTCACATGGCCAAAATTCACATGTCGATGTTGAACTAAGCATATACTGGGGGAGTCTTATCGACCAATCAAATACTGGGGGAATCTTAAATATTGTCACATGGCTAAAATACACATGTCCATATTGAACCATGCATATACTGGGGGAGTCTTATCGACCAATCAAATACTGGGGGAATCTTAAATAATGTCACATGGCTGAAATTCACATGTCCATATTGAACCATGCATATACTGGGGGAGTCTTATCGACCAATCAAATACTGGGGGAATCTTAAATAATGTCACATGGCTGAAATTCACATGTCCATATTGAACCATGCATATAATGGGGAGTCTTATCGAATCTTGGCTAGTCAAATACTGGGGAATCTTAAATATTGTCACATGGCTGAAATACACATGTCCATATTGAACTAAGCATATACTGGGGAAGTCTTATCAACCAGTCAATTACTGGGGGAATCTTAAATAATGTCACATGGCTGAAATTCACATGTCCATATTGAACCATGCATATACTGGGGGAGTCTTATCGACCAATCAAATACTGGGGGAATCTTAAATATTGTCACATGGCTGAAATTCACATGTTCATATTGAACCATGCATATACTGGGGGAGTCTTATCGACCAATCAAATACTGGGGGAATCTTAAATAATGTCACATGGCTGAAATTCACATGTCCATATTGAACCATGCATATAATGGGGGAGTCTTATCGACGAGTCAAATACTGGGGGAATCTTAAATATTGTCACATGGCTGAAATACACATGTCCATATTGAACTAAGCATATACTGGGGAAGTCTTATCAACCAGTCAATTACTGGGGGAATCTTAAATAATGTCATATGGCTGAAATTCACATGTCCATATTGAACCATGCATATACTGGGGGAGTCTTATCGACCAATCAAATACTGGGGGAATCTTAAATATTGTCACATGGCTGAAATTCACATGTTCATATTGAACCATGCATATACTGGGGCAGTCTTATTGATCATTCAAATACTGGGGGAATCTTGGCTGATTGCATAATTCACACACAGTATGAGACCAAGCGTATGAAAAAATGGTTTAAACCCATGCATCACTTGTGCGTTATACATAAAGGTAATAAATGTGCGCATTACTACTTACGAATTTCCTAACAAAACTCAGCTGATTGGTTGGGTAACAAAGGGAAACTTACCCCAGCAGTTGATTGGTCGAAGTACTGAAGAAATCACGTTCAGTTTGAAAAGGTCTATAACTTGTTGGTTGAAGTACCAAACAAATACCATCAGTTAATCAATCTTTGATTCACCATCTGTTGAATCTGAAACACTTTTGAAGCTCATCTTTTGAAGCTTATTTATTCAATACATGATGTAATTTGTTTAGGCATTGTGAGCTTACACTTTGAGACCTTTGCAAAAAGCTTTGTCCATACGTGTGCACTTATTGCTATTATTTTATCTGTCTTTGTAGCCAAATATGTAGATAGCAAATTACGAGCTGGAAACAAAGAAGCAACTGAGGAAGAATTGGAGAGGCTGCTGGACAAAATCATGGTCATATTCAGATTTATTCATGGTGAGTTTATATTCAGATTTATTCATGGTGAGTTAAACCATGGTCATATTCAGATTTATTCATGGTGAGTTGAATTTATTCATGGTAATTTAAACCATGGTCATATTCAGACTTGAGTTAAACCATGGTCATTTATTCATCATTTAAACCATGGTCATATTCAGATTTATTCATGGTGTTTTAGCATTCATGGTGGCTTAAACCACGGTCATATATTCAGATTTAGTGCCCTGGTCATATTCAGTTTATTCATGTAGTTAAACTGGTCATATTCAGATTTGTTGTTTTTGGTCATATTCAGATTTATTCATGGTGAGTTAAACCATGGTCATATTCAGATTTATTCTTAAATCCTTTGTTGCACATACAAGGTTAAGCAATGCAATGCTGAAAATTGACATTGTAGGTGCTGATTGACAATGTAGGTGGTAGTCAGGCATTCTTCTTTAACAACTATAGGTGACAGATTTTTGGAATAGAAATGAAAAGCTGTTTTAGACCCTTTTTGAAGATCTGTAGGCTGACTCTTTGGCTGGCGATTGGACAATTGACTTTTCTGAGTTAGTTGATTGACAGCTTTTCAACTAATCACCGCACGATTTTACCTAGCAATGAAATTTGTGTAACTATTTAGGCAAAAATCCTACTCAGTACTGGTACAGTACAGCTATCTAGTGGCAGGCACTCATGCAGTCAGATGCAACATACCACACAAAACAAATTTCTACACACAGACTGAGTGACGACAAAATGGTGAACCAAAACAGTTAGCAAATGGAATTTTCTTTAGTCTTTTTCTAAAAACTCTAAAGATCCGGAGAAGTGTCATAAATGGATCAAAGCTTGCTGCTGGCCACATCAGAACATCTAATTGTCAATGCTCATGCATGATTGCAGATCTGAAGTTTGTTTGCCCCACCTAGCTACCATGTTGCTCTGATGATGTGGCCTATTTCCTTATTCAGAAAGGTCAATTGTTTGCAGTGTGTGTAGATGACATAGGTGCGCATAATCTGCTGTTGGCCCTGATTTGATATGTTTCATCACATTTCTGATCATTGTCTTTACTCCCAGGTAAAGATGTATTTGAAGCATTGTACAAGAAGGATCGTGCGTAGATGACATAGGTGCGCATAATCTGCTGAGACTCACATTTCTGATCATTGTCTTTCCTCCCAGGTAAAGATGTATTTGAAGCATTCTACAAGAAGGATCTGGCAAAGAGACTACTGGTCGGGAAGAGTGCTTCAGTCGATGCAGAGAAATCAATGTTATCCAAACTCAAGCAAGGTAACTTTTGGTGTTTTATGTATTTAATAGAAATGACAATTATTCCCGTGTGTTACTGTGTAGTGGTCCATTATGCCTATCTCTTATAAAAGAAGGTCATGGCTATTATTGACTATTTAAGTTGCCATTAAGGACTGAGATGGTCTTTTCTGGAGACGGAATTAATTATAACATTTTCCATGGTTTTGAATAAAGGCATTGAAAATCTTCCCATGAAAAATTGTGACAGAAATAATATTAATTTAAATGTGAATTGTATGGCACAATACATATTTTTATAGCACACGTCCACATATTGTACTGTGCATGTTTTAAATGTTCTTTGTACTGTACATGCACAATTACATGGGGAGGTTTTCCACATAGAGTACTGTACATTTTTATACCACATATACTGTACTGTGCATGTAGTTGAAGAATTCTTAAACAATTTTTTTAAAATGATTTTTTGTTTCTTTCTGCAAATTCCCGATGTTCTTGCGGTTATAACGCCGGAACCGCAGATTTTTTTCCAGCTGCGGTCTTGTCTTTTTCTGATGAAACAGGACGTTGGTGTATTCCATGAAACCAAATGCACATGAGTTTTCTTGGCATCATAACCAAATAATAGAACCAAAAGAGTTTCACTTTTTCTTCTATTAGTTAAAGATTAATGTTTTGGCCAAGTTTTTATATGCACATTTAAAGCACTTTGCAAAACAATATCGCTTGAGTGGAATGGCTTAAAATTGGGATGGCCATTCGCGAGTGCTAAGTCCTTTGAACAATGCATTAAATGGTATCTAAACATTAAGCCTAAACAATAATATTTTGATGAAGATTTGCATGTTAGTTTAGTAAATATCTTTCAATAATCAAATCATTTGATTTTATTTGAGAAAAAAGATTTTTTTTTACTGCAGTAAACATTTTTACCTTCTAATAAAATTGCCCAAACATGTTCAATATTCATGTTACTGGATCTTAGCATTTCTCTAGAATAGGGAATACATTTTTTATTCCTCTGCTATGTTTTCAACTGATATTATTAGATAAATAAGCCTGCTTTACATTGCCATAGATGCTGCAAATCACATTCTTGAAGCCAACTGATGATATATTTTGGACAATAATGATCGAAAATACATCATAAAAAGAATGAATGAAAAGCCTGTTGGATGTACGTGCATTCAAATTCTTTTTCACAACAGAGTTTAAATGTTTTGACCAGAGGTTGCGTTAGAATTTTTTTGTCTGGCATATTTGGTTACGATAAGCCCTTGATCTGCGGCGTATTTTGTGAATTTGCTGTTGTATGTACAGGGCACTGCATAATGTATAGGGCACTGCATAATGTGTAGGGCACTGCGCGCTAGTGAAGCTTGCAACGTTTGCCGTGCTCCAGGCTTGCTTTTACACATACAACACAATACAGGAAGAAATTAGAATCCTAGCTAATGATATCGTTGACAATTGACAGCCTGCATTCAAAACAACATCAAAACTTTCACAGGTATATACTGACTATATATACTAGTCTATATGTGTCTATGTACAGTACTTGTACAGACAAGTTGAATCGTTCAGCCGTTAGTCTCGTAGTTGTGTCATTTTGAGTAAATTGAAATCATTTTTGTGTGAAATAAAACTTTTAATCGCATCAGAGGTTAGATTTTCATAATTTTTATTTAAGTTAAAAATTGAAAAATTATGGTGTAAAGTTCAAGATATTATATCTAAATTTTACAACGCAGGTACAACATGTGTTGTAAGAAATTTCAGCCATAGCGTAATACATGACAAATTTGTCGTTACGCAAACGCTGGTTTTGGCTGCACATAATTAGCACGTGCTCTGCAAAGGCGTCTGCAAGAGCTCTACAGATGCGCGATGTGTAAAAGCTCCAAAGCGCATGCTCTACAAAAGCATGCACGATTAATCACATAGTCAATGTGTTCAGCGTTTTGCAAAAAGAACATTTAGGCACTTTTAAAGTTTTAATTGAAATGAAATGGCAGAGCCTGAGTGGAATTAATTTTGGAGACTGGTCTTGGTAGTGCATGACTGGGATTTTATGCCTGGTCATGACAATTTTATGAGGTCTAAAAACTTCCAGCAAATTAATGCTTGTGAAAGAATAGAGCAGTTTTTTTTCATTTTTTTAGTAGCTTAATTTATGTGTGACTTATGGCCGGGCACAGTTTTCAAATTATGCAAAATGATTACACTTATAGTTGAGGGCTCTCCGAGATATTCATGTATTAATGCTTTGAAGTTTGTTCTTCAAACTTGTCATTGATGGCCTTTGTAACATCTGTCCCATCAAAATACTAATGATATGCAAGCTGTAAGCAAGTTCAAGGAATTCTTAAAGGATTAGTTTAGTGGTCAAGCAAGTCCATCTTATAAGATAAAAAAGCGAAGAAAGCATTCACAAATCTTGTTCCGCTAAGGAGATATTAAAGTTTAAAGCTCTTGTCTTATCAGAAAGCAATCACAAATCTTGTTCCGCTAAGGAGATATTCAAGTTTAAAGCTCTTGTCTTATCAGAAAGCGTTCACAAATCTTGTTCCGTTAAGAAGATATTCAAGTTTAAAGCTCTTGTCTTATCAACAAGCGCTTACAAATCTTGTTCCGTTAAGGAGATATTCAAGTTTAAAGCTCTATCTTATGTGTGTAGAAATGACTTGTTTATTTAGTATATTATGGAAAGTTGGCATCCTCATCCTCATATTCTTAGCAATTGTTAATGTATTTTCAAGAAAATTTATTCAAATTTTTTACTATTTAGATTATAAATCCTTGGAAATTTCTTCAGGTGGTATATTATAAATACCCTTTCTAGATTCATTCACTACTTTTCTAACATATTGCAGGACAAATTATCATAGAATACATAAAAACTTTGAAGATCTGAGGCTATGACATCACAACTAGTCTGATTTCAGTCGTTTCTATACAAATTAACGGAACAAGACTTTGGAAGGCTTTTCTTTATTTTGTTTCTTCTGAAGTCCTTTTTTATATAAGATGGATATGCTTGACCCCTGAACCAGTGTTTTATCTAGAAATTAGAGAAATGGGTGTGCATTGGGAATTTCTAGGTGTGCACCATTTTACTGATGCCCCAAGGGTGGGGTTCTAGAGGGCAACACTCCCTTGGATAGCCAGGGGCGAGGTCCCAAAACTTCAGGTAGTTTAATCGATTTAAGGGGTCATGATTGGCTTTTGAGAATATGTTAATATGTATGATATACATAAAATTTAAAGAAAATCTCTTGATTAATGAACTGATAAACCTAATGCTCTGCGAGTTGACATTTCAAATAAGTTTTGCAAGAAGTATTGAACTTGGTTCTGTAGGGTTTAATAACATTTGTTATTTTTGCTGGTATTTATGTTGTTATCAGAAGCTTAATAAATTTCGCCTTATCAAAATTTTAGCATGTAAACAAAACTATTGAACTTCTCTGCGTGTCATTCAGATAACATTGAAAATTTTACAGGTATTAATTTATTGACTATTACTTTTGCTGTGTTGTTTTTGTAGAGTTTGATTAAAAAAGATTTCACTAGAGTATTAGCTTATTAATTATGATTATAATTTTTTTAATACATGGTATTTACACCCTACCAAAATAAAAATCATCATGTTTCTATTTGTATACCTGATTGGTGAATGTTTTCCACAGAAAAACATAAATCGCGAACAGGAGAGCGAAGGTCATTACAACCCAGACAATAAGTTAACGACAGAACAGCTTTGCAGTTTCATGATAATTATTTTAACAAAATTTCCAAAATTCACAAGAACTTCTATTTTATAATCTGCTTTCAGTCGTGCACGGCTTTCATATCAGTTATGAACAGATGAAGCTGTGCTTATAATTTCAGCCATGATTTTGTAAAATTTGCCGTGCAAAACACGGCTCGCTAGATGAAACCTTGCACTGAACTGACCGTCTAAATACTCTTCATGCTTCATAATAATTTTGATATTTTGTTGAATATGCCTGAAAAATTAAAATGGTCCATTTGAACCACTTCTGGTGGGATATTTTTTTCCGGAATGATTTTTGTTTATTTTCACAAAATTTAGTCAAGTGTTATCTCCAGATTTCACCGTATCTCAAATGCTTCTTTTGATTTCTATTTACAGAATGTGGAGGTGCTTTCACGAGTAAGTTAGAGGGAATGTTTAAAGACATGGAACTTTCTAAGGAATTAATGATCACTTTCAAGCAGGTGTGTATGTATGGTAATAAACTTAAGCGATCTTCAAGGAGCTGGCAGCAGAAATGTGAGGGCGTTAGTTTTGGCTAATTTATGTAGATTTTAACCAATAGAAGTTGCATCACATGGTCTGCTTTTTACAGAAATTTTCACCCATCACGCGCAAGTGATCAAATTCCAAAAGTTAATGGGAAAACACTTACAAATTTTGAGTACTCTGGTTGGGATTTAGTCATGTTTATGATATTCTGTACCACAAAGTTTTTCCATTAAGTGTGAGCTAATTCCATCAAGTCATTAGGCTCATAGAGCCGGTGCATATTACCAATTTCCATGGTGTAAGTGGATGAGAGTACATGACTTCCTCTGAATGGGATGCCAGTCCATCTCAGCATCAACCCCACCACTCTCGGCACCTTCTCCTGGCCCACTTTTCCTCCTTGGGTCACCTTCCTTCCTTTTATCCACCTGGGCCTCTCCACTCGTCACGAAACTTAAACCTACCCTAACCTCTTCATCAATCTCCACAACCAAATCAAAGACCAACTCTCAAATTACACCTCCATCTATACTGATGGGTCTAAGGAGGGCAACAAGACAGCCGCTGCTGCGTCATCCAAGACATCACCCTCAGTAGCAGACTTCCCAACTACTCGTCCATCTTTTCAGCCGAGGCAAAGGCCATTCTCCTCGCCCTCAACTTTATTGAGTACTCTCCGCTCAGCCACTTTGCCATTTTCTCTGACTCCAAGGCTGTTATTACTTCTTTACTCAATCTTAAATGAGATAACTTTAAATCCCACCTCCTCCGGAGGAAACTCCTTTCGCCCACCCTCTGCAGGAAAAATATTCTTTTCTTTTGGATACCCAGTTATGTTGGCATCCCTGGCAATGACAGGGCTGATGCAGCCGTTAAGTTTGCCCTCAACCTCCCTCCTACCCCTTTTCCTAAAACTCTTTCTGACATCAAACCGCTTATCACTTTCTTTGTTCGTGGCTGCTGGCAAACTTTATGGAACTCCTAAATTGATAACAAACTCCACGTCATCCAGCCCACCATTTCGATTAAACCCACCATCAACAACCTCTCTTGTATCGACAACGTTCATATTACCCGTCGTAGAATAAATCACACCCACCTCACTCACTCTACCTCCTCATTGGTTCCCTCCCAACCCCTCTGCAACAATTGCCATTGCACCATCACATTCCCCTTGCTTGCCCCTTGTACAACCTTCCCAGAGCTTCCCTCGCTCCCCACAACTCAAATTGCTGAGTTCTTCCAGAAAAACCCTCAAGATAAAATTTATCTCCTTCCTTCCTCATGCTTCCCTCTACAAACATATTCAGTTCTACTCTTCCACCCCCTCTCTCTACTTTGTTTTTTTCACCCATGCACCTCCTCTTTGAGTCCCAGCTTTCTGACTTTTTCTTGTTGTTTTTCTGTCATTCTCCACCTGTTTCCTTTCCTTGCTACCTCTAGAATGATCTGACCTCTCAGGCACAATTTGACCCTCGTTGTCGTGGTGCCGTTAAGCCCTTATCAAACAAACAGAACTCCCCAGCAGTGTAGGTACTTATTTTACAGCTGAGTGGACTTTCTTGCTCAAGGGCACAATGCAGCGCTCACGACATTAAGTGTGAGACTTAACTTAAATACGCCCTCACTTTTCTGCCACCAGCTCCTTTAATGACCGGTCACTTGGTACCAATTGTGCATAGCTGCGATTTTATTTTAGGCAAATTTTACCACCTGATAATTGCTCTAAGTGAAAACAGGTTGGGGAAGGTGACCTATATGCAGTCTATTTGTAAAAATAGTTTAAAGACATTAGGTGGATGGGCATGGTAGATGAATGGGTTGTGTTAGGTTGGTGATAATGGTATGTGGACGGGGGAAAGCAGGTTGGTTTGGTGGGCAGGGGAGGGCTTTGTGGTGTGGTGTAGAGGGAATTTGAATGTGTTTTGGGTGGTTAGATCGAGGAACGAGTAATATTTGAATGGGGATTTGGAATGTTTAGTGGAGTAGAGGAGTGTTGAAATATTGTACTGAAGACAAGGATTTGAGTTAAGAGTGAAGAATGTAAAAGATTGGAGGGGGGAGGGGTGGTGGTGAAGGAGAAACAGGAAGATAAGAGAGTAGGTGGAAAGTGGATAGAAAGGATCAAGCATGGAGGTGGTGGGTTTGTGATTTGTATCATTTTGCGCTGCTCTTGTTATCTTTCATTAAACTGCTAAGTACTCAGCAATATTAAAGCAAAAGGGCTCTACTCTACCATTACTTTACCTCAACCTTGTCAGTTTCAGATGCAAGAAATGTTCTTGCCATGGTTGCTAGTAGGTATCTGATTGAGTTTTGACAATTTTATATTTTTCTGCAGTATATGCAGCAGCGTACGGTACCAGGTAATATAGACCTTGCCGTCAACATCCTCACAATGGGCTACTGGCCGACATACACCCCTATGGAGGTACACCTTCCCAACGATGTAAGTCTAAATTTTATTTTCTTGGATTTGAATGGAAATTTACTGTAATGAGAAACAATGTATATGAAAGCACTTTACAGTAAACTTTCTGGAGAGAACATGTTTAGGACTGATTGCAAAACTCTCCGAGATGGTCTGTATTGGAGCATATTGTATCTGTTCAAATCCATGATCAATCCCCTTGACAGGCACTATAAATCTTTGCAGTTTAATACAAGCCAGGAATTCCTCCTTTGTTGAGGAGACTTCCTGTGCACAATAACACCTGAACTTGATTAATGAACTTTGTGTGAGCACCAGGTGGTTTTGAGCACCAGGTAGTTTTGAGCACCACGTAGTTTTGAGCACCAGGTGGTTTTGAGCACCAGGTAGTTTTGAGCACCAGGTAGTTTTGAGCACCAGGTTTTGAGCACCAGGTTTTTGAGCACCAGGTGGTTTTGAGCACCAGGTGGTTTTGAGCACCAGGTAGTTTTGAGCACCAGGTAGTTTTGAGCACCAGGTAGTTTTGAGCACCAGGTAGTTTTGAGCACCAGGTAGTTTTGAGCACCAGGTAGTTTTGAGCACCAGGTAGTTTTGAGCACCACGTAGTTTTGAGCACCAGGTAGTTTTGAGCACCAGGTGGTTTTGAGCACCAGGTTTTTGAGCACCAGGTGGTTTTGAGCACCAGGTAGTTTTGAGCACCAGGTAGTTTTGAGCACCAGGTGGTTTTGAGCACCAGGTAGTTTTGAGCACCAGGTGGTTTTGAGCACCAGGTGGTTTTGAGCACCAGGTAGTTTTGAGCACCAGGTGGTTTTGAGCACCAGGTAGTTTTGAGCACCAGGTGGTTTTGAGCACCAGGTAGTTTTGAGCACCAGGTAGTTTTGAGCACCAGGTAGTTTTGAGCACCAGGTAAGTTTTTGAGCACCAGGTAAGTTTTGAGCACCAGGTAGTTTTGAGCACCAGGTAGTTTTGAGCACCAGGTAGTTTTGAGCACCAGGTAGTTTTGAGCACCAGGTAGTCTTGAGCACCAGGTACTTTTGAGCACCAGGTAGTTTTGAGCACCAGGTAGTTTTGAGCACCAGGTAGTTTTGAGCACCAGGTAGTTTTGAGCACCAGGTAGTTTTGAGCACCAGGTAGTTTTGAGCACCAGGTAGTTTTGAGCACCAGGTAGTTTTGAGCACCAAGTAGTTTTTAGAGAAAGAAACTTGTTCTCTGATTTGGATATCGATTGTTTGCTCTGCCAGCAGATTTCCTAAAATTACACCCAGTGGGTATGTCAAGTGAGTGCTAAAATAAGTCCATTGCAGTTAATGTGATTTACCATGAGAATAAATGATGAAACATTTTCAAGTTGTGAAGTTAGTTCTTTTTAGAACACTTTGGGAAGGAAGGTGTGACATTACTATTTTAAAGTGGTCCTTATGCACCAGACAGTTTCAAACAAATCTTTGACATATTTGAAACTTAATATTATTAAAATTTGGCACCTGTGCAAGATAGAAAATGTCTTATTCTGATTTATATATAGTTGTCCATAGACCTACTCAGGCACATAGCCAGAAATTTTAAAGGGGGGAGCCAACCTTATGAAAAATACTTTAAACCAGAGGGAACGGGTCAAATGAGATTCTCTTAATTATATATTTTGTGCAAATCATTAAAAAATGCCCACCCTCCTTTCCCGAAAAAAATAAATAAAAATAACATTCTGCAAAAAATGTTAGAGGGATCCGTGGCTCCCCGTTGTCAGTGTGCCTGGACCTACTTTTTATTATTTGCTTCTGAGTTCTTCAAATCCCTTGGTAATGTATATCTAACCTTCCCTGAATTCATTTTTCCCAGATGATCAAGTTGCAAGAGATATTCAAAGCATTTTACCTTAGCAAACACAGCGGCAGGAAACTTCAGTGGCAGCCAAACCTGGGCCATTGTCTCATCAAAGCACAATTTACAGACAAGGTAAGAATCAATATATATTCAAACTTAGCATTTTAAAAACCTTTAAGAGCCTTAAAGGGGCACTCTGTCCAAAAATGAGAGCATTGTTATAACTTAGAACTTTTCTTCTGTTGCATAGGTTTGTAACTCTTGTAAATAATCCCCTCTACTCCAGCGGGGTAAATTTGTTTGTTTGATATAAGTTATTGGTTTCGGTCATGCTCGCGCTCAAAATACATATTTGTTTTGTGTTAGTTCACTTCCAATGTGTTGCATTTCCTGGGTGTTTAAATTATGTTTCATTTCATCAAAAGATTTGAATGTTTCTTTTGATTTGAGGGTTTGATAAAAATTGGAGAGAAAAAATGTTCAGTCCTCAATGTGCATGACTCACAATCTTGATTTTCAGTACAGTTTCTTACAGGAGTAGCTTTTGATAAACCCTTGAAAGGACCGGCATTTTTTGAAAACAGGCTTGGGTGGTGGAGTCAAAGATGATGATGCTGCATATATTTTTGAGCTAGCACACTTTCTGTGGGTTCATTAACCCTTAAAGGACCGGTGCTTTCTTGAAAACAGGCTTGGGAGGCAGAGTCAAAGATAACATTAGCTGGTCCTGTCCTTAAAAAAATAAACACTCAGACCAGATGTCAAAGTTAAGCAGATCGGGCCAGACATTTCCCTATCATTTTTCTATCTTTTTCCTTATTTTGAAGCCACAAGCACTAAAGCTCAGGTTCCACTCGCTGATAATATTCTAGACACCAGTTACTCAAATTACACCCACATGTCCAAAGATAATTGCACACAGTAAATACAGTTCATAAAAATTCACACAGTAGTTGTAACTAGTTCTGGCAATAAGGGAACCATTGTTTTCTTTGATAACCTAACTGACCTTTTAGTTAAACAAGGTGTTTCATTACATGCATGCCATATGAACTGTCAATCATTTAGCAAGAGGTTTATTTTAGGGAGGATAATTGGTTACATTAGTCACAATATTTAAGTTTTGGTTTGGACTGGCTGGAACAGAATTTTAAGAAGAGCCACAGCTAATGAATGATGCTGCATATATTTTTGAGTTGGCACACTTTCCGTGGGTTCATTAACCCTTAAAGGACAGTTGCTTTTTGAAAACAGGCTTGGGAGGCGGAGTCAAAGGTGATGATGCTGCATATATTTTTGAGTTGGCACACTTTCCATGGGTTCATTAACCTTTAAAGGACCAGTGCTTTCTTGAAAACAGGCTTGGGAGGCAGAGTTAAAGGTGATGATGCTGCATATATTTTTGAGTTGGCACACTTTCTGCGGGTTCTTTAACATTTAAAGGAATGGTGCTTTCTTGAAAACAGGTTTGGGAGGTGGAGTCAAAGATGGGGCATCCAAATCGATTGTGACACGGGCGACCGTCCTTTAAAGGATCAAGCACAGGCTGATTACCAAAGGGTCCTCTTGCTTTCCGAGCAGCATAGTTGGGCTAGTTCCGCTTCAGTGTGCCGCTTCGGGATTGCTGCATATATTTTTGAGTTGGCACATTGTCCGAAGGTTCCTTAACCCTTAAAGGACTGCCGCTTTCTTGAGAACAGGCTTGGGAGGCGGAGTCAAAGATGATGATGCTGCATATATTTTTGAGTTGGCATACTTTCCATGGGTCGTTAACCCTTAAAAGACCGGTGCTTTCTTGAAAAACAGGCTTGGGAGGCGGAATCAAAGATGGGGCACCCAAATTGATCGTGACATGGGCGACCGGTCTTTAAAGGGTTAACAATTGTTAAATGTATCTTATCTATGAAGTAGATTTATAAAATAAAAGGTCTTCACTTTTTGGCTGAGTCATCCGTGAAGCTCATCAGGCTGGTGCTCGATCCCCTCCTACCAGAAAGGTCACCAGTTTACTACATTTTAACTTATAAAGCTTAACAATTTGAAGCTAGCCTGAGAAATTTTTTTGCTTAAAGAAATACTCATGCTTGGAAATCAGACCAGAAACATTTTACATAATAAGGCTGACACTCCAACAATTGCACTTGCCAAACTCACGAAAGTATTGGGTGAAGAAAGTTGGTTGCAATATGTCACTTAAAACTTAGTTAAATTCCATCAACCTCGAGAGCTTGTAGAGCTGGTTTAAATATACAGGTTTCCATGGTGCTAAGCAGGCGATAGTTCTCAACTTCAAGCGGATGGGACACTAGTCCATCGTAGGTTAACTCACCAGCCAAAATTGGTACTTATTTCACAGCTGAGTGAACTGGAAACAAGTGGGATAAAGTGTCCTGGCTGAGATTTGATCCTGGTGCCCTTTGAGCATATAAAATGAGTAGGTGGGGCCTTATGTAAAAATCTTGAAATGTTCTTATTTTAACAAAACATACAACATATGTCTGTTTTGTTTTATATTTAGGATAATTATGATGTTAGCTGGTATGTACATGTTCATGACATCAAAATGTTGAATTCCATTAATATGCATAGTTGGCGGGGGGCTTAATATGATTTTGCTGAAAAGAGCTTGTAAACACAGTATCTCAAGAATGGTAAACTGCATTCATGTCATATTTGGTACACAGATAGCCCATGGTCTGTAGATATGGCAAATGGTTTTTAATGGTGATTTCATGAATATTAATGAGTAGGTGGTTTTAATGTAAAAATTTGAAATGCTTATATTTTAACAACCGCATGTCTGTTTTATTTCATATTTGGTACAATAATGTTGTTCGCTGGTACGTACATGTTTATGATGTAAAAACATTGAATTTCATTAGTATGCGTAGTGGGCGGGGTTTAATATGATTTTGTAAACAAGCACAAGTAAACACGGTATCTCAAAAAGTATGAACTGGATTCACATCATGTGTGGTACACAGATAGCTCATGGTCTGCAGATGTGACCTAATGTTTGTGGTGGTGATTCATGCACATTAATAAGTGGGTGGGGCTTAAAATGAAAAATTGGAAAAGTGATAAATAAACAACTGTATGTCCGTTTTGCATCATATTGGGCATGATAATTTGTTCATTATTGTGTACATGCTTATGTTATCAACAGATGTCATTAATATACATGGTGGGCATGGACTAAATTGAAAGTGCTAAATGATGTATACACCGTAAACGGTATATCAGATTTATGCTATATGTGGTACACAGAGGGTCATGGTCTGTACGTATGTGATAATGTTATGGTAGTGATGTCATGAATTTTGACTTTGCATCCGACTTTGTGTCCTCAAGTACAGCTGTGTTGAGAGCAAAGTGACTTTCTTTCTGTTCTCTCAAACATTCCATTCTGATTATACTCTACCATGCACTTTTCCATCTAAACTTTTGCACCTTTTTATTTTCTGGGATTTTCTCTTTGTGGATGGGTGACTGCTTTCGGTAAGATCATTCCTTTAAAAAAAAATTCTTCCATTGTGACCAGGCCTTCACGTCCTTTTTGGTACTTGTACAGTGGTTCTCCTTTCCCCTTTCTGCTAAGCCCATTCTGAAAGCTTAGCCTTTCCTATGATTTTAGAGCCCTCACCAACACCCAAAACCCTGTATACAACCTCATTAGGTACCCGATTTCTCCACCCTCTTTGAAAGGACTAAAACCCTATCTCGTCCCTTCAGCTTATGCATCAAACCAACCTCCACAATCTCAACATCAACCCAGTCACTCTTGGCACCTTCTCCTGGCCCACTTTTCCTCCCTGGGCCACCCCTCCCTTCTATCCACCTGGACCTCTCCACTCATCACAAAACCCAAACCCACCCCAACCTCTTCATCAACCTCCACAACCAAATCAAAGACCAACTCTCAAACTACACCTCCATCTATACTGGTGGCTCCAAGGAAGGTGACAAGACAGATGCTGCTGCCATCATCCAAGACATCACCCTCAGTAGCAGGCTTCCCAACTACTCATCCATCTTCTCGGCTGAGGCCAAGGCCATCCTACTCATCCTACTGAACCCTCCCTGCTCAGTCACTTTGCCATCTTCTCTGACTCCAAGTCTGCCCTAATCTTTACTCAATCTAAAGTGGGATAACCCCATGTCCCACCTCTTCTGCAAACTCCTTTTGGCCCCTGCATGGAAAAATATTCTTTTCTTCTGGATACCCAGCCATGTTGGCATCCTCGGCAATGACAGAGCTGAATCAGCCGCTAAGCTTTCCTCAACCTCCCCCTACCCCCTTTCCCATTGAAACTCTTTCTGACATCAAACTGCTTATTGCTTACCTCATGGGACTCCCAAATTGATAACAAACTCCACATCATCCAGCCCACCATTCTGATCAAACCCACCATCCACAACCTCTCCCGTGTCGACAACGCCTACATTACCCACTTTAGAATAGATCACACCCACCTCACTCACTCCCACCTCCTTACTGGCTCCCCCACCCTCTGCAACAATTGCCATTGCCCCCTCACAGTCCACCACGTCCTCCTAGCCTGCCCCTGTACAACCTTCCAGAGCTTCCCTAGCTCCCCATAACTCAATTGCCGAGCTCTTTCCAGAAAATTCCTCCGTATAAAATTATCTCCTTCCTTCATCATGCTTCCCTCTACAACAATATTTAGTCCTCCTCTCCCACCCCCTCTCCCACCCACCCCTCTCTACTTTTCCCCATTTTTTGCACCCATGCACTTCCTCTTCCATCTCAGCTTCCTACCTTTTAGTCCCTGTGTTTCTCTCAGTTTCCCTCCTATTTTTTTTTCTTCCTACCTCTGGAATGATCTAATCTCTCAGGCACAATTTGATTCTCGATGTTGTGGTGCCGTTAAGACCTCATCAAACAAACAAACATACTTGCTTTGATGATATTGTTAATTATTGTGCAAATGCTAATGTTGTCAATATTTGTATTGATCTGCATTTGTGGCTTAGGAATAAATATCATGGAACAAATATTTCATGACATGCAAATGGCATGACATTTAATACAAATAAAAAAAAACCTTCAGATAAAATTATATCCTTCCTCCATCATGCTTCCCTCTACAACCATATTTAATTCTCCTCTTCCACCCCCTCTGTATGTTTTTGTTTCAACCATGCACCTCCCCTCTCGATCACAGCTTTCACAGCTTTCTGACTTTTTCGTTTTTTAATTTCTCTCATTCTCTTCCTGTTTCCTTTCCTTCCTACCTCTAGAATGATCTGACCTTTTAGGCACAATTTGACCTTCGTTGTCGTGGTGCCGTTAAGCCCTCATCAAACAAACAAACAAACAAACAATCAGCTTATAAAAAGCATCAGAACCACAAAACCTTTTGGTTCTGCTTAATAATTCTTGAAAAAAACTTTTGTTTGTGGAGAGACTTCTACACATTTTGCTTTATTATTATTTCCATCCAGGGTTCGAGTATCAAGGAGCTGCAAGTGTCCTTGTTCCAGAGTTTAGTCTTGTTGCTTTTCAATGAAGGTGATGAATATTCATTTGAAGAGATCAAGCAATCCACAGGCATTGGTGAGTCACTCGTAAATCAAACAAAATTATAATCAGTAAAGCTGCTTGGTTATTCTGTGAGTCCCTACACTGGCTTTTGAATTATTGTTTTAAAGTCAGATGTTTGATACACCATGTTTTTTTAAAACAATATGTCAGCTATGCATATTGTTGTGTTGTTCCTGTCATTGATGTGTTGCTAACAATTTGGTCTTCAAGGGGTTATTACAAATAAATGGGTACTTACTGCACAAAATGTAGGTGTTTTCAATCGGGTGTTTTTTGTTGTTTTTTCAAACACAAATGTTGTATATTTTTAGCCAAGTTTGTCACTACAAATGTTAAACTGACTGATAGAATCATACATCTCTAGATATTTTAAGGGAAGGTATCGTCCCATAAATACATTCAGAATCGAACACCACAGTGCTATCACTTCTGCATGGTTTTCAATTTTCCTTCTTGATCGTGATTAGTAAGGAAAGTTAAAAACCGTAGTGACATTATTAGCACTGCAATGTTCACTTCTGAGTTATTGAGGGAAGATACCTTTTCTTAAATGTGAATGTGACTTCTGAAAATATGGGGCTCACAGATTTTTGGGATACTCAAATATGCAGTTTTCATTGAGCGAGGTGGCATTATTGGACAACCAACTAATTCTTTTTCCACTCAAATGACTCATTCCAATAGCACCACTAAGATTTATCCCCTCATATGTGTTCATATATACAGAAAGAAAGATTATTCCACTATTAAAGGGGCACTAGACCAAAGAGTGAGGGAGTATTTTTAGTGGGCCCCAAAAAATCAAATGCCTATCTAACACACAATAGTATAGCAATTTTCTGGTTGATATGAATATTCCAGTAACTTTTGCCCAACGTCGCTTGTGAGCTATGCAGGCATGCAGTTTCTTGATCTGTCGGTGATAATATATCTGTGAAATTTGCAAAAATGAGCACCATCACTTTTCGGTCTAGTGCTCCTTTAAAGGAATATTTCCATGGATTTTCTTTTTTCATATATGATAGAGAAATTTTTAGAAACAAAGTGGTAAAAAACGATGTTATATCTTATTTCGTTTAGAAGTTACGAAATTTAAAAGTATTTATTAATTTGGACAAAAGTGACTGATTGGCAACATCTGTGATGTCATAGAGACAATTTCAACAAAACGTCTTTTGTATTTCCTTAAAAAATGATATAGTTTTTTTTTCTTATTAAAAATGTGATGTACACCAAGAACAAAACAAAATGTTTTCTTGTAAATGATATATTCCACCCTGTCACTATATTGTACCAAAAATGCTGTTTGAAAATGTTAAAAAGTGTGATTAAATTAATAAGAAATACATAAGAACTGTGCTGGAATTGCCTTGATGACATCACCAGGCTGAAGGACGTATACTGTATGAGGTGTTTTTAAGAACATTTTTCTACTCTTTAAATTGTTATAACTTTTAAACGGAATAAGATATTTACAGTTTTTTCACCACTTTGTTTCTACAAATTTTCTCTATAATATATGAAAAAATAAAAATTGATGGGAATGTTCCTTTAAGCTTTAACATGAAGTCGTGAAGTCAACATCACATGGACATGTGGTATTCCTAATTTGATTTGTTGTTGTAAGTTTTAATTTGACTTTTTCACCAATTTTATAGAAATTTCAGAACTGAAGAGAACCCTCCAGTCATTGGCCTGTGGCAAGGCAAGAGTTATCGGCAAAACACCCAAAGTAAGTTTAAAGAGTACAACGCACCAGACCCTTTCTCTTTCCTCCATATTTCTTGTGTATTGTAATAGGTTGGATATAAGTCATAGCGATTGATATCACTTTTGATGAAGTATTTATTGAAACTTTTCTTGGAATGACTCCTTGTATAGAGGGATTTCTCTTTAACTCATCTGGAAGCCATTTTAAGGGCAATTCAGCGTCATTGCTTTTCACTCGTCTTCGCACAGCTCAGTTACATCACACTTACATCAAACATACTGCATGCTAACCTACCTACCAACCAGTTCAGCGTATTTTACTGAATGCAGTTTTTTTGTTCGCTTCCGATTTTACTTCATATTTTCCTTACGTTTTATATATTCATTGGGTATACGAAATGTAACTTTTACGTGAACGCCATCTGATTGTTCGTTATATTCAGACAAATCCTACATACCTCATAGCCTACATATCTTATATACCTACATGCAAATGTATGTAAATAAAGTCTAATTAAGTGTACGGCAGAAAACAGTGTTCCTGCCTGACAAAATGAAGATATAAACAAAGTCATATGACCTCATGACGTCAGCTGAAACACCCTTATAGGCAAATTTCTATATAAGGAATTCTTGCATTATTTTGAGACTCATTTTCTGAAGTGTTAACTTCTGGAAACATAGTTTCTTAGCACTTTGAAAAAGAGCTATTATATGCTTTCGTTGTTGACTACTGAAATAATCTGATTATGTTCCACACTGTCAATAAGTGGACTTCACGTTCAGTCAAGCTACAACAACTATATATTTCTGGAGATAGCCATACCCAAGAGGGCGTTTTCCAAGTGCTTGTTTGACATTATGTCATATGAACAAGTCATGAGCAGATCGTAATGGATGTTCTCATTCTTTGCAGGGAAAGGATGTCGACGCTGGAGACAAATTCTCATTCAACTCTGATTTCAGGCATAAGCTTTTCCGCATCAAAATCAACCAAGTGCAAATGAAAGAAACCGTAAGTAAATGATACTTGTATGATGACGGAATTAAGTAGACAACCGCCCATGGAGCAAGGAGCAATCACTTTTTGCGGAAGAAGTGCCCTCGATTACATCAGTATAGGGCAAACATTCAGTATAGGGCAAACATTCAGTATAGGGCAAACATTCAGTATGGGGCAAACATTCAGTATGGGGCAGACATTCAGTATAGGGCAAACATTCAGTATAGGGCAAACATTTAGTATAGGGCAGACATTCAGTATAGGGCAAACATTCAGTATAGGGCAGACATTCAGTATAGGGCAAACATTCAGTATAGGGCAGCCATTCTGTATGGGGCAAACATTCAGTATAGGGCAAACATTCAGTATAGGGCAAACATTTAGTATAGGGCAGACATTCAGTATAGGGCAAACATTCAGTATAGGGCAGACATTCAGTATAGGGCAAACATTCAGTATAGGGCAGCCATTCTGTATGGGGCAAACATTCAGTATAGGGCAAACATTCAGTATAAGGCAAACAGTCAGTATAGGGCAAACATTCAGTATAGGGCAAACATTCTGTATGGGGCAAACATTCAGTATAGGGCAAACATTCAGTATAGGGCAGCCATTCTGTATGGGGCAAACATTCAGTATGGGGCAAACAGTCAGTATAGGCCAAACAGTCAGTATAGGGCAAACATTCAGTATAGGGCAGCCATTCTGTATGGGGCAAACATTCAGTATAGGGCAAACATTCAGTATAGGGCAGCCATTCAGTATGGGGCAAACATTCAGTATGGGGCAAACAGTCAGTATAGGGCAAACATTCTGTATGGGGCAAACATTCTGTATGGGGCAAACAGTCAGTATGGGGCAGACATTCAGTATAGGGCAAACATTCAGTATAGGGCAAACATTCAGTATAGGGCAGACATTCAGTATAGGGCAAACATTCAGTATAGGGCAAACAGTCAGTATAGGGCAAACATTCAGTATAGGCCAAACAGTCAGTATAGGGCAAACATTCAGTATAGGGCAAACATTCAGTATAGGGCAGCCATTCAGTATGGGGCAAACATTCAGTATGGGGCAAACATTCAGTATAGGGCAAACATTCAGTATAGGGCAAACATTCAGTATAGGGCAGCCATTCAGTATGGGGCAAACATTCAGTATGGGGCAAACATTCAGTATAGGGCAGACATTCAGTATAGGGCAAACAGTCAGTATAGGGCAGACATTCAGTATGGGGCAGACATTCAGTATAGGGCAGACATTCTGTATGGGGCAGACATTCTGTATGGGGCAAACAGTCAGTATGGGGCAGACATTCAGTATGGGGCAAACATTCAGTATAGGGCAAACAGTCAGTATAGGGCAAACAGTCAGTATAGGGCAAACAGTCAGTATAGGGCAAACATTCAGTATAGGGCAAGCATTCAGTATAGGGCAAACATTCAGTATAGGGCAAACATTCAGTATGGGGCAAGCATTCAGTATGGGGCAAACATTCAGTATGGGGCAAACAGTCAGTATAGGGAAAACATTCAGTATGGGGCAAACATTCAGTATAGGGCAAACAGTCAGTATAGGGCAGACATTCAGTATAGGGCAAACATTCAGTATGGGGCAAGCATTCAGTATGGGGCAAACATTCAGTATAGGGCAAACATTCAGTATAGGGCAAACATTTAGTGTAGGGCAAACATTCAGTATAGGGCAAACATTATTTTTGCATCCACCTGTCTTGACATTCTGAATGATCCTCAAAACTGATTTTATTCTAGAAATAATGGATGTTTTTGTCAAAAATGTCATTGCTCTTCAATTTTGTCCCACTCATTTTTACCAGGTTATGACCAATTGGCAACATAGAAAGTACCTTCTTCAGTTTCACCCCTTCCCTTTACCAGAACACATAAACAATGGTCAAGAAAACAAAGATGTGTTGAATACCGCATACTTTTCTAAAGTAGTCATGTTCATACCAACATTTGATATCTTTTAATCTTAATAACTATGAGTGGGACAAGATATTAAAGAAACTTCTTCAGATTTTGATTTGTCATTTGCCTCTCTAGTTTGACTTGTCATGTGCCTCTCTAGTTTGACTTGTCATGTGCCTCTCTAGTTTGACTTGTCATGTGCCTCTCTAGTTTGACTTGTCATTTGCCTCTCTAGTTTGACTTGTCATGTGCCTCTCTAGTTTGACTTGTCATGTGCCTCTCTAGTTTGACTTGTCATGTGCCTCTCTAGTTTGACTTGTCATTTGCCTCTGTTTGACTTGTCATGTGCCTCTCTAGTTTGACTTGTCATGTGCCTCTCTAGTTTGACTTGTCATTTGCCTCTCTAGTTTGACTTGTCATTTGCCTCTCTAGTTTGACTTGTCATGTGCCTCTCTAGTTTGACTTGTCATGTGCCTCTCTAGTTTGACTTGTCATTTGCCTCTCTAGTTTGACTTGTCATGTGCCTCTGTTTGACTTGTCATGTGCCTCTCTAGTTTGACTTGTCATTTGCCTCTCTAGTTTGACTTGTCATGTGCCTCTCTAGTTTGACTTGTCATGTGCCTCTCTAGTTTGACTTGTCATGTGCCTCTCTAGTTTGACTTGTCATTTGCCTCTCTAGTTTGACTTGTCATGTGCCTCTCTAGTTTGACTTGTCATGTGCCTCTCTAGTTTGACTTGTCATTTGCCTCTCTAGTTTGACTTGTCATGTGCCTCTCTAGTTTGACTTGTCATTTGCCTCTCTAGTTTGACTTGTCATGTGCCTCTCTAGTTTGACTTGTCATTTGCCTCTCTAGTTTGACTTGTCATGTGCCTCTCTAGTTTGACTTGTCATTTGCCTCTCTAGTTTGATTTGTCATTTGCCTCTCTAGTTTGACTTGTCATGTGCCTCTCTAGTTTGACTTGTCATGTGCCTCTCTAGTTTATCTTGTCATGTGCCTCTCTAGTTTGACTTGTCATGTGCCTCTCTAGTTTGACTTGTCATTTGCCTCTCTAGTTTGACTTGTCATTTGCCTCTCTAGTTTGACTTGTCATTTGCCTCTCTAGTTTGATTTGTCATTTGCCTCTCTAGTTTGACTTGTCATGTGCCTCTCTAGTTTGATTTGTCATTTGCCTCTCTAGTTTGACTTGTCATTTGCCTCTCTAGTTTGACTTGTCATGTGCCTCTCTAGTTTGATTTGTCATTTGCCTCTCTAGTTTGACTTGTCATTTGCCTCTCTAGTTTGACTACTGAGCATATCCTTTGAACTAATAATCCTTTTGCCCTCAGGTGGAGGAACAGAGCAGTACTCAGGAGCGGGTGTTCCAGGACCGGCAATACCAAATAGATGCCGCTATCGTGCGCATCATGAAGATGAGAAAAACCCTCGGTCACAATCTCCTTGTATCAGAATTATATAACCAATTGAAATTTCCTGTAAAGGTAATGGTTTGTCGTAACTCTTTAAATAGTTTTTGGTTTCGATGCGATCAGCATCAGGAACCTATGCGGTCAGCATCAGGAACCTATGCGGTCATAATGGCATGTGTGGGTGTATGTATGTGTGTGTGTATGTTTGTGATGGTCAGCTCATGAACACAATATCTCAAGAATGATATACTGGTTTCCCATGGTCTGTAGATGTGCCTTATTGTTTTTGGTAGTGATATCTTGCATATTAATGAGTAGGCGGGGCTTAATGTAAAAATCTTGAAATGTTTATATTTGAACAACTGCATGTCTGTTTTGTTTCATATTTGGGATAATTATGATGTTAGCTGATGTGTACATCATGTACATGATGTAAAAATGTTGATTTTCATTAATATGCATATTGGCGGGGCTTAATATGATTTTGCTGAAAAGAGCTTGTTAACATGGTATCTCAAGAACGGTAAACTAGATTCATGTCATATTTGCTACACAGATAGCCCATGGTTTATACATGTGCCCTATTGTTTGTTTTGTGGTGATATCTTGCCTATTAATAAAGTGCAAATTTTGAAAAAGTTATAAATGAGAAACTGTATGTCCGTTTTGCATCATATTGGGCATGATAATTTTGTTCGTTATTGTGTACATGCTTATGTTATCAGCAGATGTCATTAATATACATGGTCGGCATGGCTTAATTTGAAAGTGCTAAATGATGTAAACACCATATTGTACCCCATGAATGATACATCAGATTTATGCTATATACGGTACACAGATGGGTCATGGTCTGTACATTATATGAGCAATCATTTTTGCATCATACTTGCTATGATAATGTTGTTAATTATTGTGCAAATTGCTAATGCTGATAACATTTTTATTGATCTGCACGGTGGGTGTGGTTTATTAATAAATATCCTGGAACAAATATTTCATGATATGCAATGACATGACAGTAAGTACAAATTTTTGCAAATCAATCGGCTTATGAAAAAGAAGCATCGGAACCACAAAACCTTTTGGTGCTGGTACTAAGGATCTAAGATAGTGTTGTCATGGCATGTCAATTATTGTGGTATCGGGATAATGCTTATTATATGATATCAGAAGTATTCGGACATTAATATTGTGGTATGGTATTAGATATGTTAAGTGCATATAGCTCAAACTTTTGTGTCAGAATTTTATAATCACTAAAAAAGAAAATATTTCTAGCAAGTAAGTTTGGTTTATACTTTTCTTTCTGCTCTGTGGTAAAATTAACATTTACTCAAAATGTCATGTTTGTTTTGTCTATTTAATAAGAACTGCAAACCTAAGGAAAGACAACAACTAAACTGTATTTTGATTGGCTTAATGTGAACATTGCATAATTGATCATATGATGATATTCTTGCCTGGTAAAGTTGTCTACAGTGGGCTCCCTTTAAGGAAGCTACTGGGTTAAACAAAGTAGGTTCAGTATTATTACATGCGACCATTCACAAGATATCAACAACATTTCAGAGGGTGACGAAAATTGTGCAAAAACACTATCATTCAATAACTGGGTGGCGCAGTTTCAGAATATTAAATGGTGATCTCATACATTGACTCATACTGCCTGCTGATGTAATCTTTTCAATTTGGAACTTTGTGATCATAATTATGAAATTAGCTGAATCAGAGGGTTACGCCTGGCTACACCTATTTCTAAATATAGAAACTGCTAGAAGTCTATATAAGAGACTTGTTTTCAAGACAATCGGCGAGGTTTTATTTATTAATTTACAATTAACTGTCTTATTGTCTTACATCGGGAATTGCCTGCCTCCATTCATTCAGTGTGTGGATATTTATTAAAGTCAACTTAATTTTTTTCGACTTCTGCTTGAGGAATAAATTATCAGAGAAAATCTTTGCTGTCTGCCGATATATATCATAAAAAGTGGATCTTAGAGCTGTTATAATTTATTTAAATGAGCATGTGAGAGAAATCACATCAAGATTGTTACAGGATTCTTTGCGGAACTGGATCATATATATTGGAATACTAAAACTTAAAAAGCAAACAGTCGGGCACAGAAAGACCAGACAGATAGCTCATCATATCCACTGTCACAGTATCAGGTTAGGATATATAGTTAGGTTTCATTATATTAAGAATCAGTCATTTTATTAGATGAAAGTTTGAAATTTTTGAATACATTCTGTTCAAAGTTATAAGCCATTGATCTTGTTTTGATCTTTTGGCATTTTTCTGTTACTTTTCTATTTTTGGTCCGTAACAGCACAACAGCGCTGATGCCTTTATATAATGTTAATATTTCCAGGGGAAATCTTTTTTCTGAGGGACGTGATTTTCATTGCAACAGCCAGTATTGTTTGAAAAACAAAAATCACTAGTCAAAAAAGTAATTCAAAATTATTAAATTTTTGGGAGAATTAATACGGGAAAATGTCTATTTATACCTCATTCACCGATATAAATTTTGTATTCTTTTTTTACCACAGCCCTCAGATCTCAAAAAGCGAATTGAAAGCCTAATTGACAGAGACTACATGGAGCGGGACAAAGATCAACAAAATCAGTATCATTATGTAGCATAATGCTACAAGCCTATGGACTACATTGGGATGTTGCTTCAAGCTGCAAAAAGACTTGAATTGTATATGCTGATTGCACTTTTTTGTGACATTTTAAGCAGTTAAGCCTCAACTGAGGAAGAACAGGAGAAATCGTCCACTTTTTTGTGACATTTTAAGCAGTTTACCTCAACTGAGGAAGAACAGGAGAAATCGTCCACTTGAAATTACAAGAAGAGTGGCGGCGTCCGAGAAAGCATATTATTGATCCAACAAACTGAAGATATGGATTATCCCAGCGTCAGATTGAGGCAGCCAGTTTGTCGCCATGTGTTGCAAATTACATAATATTTTGGGTGTTATGACCTGGACACATAACCTTGAAGTCTGCTACCTGCATTTGGTCAGGTATACCATAAAATTAACCACCAATTTTGTTAAATCTTATTGTCTATGGGATAACAGAACCTCTTCTGATTTTGATTTTTTTTTTTTTGAAAGATGAAGTTGATACAGAAGTGTCTACTATTAACACATATTTGATTATTTATTCTTTTACTTTGGAAGTGAAGTGTTGGAGTTTGTCATACTTTACGAAGGAGGTGCTTATATCTGACCCTTAAATTTAATTGAAATGCTTGGATCTTAATTATCGTAGTTATGTGAAAATGTTTTTCCGGGGGACAAGTGTGTTCTAGATTCTCTAGAACCAGTCAAATAGTAGGCTTACATAATTTATATGATATAAAACTTCTCTTTATGAAGATTAAGGAATGAAAAGCTGTTTTGATAATATCACCTGCTTTTGAGCAGCATTCGACAAATCGCCCCAAAATTCACTTGCCCACTGAGCAGACACATGCGCAGAAATGCTTGCCCGGAAGCAAAATCCACTTCTCCGACAATAATCCTGTTATGGTCAAATAATTCTTACGGCAATATTTACTGAGAATGCTGTATAAATGATAAAAGCTTACGCTTTCCAAAAAACAGTGGAAAATGTAATCCATATATCCTCTACAAATATAAAGCAATAACAGGCTCCATAAAATCAAAAAAAGAAACATGAAAGTTCAATCAACTTTTGCGTAAACAAGTGGCATGGCAAATGCAGGTCAAGTTCGCCATGTAACAGTACAGTATGTACAGTATGCCCTGTACAATACTGTATGTGTACATGGAACGGGTATTGGACCCATTGCATGTGGTGCATTAACACAGCAGAATAGACCTCGGCAAGAAACAGTAAGTGGATATAAATATGCATGAGATTGTTTACGTGAGATATGATTGGTTGAAAGGAGTAAGCCTCGCTAGCAAAACAGCATGCATTGCGCACATGTTCAAGCAGCTTTAAGGGTGGCCTGGATCATATATCTGTACATTATATGTTTTGTGTGTGTGTGTGCGATATATGTTTACGTCTTATGTATGGGTGCGTGTATGATGTTGTTATGGCAAGGTTTAAGATCATTTTCGCAACATAACAAAATATTTTGGCTTCCAAATAAATGGAATTTAAGTCTAATTTAAGTTATTTTCTGGGCATTTCCATTAGTTATATTGCAGTAAGTATAATCTGTGTAATGAAATAAGTTTTTAAAGAGAAATTGACTCTATTAGTTTGGATCAATTTATGGTTGCCCGGCGGGCATATCAACTTGCCCGGACATAAATAATAGTTGCCCCGGGCGTCCGGACAGGCGATTTGTCGAACACTGCTTTTGAGGTAGTATCTTGGGATTTATTAAGCTTCATGCAAGAAGTCCCTACCGTCAGTACTCAAAGCAAGTTTGAAATGTAACATGTGTATATATATGGGTGCCCCAGAAGTATTCACATCAAATTTGAAAAAAAAACAGGCCATCAAAATGTATTCTCATTTTCATCAAACTATGTAATTGAAATCAGATAGCACTGTTGGCACCTAATCCAATAAGATAGTTTTGCACACACTAATACAACTCAAGATTGTATCCTCATAAAGATATTTGTGGAGTGAAATTTTAAATTACTTTTGATGAATGGAAAGGTACTATTGATATAATGTTAATCGTTATAGTGGTGCAGTGGTTAAGGAGTCATGCTTATATGCTAATGGCATGGGGTTCGATTCTCGCCGTGAGTGCTGCTTTGTGGCCTTGAGCAAGGCACCTTACTCTACTTGCTTTAGTCCACTTAGCTGTAAAATGAGTACCAGCACTGCTGGGGAGTTAATCTGTGATGGACTGGCGTCCAGTTTAGGAGAGTCATGTACTCTCTTCTGCTTGTGCCATGGAAACCAGGGATAAGTACCGGCTCTATAAACCTAATGGCTTAGATGGATTTAGCTTTAGTTAGCTAACGCTTACACATGGCACACACATCCTCAAACATGAGTAACAGGTAGTGTAGTGCCTTCACAACATTTTTTTGTTGTTAAGAAAATTGGATGCTTTTGAAATTTACTGCACTAAATAAAGACTTGAAACACTTGGAAAAGATTCTCGTGTGGGTATCGTAACATTTTAATTTAATTCTATCATTGCCGGTATGCAACTTTGTAACACATCAAAATCCCTCCAAGGCACTTAACAGCAGACACAGGTTGCTCTGAAAATGCTCATTTCAGGACTACAATAAAGCATTGCATGTTCATATGTTTTTTCTATTCAATCATCAAAATATAACCATTTTTTGGTCTTTTTTGAAAACTTGAAGGATAAGTTCAGTGGTCAAGCATGTCCATCTTAAATAAACAAGGACTTTAAAAGAAACACAATTGTGCAGAAACCATTCAAAACTCTTATTCCGTTAAGGAGAGTTTGAAGTTTGGTATCAATTTGTGTAGAAACTGAAATCAGACTAGTTGTGATGTCATAGCCTCAGATTCCTCAAAGTCGTTATGTATTCTATCATATTTTGTCCTGTGATTTTGAGGCTTAAAAACCATGGGATAAGTCAGCAAAGTAGTAAACTGAATCTAGTAATGCTATTTATAATGTACCACCTAAAGAAAGTTTGAGGAAAAATAATTTAAATAGTAAAAAATTTAAATTAACTTTATTTAGAATACATTAGCAGCAATTGTTAAGAATGTGAGTATGAGGGCACCAACTTTCCATAGTAGACTCACTACACCAGTCATTTCTACACAGATAACACAGCTTTAAACTTAAATATCTCCTTAAAGGAATAAGATATTCGAATACTTACTTCAGCATTTTGTTTCTTTTCAAGTCCTCTTTCATATAAAATGGACATGCTTGACCACTGAACCTTTAAGACTCATCTCTTTGTAGAGAAATAATAGTTTTGGTTATGTAGCACCTTAGTTCCATGTTGAATTACAGATAATGGTTTAGACAAAAATCTTGTCATGGGAATTAACAATGTTGAGCTTAAATTGGACAGTATATGTATCAAATAAACTACACGGATTGTTTGCTTGAGTATTATACTAGCAACTGTAATCTAAGATGATAAGATTGCCTTAGGTTTGGGCTCTGATACCGTTTTTCAACTGAAAATAAGTACATTTCAGTTCTGAAGTACTGGAGTAAAGTGAAGTTACTGAAACAATCGTTTTGGTGTCGTTAAACCTCACAAACAAACAAAAACGGGGAAAAAAAGTTTTGACCAAATATCTTCAGGTTACTCAGGTGCGAAGTCCCAAGTGTAGGATGCAATCTTAGTGTGCACTTTAATTTGTATGCTTTAGTTACCTCAAGTCTGGCAAAGCTATGTCATAAAATATCTTAAATGAATACATTTTAAGCACACTTCCTTTGAGCGAAATATGTAAATGTTGCTCTTTTCTTTGTATTATCATAAGACTTACCAGGAGTGGATTGATTTTGTAATAATCACATGCCTGTGATTATTACAATAAAGTAGTTCCTTCTCTGCTATTTTACAATGATTTTGGTTGATCAGAAGTTTTCAAAACTTGTATAATTTTCTATAATTTTAATATGTTCACCTCAGAATTTGAT
>JAIGNY010001334.1:112500-122500 GCA_020152595.1 Chiridota heheva | reverse complement strand
GAAAGTCTCCATTGACTCAAATGATAACGAGTTATATAAGTCACTTTTATTTAAAAAAATTGTCTTCAAATTTTTTTATTTTC
Organism: Chiridota heheva; assembly: GCA_020152595.1. Classification (NCBI taxonomy): domain Eukaryota; kingdom Metazoa; phylum Echinodermata; class Holothuroidea; order Apodida; family Chiridotidae; genus Chiridota; species Chiridota heheva. The sequence continues at coordinate 122,417 of JAIGNY010001334.1, read as the reverse complement.
CAAATATATTATCAAATTTTGGTATTCTAGTTATTAATATTAAGTCATCGGGAATAACCTGTTATCCTAATAGGAAAAGGAAATTTAGCCAGATATTTTAACCTTGGGGCATAACAATTGGTAGAATTAGCAGCCATGCATGTGACTTGTATTTTGAAGGTCTATGGAAATGATAGAATAACATTTCACTAAATTGTCACCAAACCTGCAAACCCTATCACAAGCAGCTTCTTAACAACATTTTGATACTCGGTTCATTCTATGCAAATTTCCATGCACATTTGTGATGTATGAATGAACAGATCTTTCTTTGATTACATTGTATAACAATGTAATCATCTTGCCTGCCCACACCCACTTTCTTTTAATGCACTACACCTGATTCTGACAAAGAGCAGTAGCGGTGCCAGGATTTTGGTAATGGGGAAGGGGGCAAAGCGCCAAAATTGTTGTCAAAAAAGCCTATAAATTGGACAAAATATGTCACTTTTCAAAACATTTTGGGGGCAAGTGGAGGGAGGGGGAGGGCAAAACGATCATGAGGGAGGGGGAAAATGCCCCACATAGCGCTACCACTGACAAAAAGGTTTTTCTTCCTCAAATCAATCAACATTCACATGAAGAGGACATTCCCACCATGTTCAAGAACAATACTGAACAGAAAAATATACAAAATTTTGTAAACAAAGTATTTTAGCTTTCTGTCCTTGCATACCTCACAAATATTCCATACATTGTACAGTCTTCAAACTTTGATCAGCCACATTGGAAACAACACATGCTATATTTTTCTCAGTTGAAAAGTCACTTTAGATTACAAAGCTGCATAGTAATATTTAAGATTACAGTATGAGGGCTTGCAAAACCCTAACAGACTGTAAACTGACGTAAGTGTCCTTGGCTGGTACTCAAAAGAGATATATGATTTTGCTTCCTTTTATCCTCATTTTGGAAAAGTATAATCCATTTATCAGGTATCAAAGTCTTATTATGTGAAAGATGGAAATAACAATTTCAAACATTCATCTTCCGTGTCATATGTCTGGGATAGCTTCTTTGCTCCACGGAACATTACAAGGGATATAATTATTGTATGAAAAATAATATAATAAACTGATGTTTTTCCAGGATTTTGGGCTTCATGCATGGCTTAGAAACAGATTAAGTCTAAACCTCCCAATACATTTTGTGTCTTAAGCCCCCAAAAAATCTGTCAGGGTCTATACTGCTCACAACAGAAACCAAAATCCAGCAGAAGCAATTAGCAATAGACACCAGGGATTTCCACACACTTCACCTCACTTTCCATGGTCATAATCTGAAATTGATAGTAAACAAATTTCACTACAGCTGCACTGACTTTCACACTCAACACAAGGACAAAAGTATTCCCCTGTGGTCAATGTGTCTGGCTTAAAGTAATAATTTACAATTAGGATGGTATTTAAGAGTGAAGGTTTTGTTTGTTTATTGATGAGTGATTTTAATTGATGTTTTTGTTTAACCTAGTAGGCTTTGAGGATTTTGGACTAAAAATCCATTGCAACAGATTTTCATCATGTCTTCTTCGAAACAAATTTCCCAAAATGCTTGTAAAGTTCTGCAAAATGGAGTCCTTTCTTGAGTACCATGACACCTACAGTAACCTGAAAGAATGTACCTTCTTTCAGACTACTGTACACCTACAGTACAAAGGTTTGTATTTAAATTGTCCAACAAGCCGTTTCAATAGTAAAAGATCCCAAAGACAGCAGCAACACAAAATAGGGAGTCCTGAAAGGTAAATACAGAAAATTTGTTTAATATTTTGTGTGAAAAGTGAAGTACTTGCCCTAAAAATCACAAAGGAACATCAGTATGCATATATATCTTTATTAAGGAATTCATTCAGTGGTGAAGTACATGTATGTCTGTCTAATACAAGAAAGTACAGCAAGATGCTGCATAGAGTATTCCGCAATCTTTATTCTGATGAGATGTTCAAGGTTTAAGTCTCATTTTTGTAGAAATGACTGAAATCAGACTAGTTGTGACATCACATCCTCACATATCTAAACATTTAATGAATTTTTCCAGGGACCATATAGTTCACATTTGTGGTTTGCCATTTTGTTTTTAATAAAAAAAAGACATCGCAAACGATGCAAGTCCCCTCACTGCTAATAACACACCTTCCAACCTCTGTCCCACATACAATCCTTCCCTCTGTGCCACATGCCATCTCACCCTCTGTTCCACATGCTAACTCATCCTACATCCCACCCTACAGGAAGTCATACATGAAATCTAGATGTCTTTCCACCAATTGATCCATACGCCATCCTACCTGCAATCAAGATTACATCCTACCACATGCAATCCTTACCGGTACCACATTGCCATCACACCTTGTCCCACAGGCCATTCCATCCTATCCCACATGCCACCTGAAATTCAGATACAGTCTCACATACCAAGCCACCCTGTACCACACACTATGCCACCCTGATCCAAATGAAATCTCTCCCTGTTCCAACGCCATCCCACCCTGTCCATCATATTATTTTGTCCTGTCTCCATGCCATCCTATGAAGTCCCCCATGCAATCCGACCCTATCCCACATGCCATGCTACAATATCCACATGTCTTTCCTCCCATCCCTTCACCTCTATCAACCTAACATGCCCCATTCACCTAACATGCCCCAGTCACCTACCATCCCCCATTCACCTACCATCCCCCATTCACATACCATCTCCCATTCATCTACCCACCATTCATTCACCTACCATTCCTCTTTTACCTATCATCCTCCATTCACTTACCATCCTCCATTCACCTTCCAACCTCAACCACCTTTTGTCACCCACTCATTTACCAAATAAACTCTGAACCAACTCGTCATTCCAATATTCACTCACTCCATTGCACCACAGCTCGCTTCTCATTACCCCGTGATAATTTATATAAGCAGAAAAACATTAATCCGTCACTTAAATCTGACACTCCCCATAAAAAACATGATCAAATTGATATTTTCCCTTACAAATCAAACAGGGCTTGACTATCTACCAAATAGAATGAACATCCATTGCAGATTAATTTGGAGACATGCATTTGTTGCAAGTTCTTCTGCGGCAACTCTCCATTAGGTAAATTCCTATTCAAACAAGCAAGAAAAATAAGTTGGAATTCCTTTTCAAGGGCAGAAATCTGCTCTTCTCCTAAAGTAGCTGAGCATGTGGTCAGACAGGCCATGGATGTGGACGGACGTATGACAAACGGAGATGGAGGACAAACAGATGGAGGACGAATGGAAGAAGGACAAATAAACGGAGGACAGACAGACGGAGGACATACGGATGGAGGAGGAACAGACGGACAAATGGATGGAGAACGAATGGAGGACAAAAGGATGGAGGACAAACGGACGGATGAAGGACGGACAGAGGAAGAATGAACGGATAGAGGATGAATGGATGCAGGACGAATAGATGGGAGGACGAACGGAGGATGGACAGAGGAAGAACGAATGGAGGATGAATGGACAGAGGACAAATGGATAACGGATGACCAGATGGAGGTTGAACGGACAGACGGAGGACGACAGACAAAGGAAGAACGGACAGAGGATGAACGGTAAAGATGCTATATCCCCTCTTCACCAATTTTGTTGGCGAAAGGTTTACAATTGGTTACATAAACATATGGTTTGGTTTGATGAGGTTTAACGGCACCGCAAAAGTCAAGAGTCAAACGTGCCAAGAAGATGTTAAATAATTAAGGTGCAAAGGTTAGGAAAGATAGGATTGGAAAAGAAGGAAAGGATGGAGAGAAGTGAATATTTTAGAACAAATAAGTTGTAGAAGAAAAGGTGGTAAGGAGAGAGGGAGAGGGATGTGAGATAAGAAAGGATGGGGGTGTGGGGAGAATAAATCAAGTGGAAAAGGTTGCTGTTGTGCAAGAAGGTGATAATGTTGGAGGGGGATTGTTCTTGAAGAAGTCGGAAATAGTGGTGGCAGGGGATAGGAAAGATCTGAAATTGGTGTAAATCGGACAGGTTAAGATGATATGATTGATCAAGCAATCAATACTGCAAGTGGGTCAGATAGGTTTGAGAGAGCCAGAAAGGAGGTAGGAGTGATAGGAGTGGCCTAGGCGAATGTAGGTGATGACCACATCCTCTCTGCGATTGTGACTTGGTAGGGGAGGGTTGATGCCTACTTTTCGATTGATAGTATGAAGTTTATTATTAGGTCTCGAGATTCCAGGAGTCTTGCCAAGTCCTCCTGAGGTAGTTGGAGGTATTTTGGTGAAAGTCTGAGTGAGGTATATCGATAGAAGAAATTTGGTTCGACAGATCGTTATTGGCGGCTGTCAGCCCTTTCGTTCCTAGGGATACAGACATGGCTGGGGATCCAGAAGAAAATAAATTTCTTGCCAGAGGAGGAGAGAGTGCATTTTGTTTCAGATTTGTAAGATGAGGGGATTAGACCAGTGCATTATGAGGATGCCTGTAAGGACTGATTTAGAGTCAGAGAAGATGACAAAGTGAGAGCATATGGAAAAACAAAATCATTTCAAGTTTGTATGATACCTCATCTAAATATTTAGAAATAAAAAGACTTATCCAATCATTTAGTGTGAGGTAAATAATTTTGAAAGGAAAACATCAATATTGCCATGGAAGTGCTTACATTATAAATGACTCCTTTTCACACACATTTTCTTAATCTTTTGAGCTTGATATTTTCTAAGCAATACATGATAACAAAGAACATGTAGACCACCCATTATGATTCTTTACTTTTCCTATGTCATATGGAATGCATATAGTTGACCACAAGATCATTCCTCTAAAACTATAAATACCAGGACAATTTGAATATAGGAAATGCTGATAAATTACTTCAGTACTCACATTCATAAAAATATCCTGTGCACAATTGTCTGTATCGGAATCCCAGAAGCACTTACAACCCATTCTACGAGGAATGAGAAACAAGATGGAGGAAAGTTAAAAAACTTCAATCTACTGCTGTATTACAATCCATTATTTATTTTGTAAGCACTGTACAATTCTAATGACCGTACCTCACAAACAACCCTCCACAATTACGTTTGTTTTGTGGTTGCCAACTCAAAAAAACCAGGCGACCACCTTCTTTCATCTCCAAAATTCTGAACGCCAGTGCAATACTGTTTTAAATCATAATTTTGAATGAAAAAACCCTTCTTGCCCCAAAAGTTTTCCTGCGTGATTAATTTAACTTCAAATTTTAATGACAACTCTTTACAAAAGAATTGTTGAAAGTAAAGACTGATCAACAAAGCAAACAACCTCTCAGGATGTATTATGTGTGCTAACGAGACTGGACTATGTGATATGGTATCATACATATCGTATTGGGGCCATGGGGCTTGTGGGGACAAAAAAGTATGGTGTAAGAATTCGGAATGAGGATTGCCAGTAATTTTAGGGCAGTATAGAATAAAGGTGTTTCATGCTACGAAATATATTCAGTTCATTTCTTACTCAAAGAAACTTTTATTTTGGTCCCAGGTAAGACAAAGTGTTATTTATCTGGCGAATAAAATCATCATTCTTCAAATTTTTGGTCGCCACGATTAAAGTTTCCATCGCCATGGCGACAGGAAATTTTGAGGGTTGCTCATAATGACACCCACCTTTTTAGTATTAGTAAATTTGTTTTCATTCATTATGTGCAGCCAAACCTTTATTTTAAAACAAAAACTGTTTAGAAGCCCCACTCCATGGTTTCCTCTCCCAGGGCATTACATGTTCAAAACAAAAAATGGGGGCAAGGGGAGGGGAAGTTTATTTTAGGTTTAATTTTCAGTCACTTCTTGTCCCACATGGCATTCAACCATGTCCCACATGGCATCCCATGCTATAACCCACATGGATCCCATCCTATGTGTCCCACATTAATCCAACCATATGTATAGCAAGTTGCATAGCAACTTTAACTCTTCCCATGTAACTGTGTATTTTTGGGCAGTTTACAGTTTTTAATGAGTTTTGACAGAAGGCTAGCAATCACACTGTTATTTACTCAATTTACCAATCAATTTATGTGTACTTTTGATTGGCAGGAGGGGAGAGCCATTGGTTTTACAGTTTTTAGGAATATAATGAGTTTTGAAATCATGCCCTTCCAGAAGGCTAGTGTTGAATCACACTGTGTATTTAATACTACAATATTACCAATCAATTTATGTGTGACTTTATGATTGACATCGCACAAAAAACATGGAGGGGGAGAGGGTATTTATTAGAGGGGGGCGTTAATCTTATTAGGGAATATACAGGTATGCCTTCAACTGACCGTTGAAATATTAAAATCATGCCAATATTGTGCCCGACATCTGCGACATTATTACTTGCAGCGCCCTCACTCAGTATTTTAAAATAATGTACATGCTGTGCCATGCTTAAACTATTTCGGAAATAAACCCTGTACATACGTACAGTGTATGTATATTTGTACACTGTATGTGGCCTTGTTTAATTTTCAAACATGTGGAAAATCAGAACATCGCTGATAAAAGGGCGCGAATCTTTCATGTGAAAGTTAAACAGTAGACCATCAGCTTTCTAGGAATAATTTGAAACATTTTAGATTTAAAGTTGGGGGTCTATACATTATTTAAAACACCTACTGTACAAGTAGTTTTTTTGTTTTTGTTAAGGGTTGAGTTCAAGCCCTCTGATTTGACCTCCACAGCATGATTACTGTTTGATCCAAACACTAAAGTAGATATTACATCAGTTTTAATAAGTAAAATAATCTTACTTAACGCCCTCTCCTCTTTGCTCCCCAATCACCACTTGAACTATGAATTTGTACCTCTCCAGCTCAAGACCTGAAGTTCAGAGAATAAAAGAAAAGAAATTAATAGTTTGACAGATTGATGACACTTGTCGGTATTACATCAGTGATGGTATTATTGTGTCAGAGAAACTGAATTATATAAAGCGACTCAAAGAACAAATGGCACATTTAACGAGAGAGAAAACTAAGGGGTGCAGTAGTATTAATAGAATTGAGAGATTGTATTAGAGGGGCGAGTTTCATGGGGGAAAAGACGTCAGATAATATTTTTGTAGTTGACTTGAAAAATAAAGTATTTCAAATTCAAAGGCCTTATTATAATAATTTATGCAAATTTTGTGACGCAGAACCTACGAATTGTCCTTATATTTACCTCCGCTAACAAAAGTGGAGGGAGGTTAAGTTTTCGCACCTGTTTGTTTTTTTGTCATCAAGATATCTCAAGAGCAGATGATTGGATTGTGATTAAAATTGGTGTGAGGTTTTGTTACTTCAGAAAGAAGTGATAAAATTTGGGACATATTGGAACAAGGGAAGGGCAGAAATGGAGAGGTGGGGATATTTTCAGATGAGATCTGTCAAGAATAACTTGAAACTTTCCAATGGAATGTGTTGAAGAATGAATTCATGCTCTGAATGAAAATCCAAACAATCCATTATCTGGACTCTAAAGAAAATGAAATCAAGTGGTTAGGTATCAGACAAATTTAAAACAATTGGTTTTTGGCCTGAATAAAACTGAAAACAATGACATGGCCTTGAAAGTGTCTAGAATGCACATAAAAGCAATACTGAATAAAAGTGAGGAAGAGTTTATTTTGGAATAAAACTTAGTGGGTCTAAGATTCATGAGGTAGATTGTATGGGAAGGAAGAGGGGGGGGGGGGTGAACGTGACAGATTATTAGGAATATTAGAATTGCAAAGCAGATGGAGGTATGCATGCATAATACAGAATGCTCAAAATTGAGTGACATTGTTTTTCAATTCTTCACCAAAATTATTTGAATGGGAGCAGGTAAATATGCCCATATATGGGGGTGAACGTGACAGATTATTAGGAATATTAGAATTGCAAAGCAGATGGAGGTATGCATGCATAATACAGAATGCTCAAAATTGAGTAACATTGTTTTTCAATACTTCATCAAAATTATTTAAATGGAAACAGGTAAATATGCCCGAGAGGTTTTGAATCTCCATCATACCCTAATCAAAAGCTATCAGAGGAAAACAAGTCTGAATTTCAGTCACAGAAATTTAGGACAGAAATTTGAATAAAGATGACTGGTTTTGAGCACTCTTTCATACTTACACACTTTTTTTCATACATCAAGAATTTCAAAATTTGATGAATAAAGACTATTCTGTTCAGAATTTAAAGGTCATTCTGGTGAAGATAAAATCTCTACCTGTCTACCAACCTTGAAACATCTTTGAGCGGAGTTAAAATTAACTTATAAAATTTCCCACGGTTCTGAATAAAGGAGTCCAAAATCTTCCCACGAAGACTCTCGACAGAAATAGTATTAATGTTGTGAATACATCTTCATATAATTCTCACTTTTACAATTTAATGTACTTTTCAATGCACAATTACATAAGGGCATTTTTAGAGCACATATTTACTACATATACTGGTGTTAATGTATTAATTGTTGTTAATTGTTTTGTTTTCCCCACAAATTCCCAATTTTCCCAAGGTTATAACCGCCGGAACCAAATTTTTTTTTCCGGCTCCGCCTTTAAGTAAAAAATATGACTAAAATAAATTAAAAATAATCATTTATGCACTTTCCCTTCATGAATGATTTTTCACTTTGTACCCAAAGCTAAAGCACCCTAAATGATAATTTGGAGTAAACCGTGATTCCTCAAAGTTCTGCAATGTTATCAACCTAGACAAAAACATTAACACTTCCACTGTTCATAAACATTAATAAAAGGTGACCATCTGGGGAGAAAAACAAAAATACAAGAAAGCTCACTGACCTTTTAACCTGTTCTTTATTTCACTGCTGATTTCTTTACACCATGCTGTTGTCTCCTCAGCACTGTACTGCTTCTCTGCAAGTTCTTCATTCAAAACCGCATGCACCACCTCCTTCACAACTGGAACTCGAAATCTGCAACAATGGAAGGAGATCAATTTACTCATACATGCATCAATTAGTGCAGTCATGATATGTCAACTATCACGATATCTCTTTTCTCACGACATGAATTATGCCTCTTAACACATATCGCAATACCAAAAACTAATACAGAAACTAAGAAATTTGTGCAAAACTAGGCTAGGCTACTTTGTACATTACGGTACATTACGGTGATTTTATGATAGTAAATCTAAAAGTCAAGTTTAGGCCATGATCATTTCTAAATTAACTTTAAAAGCATGCAAAAATATCGTGAAACAAAAAAAAATAATTAAAAATCGTGCTCCTTTAACCCACACTGGCACGATTCGATGTAAGTTGGCAAAAAGAATGAAAAAATGGCCCAAAACATGCCTCTCACTTCAATGGTTTATGGTCATGTTGGCTAAACTACGTGATAAGTGGTGAAATCTAGAACGTAATAGTCATGTGATAACGTTGTCTGCTAGATCTGAAAATCAATTTTTCTTGCGTTCATTATTCATATAAATAAAAGTATAGGCCTAGTGATATTAACTATTTTTTCAGTTTTCTTAAAAAATATCATGATATACCAATATATTGCAATATTTTTCTCCACATTATTCAATACGTAATACAGCCCTATTGTGACAGCACTAGTATCAATCTGAAATAAAAATCAACTTTAAGGGCAAAGAGACACTAGAGATCTAGGGCAGCTCAACACTTACAAACACCCCGGGGCTGGCTGATGTTATGTACATGAGTAAGCGCTGCTTTGGTAACTGAAGCCCATCAGGCTAGTCACAACAGATATTTCAGTATGTAAATGTCAGAATAAAAGAAAAAAGTATGGGCTTCGAAAAAATTCAGTCAGGCTGAAATCGAAGAGAGAATCCTGGTAGTAACGATTGCACGAAGCCTAAAAGAATAAAGCTTCAACAAGCATTCCACCAGATGGTTA
>JAIGNY010001334.1:40000-105000 GCA_020152595.1 Chiridota heheva | reverse complement strand
TACCTTCACTCTGGAATACTTAAAATTTATATACATTCAGAACATTCAATGCAAACTTTCAAGAAAAAAATCCTGAAAACTTATTTTTCCGTGTATGTTTCAATTAATTATTTAACTTTTTTGTCTGTTTTTTTAATAAATATTTTATATTCCCGGTGCTTTTATCCCAGGTGCACAACTTCTTAAAGGAACTGATTATTATACACATCAATAGCTCTTAACCATACCCGCTAACCCTAACCTTAACACACTTGCCAGTGCATAGGCCATCGATCACTCCTTTCCATCTCACACAGTTCTGTGCTACATTCTCAATTACACTCCATAAATATCCGCACCTCTTTCTACATTCTCAATTGCACTCCATAAATATCCGCACCTCTTTCTACATTCTCAATTGCCCTCCATAAATATCCGCACCTCTTTCTACATTCTCAATTGCACTCCATTAATATCCGCACCTCTTTCTACATTCTCAATTGCACTCCATTAATATCCGCACCTCTTTCTCCATATCTCTCCTCCAAGTGTTCTTTGGTCGGCCTCTCTCCCCTTTTCCTTGGGAATTCAATGATAAGGCTTGCCTAGTGATGTTGGACCTAGGCTTTTTTAGCGTGTGACAAATCCATCCCTATTTCCTTTTGCGTATAACATGTTCATTTGGTTGCTGATTGGTCATTTCCCACAGTCCTTTGTTCCTTATTGTTTCAGGCCACCAAATTATCATAATTCTTCTTAAACATTTGTTTATGAACACCTGGATCAGATTACAGAAAGCATACTTGGGGTACTTTTGTGATTGAAATCACTCATCCGTCTTAGTGGGAGAAATTTGTTTGCAAACTTTTGTGTTTGTATCATATGCCTGAGATGATATGTGCAATAACTGTGAATGGTTGACGGACCATTTCTCCTAAGGAAAAATATTGCTTTATCAAAAGTTGGTAGCTTCACATCAATGGAGGCCACCATTTAAACTTGTGATAAAGTTATATCAATGGGACTTTTACTAAGAACACGGTACTGTTTGTGTAATGTAACATATGATGCATGTTTGGTATCAGCGAAACTAAGCCAACACAGAATTATGTGTCAAAAAACTGTTCAAAAGGTAACTGACCTGTCAATGGAAGTCTTTTGTTATTTTATCGCGAAGTCCATAGTAAAATTGAAGTCTGTGGTCAAATCTAAAAAATATTCATTTGATATTGGTTTTTCCTATCAAATTCCCCCCCCTTTTTTATTAAAAATCCCCATTGACTTAACGTTATCACTAGTTAAAATGGCGACCTCTATGGATCGTGTAATGAATATGAAGCTTCAAGTTTTAGTGTATTTATCATTACAACAAAAGTCCAGGAATCTCCCGGACTGTTAATGGAGAAGACATACTGTCATACTCATCATTTTCAAAGATTTGTTTTATTGTGAAAGCTAAAAACAAAAACAAATGGTTGGAAAGTTATCACTGTAATAGAGAATTATATGACCCCCCCCCCCCTCTCTTTCTTCCCCCCTTAAGTCACTCAAGTTACACTAATTTGCATCCATTTGGGGTGCTTTAAAATTCATAAATGCCAATACAACTTTGACAGGGTAAAGAAAATATGAAGAAACATCAAGTAATTTAGTGCTAACAAATGATACAATTTGAATATAATATGAATGGAATTCGTAATCATGGCACTCAAAGATACAAAGAAATAACTTCAAAATACAGAAAGGAATGTAACCATTTGTCAAATTCAATGAGCTGCAGAAACAAAATTGTTTCAATTTTCTAAACAAATATCATTTAATAGAATTGCACAAATTTTGCATAGCAATCACAACATTAACAGAATAAAAGAATACAAACTAAGTACAGAATATATATATATATATATATATATATATATATATATATATATATATATATATATATATATATATATATATATATATATATATATATATATATTCTGTACATATATATATATATATATATATATATGTACACATATATATATATATATATACACACACATATATATATATATATATATATATCTAAACAAATATCATGATGAATCAAATAAGATTTAATAGAATTGCACAAATTTTGCATAGCAATCACAACATTAACAGATTAAAAGAATACAAACTAAAACATATATATATATATATATATATATATATATATATATATATATATATATATATATATATATATATATATATATATATATATATATATATATATATATATATATATATATATATATATATATATATATATATATATATATATATATATATATATATATATATATATATATATATATATATACATACATATATATAGAGAGATATATATAGATATATGAAATATATATATATATATACATACATATATATAGAGAGATATATATAGATATATGAAATATATATATATATATATTTAATACCGAATACGATACATACATTTCAAAAATAAGTTTACCTCCCAATGTATGGTTCAACCACAAAATTACTCACTTGTCAATCATGACTATGCCACTCTTACTCACTAAATCAATCGAACACAAGCAATCACTGCATAGACAAAACCTAGTATCACATACAAAACCCGAATAATCACTCCATTGGTATCATTCAAGTGAGGAAAAAACTCACCAATATTTCAGTGCCGGAGGCCTGCCCGCCCCCTTGTTGCCGCCCTGCCCCTCAGAAAAAAATAGTTTTTTAAAATATTTCTTTTTGTATTTAAAAAAAAAACCTTAAAAAACTTGATCTTTAATTAAACTCATAAATAAAACACCTTACATGGATACAGAACACAGAATGATACCGTAGTAAGAAATTGTCCCGTTTGGCTTCACACACGCAACAATGTTCCCCTCAACAATTTTAGCAACCTGCTCCTTTTTTTAAATCAAGCTAGGCATCTGTATTTTCACATATATTTGGTATTTTGCATGTTGCTGTAAGTGTTATTGATTGAAACGTGACAATCACTTGCATAGTTAAAACATGAAGACACTTTTGATCATTCTGTATTGTGGAATACTGTGAGATAAGAAATTGGGAAAATATTTAAGAAAATGTTAAAAACAGTTTTGAAATTGCAAAATGTAATTTCTTTTTGAACTTTTGGCAGCAATATGATTCTGTTGCATGACCAAAAGATAACTCAATGGATGTGTGGTGTATAAGGGGGGTCTTCTGAGAACAGAAAATTGGGGCTGCCGTCCCTATCCTGTTTTATATTAAGATAACAGTTAAATACCATGATCTTAGAATTGCAGCAATTAGTGCATATTTAATTTCTAGCTATCTTTTTTCTTCAAAGAATTCTACAAACCCAATGCAAAGCAAAACAACTAATTAGGAATACGCTTCACATTTCACAATACAGCCTGTCACAATCCTCAGGTTATTATTGCCATGTCATCATCTTCGGGTGCTTTCAAATAAAAACATTAAATTTTATTTATTAACAGTCCTTCAGTTAAAACTCTACACTTTACATAACAGTCACAACAGTAACACTTCAAACATACCAATTATATATGAAATTTTCAATGCACAGACTTTTTTTTAAAATTTCTTTATTTTTTTATTTCTAAGTTTTACCAACCTTTGCAGACTATATAAAACCTTGCAGAGGCCATTGCATGTTTTCCATGCGACCAAATTTATTACTCTGACATTGTTCGCTTGACCATGCAGCAAAAAAAAAAAAAAAAAAATCAAATCAAAGTTAAAAAAAAAAATTATTCAAAGAAGCATCTAGGTCTAATCTCTAATTAATTTTTGGCACCAAAATTTTGCATCAATTTGCTTTAACGGATAATTATAAAATGTGCAAAAATGAAATACGAACAATACATACATTTTTTGAATAAAATATCAGTGGGCCGTGATCCTTCGTTGTTACCATTTCTGTTAAGTGAAACATTAAATAATTATGCTCCAGGAGAACTATACTCAACTGCAAAGTGTAAGAGGGTGTTAAAATCTTTATTCCTTAGAATAATTGTAATTTTCTTGCTCGACACAGCAATAAATAGCACAATAAAAATTTCTACCCATTTTGTCAACTGCATATTATGCATCACATCTTCACAATGGGCAGTGGTGGTGCCAGACACCACAAACTGGGGGGAGGGGAACATGGTGGAGGGGGAACCTACATGCTCTACATCTGGATATTTCTCCTCGGATTTGGACGAATTGTAAAATGGATCTTCGGGACAAGTGGGTCCTCTGTGGTAATTGATCTTGAAGAGGGGGGGGGGGGCTAATTATGTTCAAGGAGACGATAATGAAATGAAAAGTGTAAGAGGGTTTTATAGTCTTCGTTCCTTAGAATATTGTAATTCTCTTGCTCAACACAGTACTAAATGTCATAATAGCTACCAAATTATGTCCTGGATACTACAAATTTCTACCTATTTTGTCACTGCATATTATGCATCACATGTTTGCAATGGGCAGTGGCGGTGCCAGACACCACAAAATGTGGGGGGGGAACATCAGGGGATTTACAGGCTACCTCTCGACATTTCTTCTCGGATTCGGACGGATTGTAAAATTGATCTTTGGGAGAAGTGGGGAGGGGGAGGGGACTAGCTCTTCTAGTCCCCTGTAGCGCTAATGCAGCGGCGGTGCCAGACACCACAAATTGAAGGGAGAGGGGGAGGATGGAGACATTGGGGCATCTACAAGCTACCTCGAGACATTTCTCCTTGGATTTAGAAGAAATGCAAAATTAGCCTTTGGGATGAGTGGGGGGGGGAGAGGGGCTCGCACCGCAGTCCCTCCCCCCTTGTGGTGCCGCTACTGACAATGGGTGAACATATCTGTGACCAACATAAAAAAATTCGCTAAAGACAACATCCTCACGTTTCGGTAGAGCCTCCTTGAAACTATATGACTGTAGTCACTATATGACTGTAGTCACTATATGACTGTAGTCACTATATGACTGTAGTCACTATATGACTGTAGTCACTATATGACTGTAGTCACTATATGACTGTAGTCACTATATGACTGTAGTCACTATATGACTGTAGTCACTATATGACTGTAGTCACTATATGACTGTAGTCACTATATGACTGTAGTCACTATATGACTGTAGTCACTATATGACTGTAGTCACTATATGACTGTAGTCACTATATGACTGTAGTCACTATATGACTGTAGTCACTATATGACTGTAGTCACTATATGACTGTAGTCACTATATGACTGTAGTCACTATATGACTGTAGTCACTATATGACTGTAGTCACTATATGACTGTAGTCACTATATGACTGTAGTCACTATATGACTGTAGTCACTATATGTCACTATATGACTGTAGTCACTACATGTCACTATGTGACAGTAGTCTCCTACATAGAATAGCAGGAGAAAAACTCTCATGTATTGTAAGCACACCAATATATAACCAGAATACTGAGTTCAATCAAAGGTATTGTAAATCTGTGATTTAAGTCTATAACATATAATAACAAAAAGATTTAGATATTTACATATAACATGAGGTCTCAAACAAAATTGTTTCCAATATACAAAGGAAATCAAAAGATAAACTTCATTCTTGAATATGAAATATGGAAATACAAGTAAATCAGGTGCACAAAATTGGAAAATTTTGATTGGACAACAAAAAAAATAACCTATAAATAATATATATTTTCAAACGTGCTAGACCATATAGTAATGCAACTAAATATTGCAATTTACCTTTAATTAAAAATTTTACTTAATATACAAATCCTGTGAATCTTCGCTTAATACGAGATCTGAATTAATGCCCACTTGTAGACACTCTACAAAATTCTTATTAAATTTCAAAAAAACAAACACAAAGATAAACTAATACAAAGGCACGCCTCATTGACCTTTCCATAGCTATTGTAACCTGTAATCTATAATCCTTGTCTTCAGTCGATCACATACACATTGACCTCCATAGCTATTGTAACCTGTATTCTATAATCATTGTCTTCAGTCGATCACAAACACTCCATAGTGAGGTACTATTGTACTCTTACAAAACAAATTTGTCGTGTGAAAATTATGTAGCAGAAGCTTATTTATTAGGGAATATACAGTGTGCTTTTCATAGCTTTTCAAATTTTCTTGTCTCAATATATATATAACGTAATTTCGCTTTGCAATTTTTTTATCTCTATCCTCTGAAAATGTTTTTGCAGTAAAATAGGTTTTTCTGACGAAAGAGTTTTGGGATCTTCGCCATACTCCAATCAACATCACAGTGGAAACCTATATTCTCATAAATTTTAGATACTAACTTTAAGGAGAAGAATTTCATGTATTATTTTCAGCTGTGCTTTCCCTTTATACATGTATATCACAATTTTGCACACATTGTAAATTCTTAAACTTTATTTAGCCATTCCTTAAAACTTAGCTAATTTACCATTTCAAAGGTAAAGACACACTCCTAAGAATTTGTAATTCCTTAAAGGAATATTGGCATAAATTTTCATTTTTATATATATGATAGATGACTATTCAAAAAAACAACTTGGTATCAAAATCCATGTAGATATCTTTTTCAGTTTAAGAGTTACTGCATTTCAAAGATTGCGCGAGTGTTTTGAAAAGTGACCTTGTGGTGTAAAATGTGATGTCATAAAGGCAGATCCAAGATGATTCTTTATGTATTTCTAGAAAATTTAAATTGATTTTTCTTTCACTTAAAATGTAAGGTACATTGGCAGATCTTGTTTTTCTAAAGGCATGTTATACCCCTAACCTCAATAATAGAAAAAATGCATCCAGTAATCTAAAAACAGGCAATTAATTTTCAAAGAAATACATAAGAGTTTGTCTATGTATTATCAATTTTATTGTAAAGCGCTTCGATCCACAAGAGAGGCGCTCTATAAATAAGTTAAATAATAATAATAATAATAATAATAGCATTGTTTTGGATCTGCAGGTATGACATCACCCTGTACTCTGCACTGCCAGACTGCGAGGTCACTTTCCAGCACGTTGGTGAAATATTTGAAATGTGATAAATCCACAATGGAATTAGATATCAACTTGATTTTAACACTAATTTGTTTCTTTACTAGTTCTCTATCATATATAATGATGTTTCAGCTGACGTCATGAGGTCACATGACTTTGTTTACATCGCCATTTTGTAGGACAGACTGCCATCTGTTGTCACTTACATACATTTGCAGGTTGTTACATAAGAATACTTTTGTAAGTAGTATGCCGGAATCTTGCTGTGCCGTTGGTTGCACTAACTAATAGACGTGTTTAAAATCCACTGATTAAGATTACTTTTGGTACATGGAGGGTAATTTTTCTTTAAAATAACCATTTTATATCAAAAAATTAATTCATCTGGCCAGTTCATTTTAAAGAGCGCGTGTTTATATGCCCAGCATGTGTTTTACATGCCCAGCACATGTTTTCATCACCAGCGCGTCTAGCATGTGATTTAGATTTAAGTCTTGTTTGTTTTACGTGTGTTTGTTTGTTTGTTTGATGAGGGCTTAACGGCACCACGACAACGAGGGTCAAGCTGTGCCTGAGAGGTCAGATCATTCTAGAGGTAGGTAGGTAGGAAAGGAAATGGGGAGAATGAGAGAAATTCAAGAACAAAAGTCAGAAAGCTGTGATGGAGAGAGGAGGTGCATGGTTGAAACAAAAACAAAGTGAGATGTGACTGAGCTGTGTGAAGATCAGATGCGTGAAATACTCAACACGCAAAGCTCTGCCCTGCAAAATGGCTCCCAGTTGAGTTAGTCATGTGATAAAGTCCTCTATATGAAAATGACACTGCACGAACTTGAATAAAAACAGAAAATTCATGTAGTTGTACATAGTGTAGGTTTCTGTGACAACTGAATCATGCTCTGTTTCCCAATTGTTAAATTTGTATCCATTAAAGTTGTCAACACAACCACAAATGATAATATAACAAAACATACATACACACATAAATGTGGAATGATATACAGACATACATGATCAACTGGTGATCATCAACATCAATGACATTCAGACAAAAATCATCAATACGTGACTTCACACTTTCAGTGACCTCGAGGTCAGTCCAGTACAGAAGTTTTGATTATGTGATACCTTACACACTAAACATCCAAACAAGATCAAGCTAGTGGTTTTCTACCAGATTTGTATGATTTAGCAAATTAAATGTTGCAATTTGGTTTGTTTGAAGTATGAAAGTATTTTTCATGCACTTAAGACACATTTTGTCGTAGGTCTTATTATTGTCTGTCAAAAAATCTGAATTAAAGTTGTTTAGGTTACGATTGCCTATACCTTCAGCACAGTAGCTATAAGGAAATCTGAATCTGGCACACTGGCATAAAATAAATTATCCGATTTTGTTCATAATAAAAAAAAAAGAAGGATAAATTAGCAGTAAAATGACAACAATAAATTTTTAGTAGTATCAGTTGAAGTTTGGGATTGTCTGTGATTTTCTTTCTCAGTATTACAAACACAAACTTACGAGTATAATTGTAAATTTACGAATAAGCCTGATATTGTACCGGATTTTCTGAAACTTGAAAGTGTGAAGTCAGGTAAATTGGTGACCATCAATATGATTGAGTGCATGGATGCATGTATTACACACAACAACATATACACTTATTTCATTATAACTATGTAAGTCACCTTTTATTGTTAGTACAATATATATACTGAATAAGTCTGCTCTGCCTTTTTGAAGTTTTAGAGTTATTGCCTTTAAATTGAAGAGATTTATTGTAAAACGAAGATAAAAAATGATAAATCATAAGAAGAGAAATGATAAATCATTAGGCCTACTAAGGGCTGGAGTTTGGCCTCCCCTTATACGAAGATGACTTCTTGATGCTTCCGTTCTCTATCAAAGAATATGCCATCTCTATCAAAGACTCCTTGATGGGAATTGGTTCAATCTTCAATACCTCTCTCATCTACAAATGAAAAAATACAAAATATTGATACATGGCTTGCATGTAAGTTATGTGATATGGACAGAGTAATGGCCATAAATTTTGTCCCCCCCCCCCCCCTCAAAAAAAAATATAAATATATATATATGATGCAGATTTATGGATATACAGGCAACACTGCTTTAAATCCATTAAATGCTGTGAAACTTAAATAAAAACTTTCATAAAAATTGACCATTTGTAGCAGTTTGAAATCTCAGGAATCCACGTGTACATGTTTGTGCAAATCTGTGATGTAATGCAGGGTGACTATTTTCATTTATTAATTCTTTGTTTCTTGCATTAGAAATTTCTTCTCTTAAAACCAGGAACATCTCAACCTGCCCTCAAATAGAGCAGGGCCGGTCGAAGAGAAAGTGATATATATTTTTGTTTCCCAAACCACTAAACTATACAGTTTCACCTCTCCAAGGCTCCTTCAAGATAACAACTACTCCCACTGGGTGTTACATGGTATTTTTAGTGACACACATCTGAATATAATGGTAATCCTTTGCAATATAAGTAGTAACCATAATCAATGCTGGCATTGTTTGTCTTTGCTGCTGGGAAAAGGTGAAATGAACTATGAGCATAGAACTATTTATACCTCAATGTTATGATGCAAAGTTAATCTTGTGAAATAATGCGGTAAATTTGTTGCTTCAAATTTGCAGGCCAAATTCTGAAGCAGTGCCTTTACTAATGAAAATATCTATTACATTAATAAACGCACTGCTTAAAAATTCTTAACCACAAAACCTTTTGGTTCTGGTTTGAACATGAAATTATCAGCATTTATTCAGGTATGCATGAGGATCAATACACCGATAATTTGATAGAATTACTGATCACAAAAATGCTTTACTTATTCATTGTAAGCACATGCAATGCTGACATTAGGCTTTTGCATGATGCCAGCTTCTAATATAAACACATGTTTTATCTTCAGAATAGTCTTTATATTAGTCTGCTCTGTGCAATCCCCTAATTAATAATGTCATGAGAAACTGTAATTTTCACCACTAACAATAATCAGCTGCGAACTGTTTGAAATTTTAGAGGATTAGTTCAGGGGTCAAGCAAGTCCATCTTATATGAAAGAGGACTTCAAAAGAAACAAAATGATGAAGAAAGCATTCAAAAATCTTATTCTGTTTAGAAGATATTCAAGATTAAAGCTCTGTCGTATCTGTGTAGAAATGACTGGTGTAGTAAGTCTACTATCGAAAGCTGGCATCCTCATCTTCACATTCTTAACAATTGTTAATTAGGATAATAA
The DNA here is from genome assembly GCA_020152595.1 of Chiridota heheva. NCBI lineage: Eukaryota > Metazoa > Echinodermata > Holothuroidea > Apodida > Chiridotidae > Chiridota > Chiridota heheva. Next base: position 94,722 of record JAIGNY010001334.1, on the reverse strand, counting down.
ATAAATAATAAATAGATAAGAAAAAATTCATGCTGATTGATTTTGTATTAACTGTTATATCATTGCATATCATGAAATATTTGAGATATCAAGTTTACAAGCTCTTTTAGCAAAATCATATTGCATGTTAATAAATCACTATGCATATTAATGAAATTCAATGTTTTTAAAAATATAATTTTACAAAATATGAAACAAAACAGGCATGTGATTATTAAGATATGAGCATTTCAAGATTTTCACATTAAGCCCACCTACTAATTAACATGCATGACATCACCACCAAAAACAATAGGGCACTTCTACAGACCATGGGCTATCTTTGTACCGCACATGACATGAATCCAGTTTGTCCTTTTTAAGATACCATATTTACAAGGTCTTTGTAGCAAAACCATATTAAACCCCGCCTACTACGCATATTAATGAAATTCAATGGTGTTATACAATGAGCACATACACACTAGATAGCAACATAATTATACTGAATATAAAACAAAGGAGACGTTATTTTCAAAATAAGAGCATTTCAAGATTTGTGTATATTTAGCCCAGCCCACTCATTAATATGCATGATATCACAACCAAAAACAATGGGGCACATCTATCGACAATGGGCTATTTGTGTACCAAATATGACATGAATAAAGTGTACCACTCTTGAGATACTATGCTTACAAACTCTTTTCAACAAAATCATGTTAAGCACTGCCCACTATGCATATTAATGAAATTCAACATTTTTGTACCATGAACATGTACACACTAGCTAACAGCATAATTACATCCAATATGAAACAAAGCAAACAAACGGTTGCAAAAATATGAGCATTTCAAGATACTTATATTAAGCCCTGCCTACTCATTAATATGCATGACAGCACCACCAAAACAATTGGGCAAATCTACAGACCACGGGCTATCTGTGTACCACATATGACATGAATCCAGTGTATCGTTCTTGAGATATCGTGCTTACGAGCTTGCTGTCACACACATACATACATACACCCACACATACACACGCCAGCATGACTGCATAGGTTCAGCTGCAAGTTTTTAAATTCCTATCTGGTAGTGATGCTTTGACTTCCTGTAATTTCTTGCATGTTTCAGCTAATCCTTATGTGACACGTGGTAACCGTTTGAAGTTGACCAAAGAGTTCTCACGGATAGATATTCAGCGTTTTAGCTTTTCGCAAAGAGTTGTTAATAAGGGGAATGGTTTGCCTGAGTGGGTAGTTAGCTCCAATTCTGTTCACAATTTCAAAGTCAACATTGATAACTTAGTCACTAACTCTGGGTGTCTTTTATTTATTATTATTATTTTTTTGTGGTGTGGTGTTAGTTTGGATTTTTATGGGGTGATTCACCCTTTTTAGCCCGTCATCTTGTTATGTTATGGTTCCCTATGCTATTAGCATCAGAACCAAAAATAAAATATTGTTTTTCTTTCTTGCTTGATTTGTAACCATATGTTGTAGATTTTGGTTGGTTAGTGTGATATCAGCATACACACATTCAGTTCTAATTTTCTCATGGGTTGAAATTTCAACAATTGCAAAACGTGCCTCTTACGATCATATTTCAAACTATACTAATAATACAACAACATATTCTGATACAGCGTTGATTTGGCCAAATGGATAAGGCGATGGGCTTTGAACAATTTGCTTTTGTGCCAAGCATGCAAGTTTAAATTTCGTCAAGACAGAATTTTTTGTTTTTCTAAAACATGGGAGGTATTAATCGAGCGTTAATTTCAGTTAATAGCTCCATTATTAAAGGACGAATTTGTACAACTCCGTTCAACTCCATGTCATGTTATACGACACATACATGGCCCACTCTATGTACAACATGCATGTACCTAATCTCCATACACACACTGTATATAATGCTTCTCTTGTATTATGTTGATGATGTGTGTCATGGCATGTACTTTCTGACATCATTGCAATTTGTTTTGAGACAACACAGCTTCTTTATATTTTGAGAACCATGACAGCAATGGTCTAATTGTACCAATGAGATTAGACTATGTCGGAGGTGAAAAGAGCTTAAAGGGAGATGTTGATTTGAGTAGGTAGGAGGTAGGTATAAGGGAAAAGAGAAAACGATTACCAGATTTTTAACACAACAATTATCAGATTTTTAACAGAAATGATTATTAGAATTTTATCAGAAACTATTATCAGATTTTTAGTAAAACAATTGTCAGATATTTAGTAGAAACAATTGTCAGATATTTAGTAGAAACAATTGTCAGATATTCAGTAGAAACAATTGTCAGATATTTAGTAGAAACAATTGTCAGATATTCAGAAGAAACAATTGTCAGATATTTAGTAGAAACAATTGTCAGATATTTAGTAGAAACAATTGTCAGATATTTAGTAAAACAACAGTCAGATATTTAGTAGAAACTATTGTCAGATATTTAGTAGAAACTATTGTCAGATATTTAGTAGAAACTATTGTCAGATATTTAGTAGAAACTATTGTCAGATATTTAGTAGAAACTATTGTCAGATATTAAGTAGAAACAATTGTCAGATATTTAGTAGAAACTATTGTCAGATATTTAGTAGAAACTATTGTCAGATATTTAGTAGAAACAATTGTCAGATATTTAGTAGAAACTATTGTCAGATATTTAGTAGAAACTATTGTCAGATATTTAGCAAAAACAGGTCATAATCTGTCTTTCCAGAATCTGCTAATAAAGATCTAATATCAGAAATTTATACAAGGGCAGTTTTAAATATTGCCTTTTAGGAAATAACAGACATCCACCAAAAAAGATGGAAATGTGATCTGTTATCCCACATAAAATTTGAAATCATGAAAGACTTAAAAAAAAAATTACCCTTGTGTTGTTGTACTTTGAAACGATATCCCACTGACTCTGCACTGCTTTAAGAGATGTATCAAACCAGCAAATGACGGTAAAAATAAGACGGGGCACGATCGTAGTGGAGGGCTTGTAACCTGCAGGAACCAAAAGAAAAGATGAGGATGAGATATCCATATAGAATACAAAGCACTAATCAAAGATTAATGTTGAGGCGGAGTGTTTATATGCGTATTTAATACACGGGGCAAAATATTTTGGTTCGAGTGGAATGACCCATCTTTAGAAGGTCATTCGCAAGTGCAAAGTCCTTTGAACTGTGCACTAAATACGCATAAAAGCACGATGTTTAAGATGAAAAACGAGAAAAGTTTACATATATTTTTTCGCAGTATTAAGAAATTCACCTGTTGTAAAAATGGACTAAACCAAATACTCAATGTTGTGCGTTACGGAGATTTAATGCACGGGTCATACCAATGCAAATACTTTATTGAAATTTTATAAAACATCATAACACATTTTGATGGGATTATTTCATGTTAAGACTTCTATACCTTGAAAAATGCATACTAAACTGGCTGATGTTACGAATGCAGTGAATAATAACACTTTATGCCATTCATGATATAGTGCAAAATCAGGAGAACAAGATAAATTCCATTGCAACATCCTGTAATCACATTATGCTCAGCATAAAAAGAATCGACCATGTGCCCATAACATCCTATATGACATAATGGACACATACTGTAGGTCGCTAATTGGGAGAGCACGCAAAATACAGTTAAACTTTCTAGCTAGTCACGTTTTTCGAATGACTGAAGATGAACCTGCAAAACTGTATGCCTTCTACTATCCACCCCATAGCTGAGATATATCCAGGACGCCAATGCACATCCTCTGAGCAATATCCAACACTTACTGGGAGATGATGGTATCCCCAAACCAGATAGCCAACCTAGGAGGAGATGGAGGAAGTTTATGGTCGCCTGTGTTACAGCTGACCAACTATGATGATGGTGGTGATGATGATGATGGTGATGATGATGATGATGGTGATGATGATGATGGTGATGATGATGATGATGATGATGATGATGTGATGATGATGATGATGATGATGATGACGACGATGATGATGATGATGATGATGATGATGATGATGACGATGATAGTGATGATGATGGTGATGATGATGGTGGTGGTGATGACGACGATGATGATAATGATGAGTACTTTTTATGTAATTATATTTGAAGCACGATGCAAAATTTCAAGGCACAAACCTAGCAATCCCTTACGTTAGGTACCAAGTAAAAAAGCAGCAACCTTGATTTTCAAAAGGGAAATATATACAGAAATAGGGTAGCAGGGGCAGATGATTTCAAAATACTTGAGCGTAATGTGCTTCAAAAACTCATTGTGATGATTTAATTGAGGATTCCTTTATTTGTATTAAAGACTTTACCTGTCACAGGAAAGACAGGAATAGTCATGGAGGAGGAAGGGGTGGGGGGGGGGAGGGGGTACTGATCTATTTCAATTAAAACCTACTTCATTCAAGACAGATTCTTGTGGTCGGTATTGACAAAACCGTGTGTACAAGCTCAGTACGGTTTTGCTAAGTTGGAGGGGAAACTTTATTACTACAGTCAATGGGATGTTTTTTATGAATACTTGTGTCGCCTCAACCAGTCAGCTAAAATTAATGGTACTCATACAGTATATGTTGGAAACTATTATCTAATACATATGACACATGAAGAAAAATAAATTTTGCCAAGTATTTGTTGAAAAATGACAAAAAAATGTTTTTCTCCATTGACTGCAATAATAACTGACTGTTTGTTTCCCCTTTTGACTAAAGTTTGAGATTGTCAAAAAAGCATTATTATGTCGTGCACCACAACATTCCCGCATGTCCGACCTCGAGAATGGACCTCGAATTGAAAGTCATTTGAATAAAATTAAAGGATTACAACAGCAAAACTATACTTGTGGAATGTTTGCAGACCACCAGATTCACCAGTTTCTTATTTTGAAAGTTTCTACCAAATGATGGCGGAGGTCCTTGATTAAGGAAAAGAGGTAATTATTTTGGGTGATTTCAACTGTAATATTTTAAAGCCTGACTCTAATTGTAATGCCCTTATCTTTAATACAAATTTTTATTAATGGATCAACTCATCTCAATTCCTACCAGGGTAACAAGTAACAGGCAAACACTAATTGATCTTATTTATACTACGAATAAAGATATTTATGTGTCATGAGGTGTAATCCCATAGGTGACCAGTTCTTGATGTTTACCATCCTCAATAAGAGTCTCAAAGAAGTCTAAAATATAGTAAAATAAGAAATTTCAAAACATTTGATGAAAGTGACTTTTGGAATGATTTAAGGAACCAGCCTTTTCATTTAATCAAAAATATGGATGCCTCAAAATGGCTTCCAATCAAATTGAGAATCCAGCATAAAGTACTTACCTTGGTGTACAAGTGTGTAAATAACCAGGCACCAAATTACTTGAAGAATCTATTAATTGATATACCTAACAGACGGAACACCAGATCTACTACCTCATATAAAAAGTTATTTGTACCATTTACCAAACGTTACACTTTTGCTGGTTGTTCTTTCAGTGTAATGGGACCAACATGGTGAAATGACCTACCAAATTATATTAAACTTGCTCAGTCGGTAAATGTTTTTAATCATCATTTAAAAACTTACCTTTTCAATCAATTCTAGTAGTATCTCCTATTCTATTTGTTTTGTTTATTTCGGTCCCATTGTGCTGGGAGAGTGGCTATCATTCTTGTGCTGGGAGAGTGGCTATCATTCTTGTTTTGTCATTGTATTGATGTTTTATTTGTTAAGCGCCACTAAAGATTGCCAGATTAAAGTGTGCGCTATATTAATTTACGGATTATGATTATATTACATATGATGTAAACACTGCATGGAGTTACTGGTATATGCTTTCCATGCAAGTACTTGACAGACACTCGCCTTTTAAAACAAAAAGATTAAGGCAAAAACATGTCCATGGAGCACACCTGATATTGTTCGAATGATGAGAAAGGGTTATATTCACAAGAATGATTCTAATACTTGGGCAAAATACAAGGTCAAGAGAAACAAAGTAGGTGATCATTTAAGAGAAGTCAAAACAAGATATGTGCAAATTACCATTTCGGAAAAATGCACAAAACTCAGAAATGTTCTGGAAATTTATGAAAAAGATTTCACCAAAGGCAGTAAATGAAATCCCTTTTTCCATTGTTAAGGATGATGAAGAGATTACTGATCCACTTAATGTAGTTAATGAGTGTAATAGTTATTTTGTTTCCATTGGTGAAACCATTGTGTCAAAAAATTGTTCAGAGAATGATGATAGTTCTTACGAGTCCTAACTGTATGAACGCAGCCATAATTTAAACTGCTTTGATTTTGAATTATTCACAGAAGATTTTGTAAAAAAAATGAATTAAGTAAAATGCCATTATACAAAGCAGCAGGATCCGATGGCCTTAGTTGCAAAATACTAACTAGAACGGTAAATACCGTCATGGTTCGCATGCCCATGCAAATTGACACCCATATCATATGATCCGGCCAATTATAAAAATGGCATCTCACACTTAAGTCCCACATGGCATCCAATGTCCCACATGGCATCCCACCCCATGTCCCACATGGCATCCCACCCCATGGCCCACATGACATCCCACCCCATGTCCCACATGGCATCCCACTCAATGTCCCACATGGCATCCCACCCCATGTCCCACATGGCATCCCACTCCATGTCCCACATGGCATCCTACCCCATGTCCCACACGACATCCCATCCCATGTCCCACACGACATCCCATCCCATGTCCCACATGGTATTCCACCATATCTCCCACATGGCATCCCACCCCATGTCCCACACGACATCCCATGTCCCACATGGCATTCCATCATATGTCCCACAGGGCATGCCATCCTATGACCCACATGGCATCCCACCCCATGTCCCACATGGCATCCCACCCCATGTCCCACATGGCATCCTACCCCATGTCCCACACGACATCCTATCCCATGTCCAACATGGCATTCCACCATATCTCCCACATGGCATCCCACCCCATGTCCCACATGGCATCCCACCCCATGTCCCACATGACATCCCATAGGCTCCATAAGAAGTCTTATCCTAGCTATCACAGTCACTGATTGAGCATACTATGTATGAAAGTGTCAGTTCATATAATAACTTATATGCAAATGACTTGTTGAAATGAGGTGGGACGCCATGTCCCACATGACATCCCATGTCCCACATGACATTCCATCCCTTGGCAATCCACCCTATGTCCTGCATGGCATTCCACCACATATCCTACGTGGCATTCCACCCTGTTCCACATGGCCTCCCACCCCATGTCCCATATGGTATCCCACCCCATGTCCCACATGGCATCCCACATGTCATCCCACCCTATGTCTCACATGACGTCCCATAAGCTCCATAAGAAGTCTCAGCCAAGCTATCACAGTCCCTGATTGAGCATACATGTACTATGTATTAAAGTGTCAGTTCATATAATAACTTATATGCAAATGAGTTGTTGAATAAGAAAAAAAGGTGGAGTCAAATAATTATGCCTGATATAGCCCTTGGTCTATACAACATGGTACATATTATATCATATGTCCCTCATGGCCCCCATCCATGTCCCACATGGCATCCCTCCCTATGTTTATATGCAATCACATCTTGTCACACTCCCTGATTAAGCATGCTGAATAAAAAAGTCTGGTTAGGTCATATACTGTAGTAACTTTATGCAAATGAGCACAATAATAAAGGTGGAGCTTAAAAAATCATGCCTGATATACATGTAATTGTTTGGTGCCCAAATATTTTGAAGAATCTTAAGGATTTCCAAATGTCAAGTGCTACAAGAGAGACTTGAGGATCTCTGAAGAATATTGGAAAATTATATCATTTTACAGTTATCTTCTAAGAAAATATCAAATGTATTGTAGACTTTTTAAAGAACTAATCTTTAATCCTAGCATAAGTACCTCTGAAAAACTTAACATTTTATAAGGAAATTCTGAGGAGTTCTCAAAAAACTTTAACATTTCTGAGGAAATCTCAGGACAAATCTGTGGACGGCCGGACGGACAGACGTAATCACCATTACATAGATTCGCATAAATGCTCCGCATGCGAACCAAAAATGGCACAAAATTGTGTTGCTCGCTCAATTACTTTTAAATTTAATCCAAGTCTAAAGACTGGGAAGGTACCACCTGATTGGAAACGCGCTTGGGTAACACCTATTCATAAAGCAGGTGACAAACATCAATTGGAAATAGACCATTATCAATTCTCCCAATTGTCACAAAATAATTGATAGGGCTGTTTACAATTGGTTGAACAATTTTGTAGGACCCAGTATTTTAAATGAAAGTCAGTCCGGTTTACATTCATGTGAAACAGCGTTATCAAACATGTTAGGTTTTCGGTCTAAGAAAATTGATGAAGGATTTTTTATTGGCATTTCTTTTATTGATCTAAGTAAGCATTCGATACCGTAAATCATCACATTTTACTAAAAAAGCTTGAGCTTTACTTTATCGTTGCTCAAAATTAGCGATCAAGTAGTTTTTATAATATATTCAAGAAAGACGTCAGTTTGTTGCCAATAAAGGTGCCGTGTCAGATGATAAACATATAAGTATTGGAGTACCACAAGGATCAATACTAGGCCCTCTTCTCTTTCATAAACTCTGCCAACTGTAGTAAAACACACCCATGCTGAGGAGACAACAATTTCAGTCTATGGTCAAAGCAAAGCTGAAATTGAAAGTCTGAAAAGTGTTGACAAGTGGATAAAAAATAATAAATTACAGTACTTCTAAATTTGAAAAAGACCTTTATAATGCCAATTGGAACAATAAATGCCTTTAAACAAGTCTCGGGTGATTTTAATGTTTCGCTAAATGGTTTTAAGTTGGCACAAACCAATGTTACAAAATGCTTAGGTGTTATGCTTGATCCTTCTCTGAATTTCAAAAAACATATTAATTTGCAAGAAAGTAAATTAAAAGCTCACATTTCTACAAAATTTCAGGCACTATTTTTTTTTTTTCCTCAACAGATGACATTACTTTTGAATATGACTTGCTACCGCATATCCAATATTGTTCCACTGTATGGGGAAATCGTAGTAAATTTGAAAAAAATATATAACAGGGAAACAAGACTTGTAAATAACTCATCGTGGGAGACTCCCAATTGATTAAGTGCTTTAGTGATCTTGTTTTAATGAAATAAAAAAACTAAAAAAACTTACCAAGTCAAATGCAATTATGATGTATGAATGTGTTACTAATAACACCCCACCATGTTTGTGCACTAAAGTATTGGCACTCATCCAAGAACATCCATACAAAACAAGATCCAAAGATGCTAAAATGTTACGTATGCCACCGTTCAAGGGGTCAAAACATAGAATAATTTAATCTTCATAGAATCTTCTATCTTGTTTCTCATTTGTGTGTAACATTTATTTCACGTCTTCTTTGATATAATTGTTATTATGTATTACCTGTTACTTTTATGTTTTAATGTGTTTTATATTTATATTGTACACTGTAGGGCTCCACGGAAGACCAGCTCTTGCTGAGTGGGCTATGTGATTAATAACAGCTTTGAATGGTGTACTTACATATTCATTTGCTTTAATTTTCACAACATTTTACTACAAGCCTCAAAATGTCTTTGAGTTTTCCCAGATATTTAAAAAAAAAAAAAAAAAACTCAAGGTTACCATCACCCAGTAACTTAAAAAGCATGTAAAAGTTAGCAGATTTTATAACTATAACACCTCTTTTAGTTCTATCAATTGAATAACAAAGAAAAGAGAGGCCCTGACTTGCCAATGTCAATGAAAGAATGTTATTTGGATTTCAGTTGTAACTTTCCAACCTGTATCCTCCCCCAACCCCTACAGATTCCCAGATATACATCCTGGATTGTAACACAACTTTCATTTTAAGAAAATATGTGTGTCAAGCACAGTGGCAGCACTACGGCAAAACATATTTTGTCCAATTTATAGGCTTTTGCCCCCCATGACAAAAATCCTGGTGCCGCCACTGGTCAAGCAGCATGAAAAATGTACAATAACATTAAAGCAAAATTATGCAAAACAATATTGCTTAACGTATGACAAACAAGACATTGGAAACGATACAAATCCCATCACTGCTAATAATGCACATTCCAGCCAGTCCCACATTCAATCCCGACCTGTCCGAAATATCACCAAACGCCTATACTTCATGCAATTACACCTGAAAACCAGATACTGTATGTCATTCCACCACATGTACTGTATGACCGACATGCCATTACAACTGAAATCCAAATAACACCCCACTACATGCCATTCCACCGTCCCACATGTCGACCCACCCTCATCCACATATGCCAAACCCCCCTGTTCCACATGTCAACCCACCCTGTTCCACTTGTCAATTCTACCCTAATCTACATGCCAACCTACCCTGTCCAACATGCCGATGCATCCTGACCAACGTGCCACCCCACCCTGCCCTAAATACAATTCCATCCTGTCCCACATGAAATCCCACCCTTATCCTAATTGTCTTCTACACCACATTCCACTTATTGTTTATATTTCCTAAAGCTCTAATTTAAAATTCTTTTAAAGCAAGGAAACTTGTATTTGCTTCTTTATTCATGGCAAGACAAACATTCTGATTCCTATTCATGTCAAGAATGTCATTATCATAACAAAAAACTACTTCAAAACCCATACCCAAGACATCTTACGAAAAATTCTGGTGAGGTGAGGAACCTTTCATTTGTTTTTTTCATTCATCACAAGATTAATCTGCTTATTATCTTTTAATACCCAAGATATCTTATTAAATATTCTGTAGAGGCGAGGAATCTTTGATTTGTTTTTTCATCCATCTCAAGACTAATCTTCTAATTCCTATTCATGTTCAGGAATGTCATTATCATAACAGACTCATCCAAAAACTTTCACTAACAAAGAAAACAAACTTTAACCAACAAACTAAGAAAACTTTAACCAAAAATTTTAACCAGACACTGACGTTGACGCCAAGGGTAGTAGAATAGCTCAACTATTCTTAAAAAAGACAAGGTAAAAATGACCAATCAACTAGTCAAATAAAAATGGTAAATGACACCTAATATATACTTAGTTAAATTAAATCCATCCGAGCTATTAGGTGCTTATCCCTGGTTTCCATGGTGCAAGTAGAAGATGAGAGCACATGGCTCCCCCTGGACATGACGTCAGTCCATGGCAGGTTAACTCCCCAGCAATGCTGGTACTCATTTTACAGCTGAGTAGACTGAAACAAGTACCAACCTGGTATCTTTCGCACACGAGCAAGACTTCTTTACCACTAAGCCACTACACCTCTGTTTATATACTTACTGTAGGTAAGTGACACAACTTTCTTGTTGACAATGATGATTATTTTATATTTAGATTTAAGCTGAGCACAAAATATAGTCAATGTGCACAGGTAGGGCCCATTAATAATACCACTTATGATTGTTTACCCTTCCTTCACCAGTGATTGGATGATTTTGCTACACCCTGTGTTGATAGCGTAGGTGCACATACTGTGCGCGCGTGATGTTACACGCACTCAGTGGGTACTTCTTGGGTACCGGAATAAGTTTTGAATTTATGCCCACTGTGCACGAACTACACTAATAAACAGTGTGAAAGCCAGTTGGACAACTTTAGTAATCTAAACCAAAATAGAAAACCAAATATGACATTTTTTCATACCCGAGGAAGACAGAAATGAATGTTTTTCATTTTCCTTTTAGCATTGTTCATGTTTAAAATGAAAGTTACCGACAAATGGAAGCAAAGCATGAGCGTATTTTGCTGTGCGCTCGATGTTTGTTTGTTTACTATTCCCTAACCAGTGATTGGATAATTTCCCATACTGTACGTGATGCACATACTCTATTCAAGCTGTGCTTATCACCATTTTCAATGTTTGCTTGCATTAAACGGTCGTCCCAAGCGTATTTTTACGCTATGCACAAAATTCTGTCAATCATCTCACATATGCCCGTTCAATGCGGGATATGCCCATTCAAAATGTGCGCATCTCCATTGTTGTTTACTTATGGTGGGTGATGATAAACTTGGCACTCGACCATGCAACTCGACCATGCAACTCGATAATGCACCTCGACCATGCACCTGGACCATGCAACTCGACCATGCAACTCGGCCATGCACCTCGGCCATGCACCTCGACCATGCACCTCGACCATGCACTCGACCATGCAACTCGACCATGCAACTCGACCATGCAACTCGACCATGCAACTCGACCATGCAACTCGACCATGCAACTCGGCGACAAGAGTTGGAACATCTGAAGTTGGATGGACCATTCTCTATATATGGCGCTTTACTTTGCGCCATTAACAAAATGAGCAATGAGATCAGAACTATTTGCATGTGGTTTTCAAATATACATATTGATTGATTGAATGATTGATTGATTGATTGATAGATGATACTTTTCAACATACCAATAGTGAAGGCCATAGTGCGCCAGTCAAAATCATTTCAAATGAACTTAAAGGCTTTAACTAGGAAAATAAGGAAGGACAACCAGACGCGAGTTACTTAAAGGATTAATTCAGGGGTCAAGCAAGTTCATCTTGTATGAAGGAGGAGTTTAAAAGAAACAAAATGGTGAAGAAAGCATTCAAAAATCGTATTCTATTAAAGAGATATTCAGTTTTAAAACTCTTTCTTGACTGTGTAGAAATGACTGGTGTAGTAAGTCTACTATGATAGATTGACGCCTTTATCCTTACAATCTTACGAATTGCCAATGTGTGTATCAAATAATTATTTTCTTGCTATTTAAGTATATTTCCTCAAACTTTCTTCATGTGGTAAATTATAATTACCCTTACTTGATTCTGTTTTACTACTTTCTTCACATATCCAATGGTTTCTAAGCCACACAATCACAGAACAAAATATGATAGAATACATAAAGACTTTGAGGAATCTGAGGCTGTGACATCACAACTAACCTGATTTCAGCTACACAAATGATACCAAACTTAAAACTAAAATTTTTTCTAATTAATCAAACAAGATTTTTGAATGCTTATTCACCATTTTGCTTCTTATGAAGTCCTATTTCTTATAAGATGAAATTGTCAGACCCTGAACTAACCCTTTAATATCTCCTTAATGGAATATAATTTTTGAATGCTTTATTCACCATTTTGTTTCTTATGAAGTCTTCTTTCTTATAAAATGAAATAGTCAGGCCCCTGAACTAATTCTTTGTTAAGAGCTTGGGTGCATACATGTAGGGTAATTCATGGAATTGAACAAATAATGATTACCTTGGTTTGCAAACTCCTCCCCCAAGATTTTTGTCATGTCATGAAACCAATACATCTGTGTAGTTAAGATGTGCCTTTTTCCTGTATAACATGAACAAAATATATATCTACAGTGTATACTATATAAAATGAAAAAACAACAACATTGGTTAAAAATCAATGAAAACAATTATCTATATATATAACATTATCTTTCCTGCAAGTTTGTTTCTTTGTCAACAGTTTTTCAAAACTACCCCAAACCATAAAAGAATTTGATTTAAAATCATTTTTATATTAACCACTTTACAGTGTCTTGAATTTTCAGACACAAATATGCAAATTTTGTATTGTTGTATTTTACGTAAATCCTGTTTTTTTTTTATATTGTTTATACTATTAATTCTCTGAAGGGGAGCAGCAAATAATGACTGTAGGTTTTGAGTCTTTACAACCCCCCTCCCCCCTCCCCATTAATTTTAATCAGGAATAGACTTTCTCATCATTTTCATTGACTGAAATTTAAGGGTTTAAATATAAAGAATTACAGAGAGCTATCCTCCCGATCATACATCTTAAGTTTAGCAAAAGTGCTATTTGCAAAATTCATAAATTGATTTATTCTGATTTGCATACTCTAATATCTGAGAGGCCGAGGATAGATGATGTAAGATGGCAGACACAGGCTTTGTCAGGACAGAAAATGAAAAAAAAAGTTCTTATATGCCATATATAAGCATGGAATGAGGGCCAACCTAGGAAAGACTTTATCAACTTCTAGCAGAGGATACTGATTAGAAGATAATGGGCAGGATATAAAGAACTTCTGCATGCTGGACAGAGGCAAATGGAGGTCCATCTCAAAAAGTCAGACCTTCATAGTTGCCATAAGCAAACAAGAGGGCAAGCAATACTTTTTTCATCAATATCAAATTTGTTACTTATTCATAAACCTTCAATAATCATCGTCATAACATGCAGTTATTACCTGCTGCTTCTGGTAACGTCATGGCAACCACGTGTGCTCTGGCAACATCCCTGACATCCACACAGCCAAAACTGACCTTTGGGATCATAGGGTCTTTGCAACTCATGATCCTTCTCATGAAGTCCACGCTGGTCCCCCCTTGACGGGTCAAGACTGGACCTAGGACAAACCCTGGATTGATAACAGCCAGTTCAAATTTTTGGTCATCTGGGGGGAAAAAGAATAACAAAAACATTTCATTAGATCTTATATATAGTTACAAAAAGTTAAATCCTGATCTGAAGTCCAAGCCTTGGAAAGTTCAATGGATTGGAGATTATTCGCCTGGTTTGTTGGTGAAGGTTCAATAGGATCGGAGATTATTCCCCTGGTTTGTTTGTGAAGGTTCAATAGGATTGGAGATTATTCCCCTGGTTTGTTGTTGAAGGTACAATAAGATCGGAGATTATTCCCCTGGTTTGTTGGTGAAGGTTCGATAGGATCAGAGATTATTCCCATGGTTTGTTGGTGAAGGCTCAATAGGACCAGAGATTATTCCCCTGGTTTGTTGGTGAAGGTTCAATAGGATTGGAGATTTTTCCCTTGGTTTGTTGGTGAAGGTTCAATAGGATCGGAGATTATTCCCCTGGTTTGTTGGTGCAAGTGATGAGAGCACCTGACTTCCCCTGGTTTGTTGGTGAAGGTTCAATAGGATCGGAGATTATTCCCCTGGTTTGTTGGTAAAGGTTCAATAGGATCGGAGATTATTCCCCTGGTTTGTTGGTGCAAGTGATGAGAGCACCTGACTGATTAGAATTAATAATACAATTTCCCACAGTTCTGAATAAAGTTGTGGAAAATCTTCCCAAGAAAAATCATGACAGAAACAATATTAATGTAGTTAATTTACATCTTTAAATGCTTCCCTCTTTCACAAGTTAATGTACTACTCATTGCACAATTACACGTGGGACCTTTTTAGAGCACATATTTACCATATATATTGAAGCTTACTCAAGAAATGTAAAAATAAAAAAAACATTTTTTTTTTTGTTGATGAAAATAAAATCTTCCACTAATTCCCATTTTTTGCAGCGGTTATGACTGTTGGAACCAGAGATTTTTTGCAGCTCCGCCCTGGAATGACCGCCAGTCCATCGAAAGTGAACTTCCTAAGCTGGTGTTCATGTCACAGCTGAGAAGCCTGAAGCATAAGCTGGTACTCATGTCACAGCTGAGAAGCCTGAAGCATAAGCTGGTACTCATGTCACAGCTGAGAAGCCTGAAGCATAAGCTGGTGCTCATGTCACAGCTGAGAAGCCTAAAGCAACTTGAAAATGAAGCGTTTTTCTCAAGAACACAACATGGGAGTGGGAATCGAACCCATGCAGTCGGTACCTTGCAATACGAGTCTTACTATACTCTACCATTGTGCTACCACATTTTAATCATCCACTTGCATATAATGAAATTTGTATTCACAAAACTCTAAAAAAGAACCAATCAAGAAAACCCAAAGTTATTTGCGTTTGAGCCATCAATCATCCAAATTACAATTCTCTTCATGTGAGGACTCCCAATTTACAGTTCTATTGGGGCAATAGACCTTTTTAAACCAAGTTTAGCTGAACGTGATTTCTTCGGTACTTCAACCAATCAAATGCTGGGGGAACTTTTCCTTTGTTTCCCAACCAATCAGGTGCAGGTTTGAGGAAACAAATGTAAGCAGCAATACACGCGCGTATTTCCTTCATGTATAATATGATATGTATGATACGTGTGCTTGAAATTTTTTTGTATACACTTGGACTCATACCGTGCGTGAATTGTGCAGATGGCCAAGAATCCTCCAGTATTTTATTGGTCGATAAGCTTACACCAGTATACGATCGATCCATTATGGACACGTAAATCTCGGCCATGTGACATTATTAAAATTATTTATCCAGAAATTGCCGATTCAGATTTGATAAGGTCTATAGACTCCAATGTATGATCTTCCTTTCATGACAGGTACAAATATTTGTTTGCTATTCATATCTGGAATGCATTGCTTTTAGTTCTTTTGAGCAGAGGATCTCTAAGAATTTCCTTTGTAGTAAATAAAAGTTAGAAGAATTCCTTTCCAAAGGCAGAAATTCATTGTTAAAGGAATATTCCCATAGATTAAAGGAATATTCCCATGGATTTAAGGAATATTCCCCATGATAAAACAACCATCCTTACGAGGAATGGTCCATTAATCATTCATGGGTTTTGCACAAAGTTCTCCCAAGCATATAATGTATATTTTTATTTAGGCTCTGCCAAGGATTAATCTGATTCGCATCACTGAATAGCAGTTATGTGTCTTGAGCCCAAGATGAATGACCTATTGTGTACAGTTTAACAGTAGCTAGTTGCTAACAAGTGAACTGTTAATAGACTATCAAGATGTTGTCAGTGTAACAATACCTGGATGCTAGTTAATGAATTGTGAAGAATCTCTTGGGTTGAATGGTGTGGATTACCCCTGATTTTGAGAAAAACGGGGGTGCCGAGTTGGAGGTCTAAGGGCCAAAAATTCTTAATGCCATGGATTTAGGGAATATTCCCATGGATTTAAGGAATATTCCCATGGATTTAAGGATTATTCCCATGGATTTAAGGAATATTCCTATAGATTTTCATTTGTTTATATATGATAGAGAAAATTTATAGAAACAAAGTGGTGAAAAAACTATGTTAACATGTTATTCCGTTTGGAAGTTATTACAATTAAAGAGTAGAAAAATGTTCTTAAAAACTCCTTGTACAGTATATGTCATTCAGCTCGGTAATGTCATCAAGGTAATTCCAGCACAGTTCTTATGTATTTCTTATAAATTTAATCACACTTTTTTTACATTATCAAACAGCTTTTTTAGTTCATTATAGAGATAGCGTGGAATATGTAATTTACAAGAAAACACTTGGTGTACATCACATTTGCAATGAGAAAAAAAAATCCAAATCATTTTTATGGAAATACAAAAAAAGGTTTTGTTGAAATTGTCTCTATGACATCACAGATGTTGCCAATCAGTCACTTTTGTCCAAATCCAAAAAAAACTTTGTAACTTCTAAATGGAATAAGATATTAACATATTTTTTCACCACTTTGTTTCTACAATTTTTGTCTATCATATATGAAAAAATGAAAATCCATAGGAATATTCCTTTAACTGTAACAATGCATATGTGGACTGACATACCAATGGAAAATATGTTCTACATGTATGCCCTTTCACCATCTTCGTCGCACATGGGATAATAATCGTTGACTCTAATAATCATGTTTTATCTACAAATCTAAATTGCTCTTCTTGCATGAATGTATCTTTGAAAGTTCTTTGAGATGAGTCACCATTTTAACTTTCTTTTCAAGCAAGCCACACAAAAAGTTGAAATTACATTTCATGTGTGGACGGATGGCGTTTGGCAAATTTGCTATGTCCCATTCACCAATTTTGTTGGTGGGGAGAAAGAGGGGAGGGGGAGATAATAATTATTGATTAAGAGCAATCATGCCTCATTTACAAAAGTATATACATACACTGTACATGTTTCCTAATTCTAATTCATCCAATAGAGCAACTGATTTTTGGTTGTTCTGAAAATTTTAGCCAGACCACTGGCCGAGTTTATAACCATATTGATCAAAACTCAACTTCAAATGATATCTTTAAATAAGTTTGAATGGTTATTCCTCAGATGGGCTATGCAAAACAAGAGGCCAAAACTAAAGTTATCACACAGATTGAAAGAGAATAACTCACCATCCAAACTTTCCATGAAATCCCACGCAGCCTTTTCAGCTAAAAGTTTGCTTTTGGCGTACGGCTGCAGGTTTGGTTTTGAAATGTCTAGCCAATCTTCCTCTGAATAAGACGTACCCTCTGGAGTCTGATGAACTGCAATAGCAATAGAAATCGAGATAAAATTTAAGAACAAACCTATATTTTTGAAAATAGTGGTAAAGGTTATAGTGCTCATGCATAATTATGAACACTTAATATGAAAGGGAAAACGGTAGCAATTAGGTGAAGAAAGCATCAAAATATTATTCTGTTGAAGGAATATTCCTGTAATTTCAATTTTCATATATATGATAAAGGAATACTGTATTCGATGTAATAAGTACACTTAAGGAAATAAGATTGCACTCAAAAATTGCACCACTTTTTTCACTGATAAGGGCCAATGCTGAGTAGATACAATCCTATTCACACTGCACTAATACAATATTTATACGGGAACTGGTTCTAGCCCTATAAAAAAGACAATGGTGATTGTCAATGCATTTCTTGGTCAGTTTTACAGCTTGTAAAACAGATTTTGGCCTAACATTAGTGAGATTCAAGTCTAATATAGCAATTATCAGGTCTGCTGGACATTACATTCCATCAAAATAACTCCAAATTCAATGAATCAAACAGAAAGATTTCCCGATTCATTAGTATTTGCTGCGGATTTCTGCTCCCTGCACACTGATTCAGCCTAACACATTAAAAATAAAAAAGTGGAAAATATCAAAGACATAGCAATTTCATTATTACCTTATCGCAACATATAGTATATATGGATATAAGGCATTGTACTCACTTTTGTGTGTGAGTGGGTGGTGGGGGTGTGGATGTGTGTGTGGATGGATGTGTGGGTGGATGTGTGGGTGGATGTGTGTGTGGGTGGATGGATGTGTGGGTGGATGTGTGGATGGATGTGTGGGTGGATGTGTGGGTGGATGTGTGGATGGATGTGTGGATGGATGTGTAGATGGATGTGTGGATGGATGTGTGGGTGTGTGGATGAATGTGTGTGGATGGATGTGTGGGTGGATGTGTGGGTGGATGTGTGGGTGGATGGATGTGTGGGTGGATGGATGTATGGGTGGATGGATGTTTGGGTGGATGGATGTTTGGGTGGGTGGAGGTGTGGGTGGGGTGGAGGTGTGGGTGGGTGGAGGTGTGGGTGGATGGATGTATGGGTGGATGGATGGATGTGGGTGGATGGATGTTTGGGTGGGTGGAGGTGTGGGTGGGTGGATGTGTGGGTGGGTGGATGTGTGGGTGGATGGATGTGTGGGTGGATGGATGTGTGGGTGGATGGATGTGTGGGTGGATGGATGTGTGGGTGGGTGTGTGGGTGGATGGATGTGTGGGTGGATGGATGTGTGGGTGGATGGATGTGTGGGTGGATGGATGTGTGGGTGGATGGATGTTTGGGTGGGTGGAGGTGTGGGTGGGTGGATGGTGTGGGTGGGTGGATGGGGAGGTGGGGTGGATGGATGTGTGGGTGGGTGGATGTGTGGGTGGGTGGATGGATGTGTGGGTGGATGGATGTGTGGGTGGATGGATGTGTGGGTGGATGGATGTTTGGGTGGGTGGAGGTGTGTGGAGGTGTGGGTGGATGGATGTGTGGGTGGATGGATGTGTGGGTGGATGGATGTGTGGGTGGATGGATGTGTGGGTGGATGGATGTGTGGGTGGATGGATGTGTGGGTGGATGGATGTGTGGGTGGGATTGGGTTGCTACTTGGTGGGTTGATGGAGAATGATGTAACGTTGTCTCTGAAAAGTTGTGACATATAGCTTAAAGGTCAAAGGTCAGAGGTCAAATAATATGGCAAATTTTGCGCTGCATTTTATTGGAAAAAAGTAATTGCTAAATTGTATTGAACCTTGATGGGTTGGTGTCCAGTTTGTTACTTGGTGGGTTGGTGGAGGGTGCATGCAGGATTATGTTTCACACATAATGGAAAGGCTATTTAAAGGTCAAAGGTCAAATAATTCATATTGAAATGGTAAATGTTGTGTTGCGCTTCCTGGGATAACCATAAGTGATATTGGGTTGGTACTTTGTGGGTTGATGGAAGGTGATGTAAGGTTAACAACATCAATAACAATTCATACATTTGTAAAAAAAACCTCACATAACGAATAATAACAAATATTTGATGACTTTTTAACATAACTGAGAGCAGATAATGATATAATGTACAATACAATCAATTAAAAATAATGAGAAAAGCACATCTGTTTATTCAGTGACTTCATAGAGTGATAAGTGAATGAAAGAAAAATAAATCGATAAAAACACAACTAAGCAAAAAATTAGCAAAAGCTAGCTATTATAATAAAAACAATAAATTAAGAAGATTACCAATGAAAGGAAAGTGCTAAATACACAGACGTGCCTTGCCTCCCTCCATTCACAAAAAAATATACATTAACGGGGGTAAAGGAAAAAGTAACACAATATGACGCAATGAATATCAACTGTCAGAGAATGTGAACAGTACAAAAAAGAAAAATAGGTATCAAGGCTCTGTTTATAAAGTTAAACAAAGCAATAAATTTCACAGCGTCAAAGTAGAGAAAGGTTGGGTTGAGATACATAATAGCCTCAAACACAAACAAAAGGAGTAAATTGAATATAGAATAGATGCAAGTATAAGTGCAAAGAATGCAGTAGTTTAGTCTACATACTAGTGTTACTTAAAGAAATTAAAAAGGTTGCTATTTGGGTTGCCATGACGATTGATATACCCGTTAACTTGAAAATTAAAAACAAAATGCGATGAAAATGCTTAACTTGGGGTAAAACAGACTTACACCTCCAATTATAAATGTATTTACTTTATTTATCATTTATTTTATTTATTATTTTTTTGTTTTGTTATGTATTTGATTGATTATTTATTTGATTGATTATTTATTTGATTGGTTATTTATTTGATTGATTATTTATTTGATTGATTATTTATCATATTCATTATGTATTTTATTTATTATGTATTTAATTGATTATGTATTTTATTGATTATTTATTTCATTGATTATTAATTTTATTGATTATGTATTTCATTTATTATTTATTTCACTTATTGTTTATTTCATTGTTTATTTGCTTCATTGATTACTTATTTATTGATTATTTATTTTATTGATTAATTATTTTATTTATCATTCTTATTATGTATTTTATTGATTATGTATTTTATTGATTATGTATTTTATTGATTATGTATTTTATTGATTATGTATTTTATTGATTATGTATTTTATTGATTATCGTTTTATCTTATGCTTTTTATCTATTATTAATTTTATTTATTATGTATTTTATTTATTATTTATTTATTTTATTTATCATGTATTTTATTTATTATATCTATTATTTTATTTATTATTTATTTCATTTGTTATGTATTTCATTTATTATGTATTTTATTGATTATTCATTTTATTTATTATTTACATTATTTTTATGTATTTTATTGATTATTAATTTTGTTGATTATTTATTTGATTATTTATTTGATTGATTATTTATTTGATTGATTATTTATTTGATTGATTATTTATTTTATTTATTATGTATTTTATTTATTATTTATTTTATTTATTATCTATTTTATTCATTACGTATCTTATTTATTATGTATTTTATTTATTATTTATTTTATTTATTATTTACTTTATTAATTATCTATTTAATTTATTATCTATTTTATTAATCATTTATTTTATTGATTATTTATTTGATTGATTATTTATTTATCATTTATTTTATTGATTATTTATTTGATTGATTATTTATTTTATTTACTATTTATTTTATTTAATATGTATTTGATTGATTATTTATCTTATTGATTATGTATATTATTGATTATGTATTTTATTGATTATGCATTTTATTGATTATTTATTTGATTGATTATTTATTTGATTGATTATTTATTTTATTTATTATGTATTTTATTCATTATTTATTTTATTTATTGTTTATTCTATTGATTATTTATTTCATTGATTATTTAGGTAATTTATTATTCATTTAATTAAATATTCATTTAATTTATTATTTATTCTATTGATTAATTATTGATCACTTGATGTTGGGAAAAGTTACACTATCAGTATAAAGAAAATGATGAGTGGGCGCTTTATATGTCAAGTGTATGGTAATCAGTGTATATATAGTATACAGTGTGATGTCATCCCTATGTCAAGGATTTATGTTGACTATCTGAAAATGCCCTGGTCTTAATTTTCCAGACCTACAGTATTGTAAACTCCATCAGATCCCTATTAGACCATTGTAGTGCAACTTACAACCAATCGCTGCAGTAGAACTTGTGAGGACAACTCTTTTGACTCCAGCATCTAAACACGCTTTTAAGACACTGAGAGTGCCCTCTACGGCCGGTTTGATCACTTCGTTCTCATCTCGAGGTTGAGCCATAGGGAAGGGACTTGCTGTATGAATCACATGTGAACAATCTCTGACTGCACTGAAATGAGAAGAAAGCACATGTACAGTAATTAAAGGATAAGCTTAGCAGTAAATCATATCCATTGGGACGATTCCACCCTCGATGACTGACGTTACGAGAGCAAAATTGCCCCAGCTGGGATTCTCCCAGGGTTAGGTGGGGGCAATTCTATGCTCCGTGACTGATATTACGAGAGCGATTCCATGCTCTGTGACTGATGCTACGAGGGTGGAATCACTCGCTTATCCCTCGGACTCTCCTTGGGTTAAGTGGGGGCAAATCCGCACTCTGTGACTGATGTCACGAACATGGAAATAAACCTGCTTACCCCTGGTACACTCCCAGGGTTAAGTGGCATGATTCCACACTCTGTGACTGATGTTATACGAGCTAGGAATCACCCAATGTTCATATTCATATTTGATGAAAATAGGACAAATAAATGAGCAAAAATAATGAAAAATAATATAACAAATAATATAAAAAAAAGTAAGTACTCTGTTAAGGATATACTCGAGTTTAAAGTTCTACAAGATTTAAGCGGAAAATACTGAAATCAGTGGTGACATTACATCCTCATATTTCTCAAAAGCCGATGTGCATTTTATTGAGATCCTTTCTTAGATTTGGTAACTTTTGACCACTGCATATTCAGTGTTGGGAATTAATTATACAATTTCCCAAGGTTATGAATCATGGGTGTCGAATATCTTCCCACCTAAAAACGTGACAGAAATAATATTAATGTAGTAAATACTGTACATCTTTGTATGTTTGTTTGTTTGTTTGTTTGATGAGGTCTTAACGGCACCACGACAACGAAGGTCAAATTGTGCCTGAGAGGTCAGATCATTTTAGAGGTAGTAAGGAAAGAGACCAGGGGGAGAATGAGAGAAATTCAAGAACAAAAGCCAGAAAGCTGTGATCGAGAGAGGAGGTGCATGGGTAAAACAAAAACAAAGTAGAGAGGGGGTGGAAGAGGAGAATTAAATATGATTGTAGAGGGATGTATGCTGAAGGAAGGAGATTATTTTATCTGGAGGATTTTTTGGAAGAACTCAGCAATTGAGTTGTGGGGAGCGAGGAAGCTCTGGGAAGGTTGTACAGGGGGCAAGCAAGGAGAACGTGTTGGATTGTGAGGATGCAGTGGCAATTGTTACAGAGGGGTTGGGGGAACCAATAAGGAGGTGGGAGTGAGTGAGGGTGGGTGTGACCAATTCTAAGACGGGTAATATGAGCGTTGTCGATACGAGAAAGGTTGTTGATGGTGGATTTGATCGGGATTGTGGGCTGGATAACATGGAGTTTGTTATCAATTTGGAAGTTCCATAAGGTTTGCCAGCGGTCACGAACAAGAGAAGCGATAAGCGGTTTGATGTCAGAGAGGCTTTTGGGAAAAGGGAAGGGAGGAGGTTAAGGGCAAGCTTAGCGGCTGTATCAGCCCTGTCATTGCCAGGGATGCCAACATGGCTGGGTATCCAGAAGAAAAGAACACTTTTCCTGCAGAGGTGGGAGAAAAGAGTTTCCAGAGGAGGAGGTGGCAGGTGAGGTTATCCCATTTAAGATTGAGTAATGAAGTAAGAACAGCCTTTAAGTCAGAGAAAATGGCAAAGTGACTAAGAGGAGAGTACTCAATAAAGTTGAGGGCGAGGAGAATGGCCTTAGCCTCGGCTGAAAAGATGGATGAGTGGTCAGGAAGTCTGCTACTGAGGGTGATGTCTTGGATGATGGCAGCAGCAGCTGTCTTGTTGCCTTCCTTGGAGCCATCAGTATAGATGGAGGTGTAATTTGAGAGTTGGTCTTTGATTTGGTTGTGGAGATTGATGAAGAGGTTAGGGTGAGTTTGAGTTTTGTTATAAGTGGAGGTCTAGGTGGACAGAAGGAAGGGGTGGCCCAAGGCGGAAAAGTGGGCCAGGAGTAGGTGCCGACAGTGGCGGGGTTGATGCCAAGTTGAAAGAGGTCTGATTTAATGCGTAAGCTGAAGGGAGGCCATAGGGTTTTAGTCCTATCAAAGAGGGAGGAGAAATTGGGGTACCTAATGAGGTTGTAAACAGGGTTCTGGGTGTTGGTGAGGACTCTAAAAGCATAGGAGAGGCTAAGCTTTTTACATCTAAGTAGAAAGGGGGGTTCGTTGGCTTCAACATACTTCCCTCATTCGCAATTAATGTACTTTTCATCGCACAATAACATGGGAGATGTTTTTAGAGCACGTATTTACCACATATACCAGTTGTTTACTCAGAAATCTAAAATAACAAATACAAAAATGTTAATGAAATTTTTGTTCTTCCTGTAAATTCCTGGTTTTCTCAGGGTTATAACCGCTAGAACCATTGATTATTCTCCACCTCTGTGCATATAGCAAACAAATGAAGTCATCTATAAGGGTGTTTCAGCTGACGTCATGAGGTCACCATGACTTTGTTTACATCGCCATTTTGTAGGACAGGAACAATGTCGTCTGCTGCATACTTAATTGAATTTACACACAGTATGTTTGTATGTACTGTACATGTAGTTATATAATATTATCTTTGTAAGATAATTATGCTGGAATCTTGCTGTGCCATTGGTTGCATTAGTAAACATGTGCCGGGGAATAAAAAGAAGTTTCAAAATGTCTTTTGAGTTTGCTCAGATATTTTAAGACAAAAAAAAGTTCAAGGTTATCTCACCCAGTAGCTCAGAAAACAAGTAATAGCTAGCAGTCTTTATAGCAATAACACCTCTTTTAGTTTTATCAATTGAATAACAAAGAAAGGAGAGGCCCTAACTTGCCAATGTCAATGAAAGAATGCCATTCACCCCCTTTTCAACCTGTACCCTCTCCAACCCTTACACATTCCCAGAAATACATCCTGGATTGTAATACTTTTAATTTAAGAAAATATGTGTGTCAAGCAGAGTCAAGCATCATGAAAAATGTACAATAAAATTAAAGTAAAATTATGCAAAACAATATTGCTTAACATATGACAAACTAGACATTGGAAACAATACAAATCCCCTCACCGCTAATAATGCATATTTCAGACTGTACCACATTCCATCCCACCCTGTCCCAAATGTCATCCCATGCCTATACTCCATGCAATCACATCTGTAAACCAGACACTGTATGTCATTCCACCACTTGCATATATTACCCACATGCCATCACAACTGAAATCCAGATGACACCCCACAGCATGCCATTCCACCCTGTCCCACATGCCAACCCACCCTGCCCCACATGCCAAACCCACCATGTTCCACATGCCAAACCCACCCTTTCCACATGCCAACCCTCCCTGTTCACATGCTAACCCACCCTGTCCTACATGCCAATGCATCCTGACCAACATCATTGCCACCCTACCCTGCTCTACATACAATTTCACCCTGTCCCACATGAAATCCCATCCTCATCCTACTGTTAATTCCTTCAGCTACAGTACTTTATCATCATGTCATCTTCTACCACACATTCCACAAGTAATTGCCCAAACCCCTAGTTTAACATTCTTTAGAAGCAAGGAAGCTTTTATTTGCTTCTTTATTCATGGCAAGACAAACAATTTGTATTCCTATTCATGTCAGGAACGTAAATATCATAACAAAACTAGAAATGTTAAGTTAGTAAGTCTTGCCTGCCATATATTTTTGATCTCTTGTAAAACATTTGTAGCAGTCTATTTGTATGCAAATAACCTAATTATGAGCACTATACCTCACCATTAAGTATAAACAATGCTCTTCACATATACTGTATAATCATTTGTTTTAGCAAAATCATCATACCAACATTAATTCAAGAGATACCACAGATACAAATATTTTCATTGCTATTCATATATGCTAATTAGCTATGCACACACAACCCCCAATCACTTTCAACTGAACAGTACCAATGCCCTCTACCACTGAACCAAGTTATTATCTCAGATTAATTATTTTGTACGAAAGTCTATTGTTATGTTTCTAACCAAATTAATATGCACACTTCACCTCACCATTAAGTGTAGACAATACTCTTCACATATATGATCATGTGTGCAAACAAAATCCCCACATCCACTTTAATTTAAGAGATATCATAGATACAAATATTTTCATTGTTATGCAAATAAGCTAATTACTATGCACACACATCCCTAATCATGCTAACATAAACTGTACCCCGATGCCAAGTTACATGAATGTACACCATTCACAACTTGATTTATGAAAACTTTAACCAAAACTTTGACCTCACAAATATTTTCATTGTTATGCAAAAAGCTAAATAGTATCATGCTCATTTGAACAGTATCCCATGTCCTCTACCCATATGCCAAGCCACATGAATGTACACCACTCATAAGTTATGACAACTTTAACTAAAAACTTTAACCAAAACTTTAACTGACAAATATTTTCATTGTTATGCAAATAAGCTAATCAGTATGCACACACAACCCTCCAATCATGCTGATTTGATCAGTACCCATGTCCTCTACCACTACACCAAGTCAAATGAATGTACACCATTCATACAGTAAGTTATGAAAACTTCAATCGAACCTTTAACTAAACGCTGTCTCATTTGATCAGTACCCATGTCCTCTACCCCTAAACAAGTCACATGAACGTACACCATTCATAACTTAAGTTATGAAAACTTCAATCAAAACTTTAACTGGACGCTGACGCCGGGGTAGTAGAATACTGTAGCTCTACTATTACTTTGAATAGTCGAGCTAAAAAATGTGGAAATATCACTATTTGTTGTTACCTGCAGCACATCTCTAATTTACATTTGAAGTGCTTTAAACTTCATTCTGCATTGTCTTTACATCTCTAATTTACATTTGAAGTGCTTGAAACTTCATTCTGCATTGTCTTTACATCTCTAATTTACATTCAAGTGCTTCAAACTCTTTACATCTCTAATTTACATTTGAAGAAACTTCATTCTGCATTGTCTTCAAATTTACTTCATTCTGCATTGTCTTTACATCCCTAATTTACATTTGAAGTGCTTTAAATTTCATTCTGCATTGTAAATACATTTCTAATTTACATTTGAAGTGCTTCAAACTTCATTCTGCATTGTCTTTACATCTCTAATTTACATTTGAAGTGCTTGAAACTTCATTCTGCATTGTCTTTACATCTCTAATTTACATTTGAAGTAGTTCAATTTATTGTCATTTGAAGTGCTTGAAACTTCATTCTGCATTGTCTTTACATCTCTAATTTACATTTGAAGTGCTTGAAACTTCATTCTGCATTGTCTTTACATCTCTAATTTACATTTGAAGTGCTTGAAACTTCATTCTGCATTGTCTTTACATCTCTAATTTACATTTAGAGATGTTAATTTACATTACATACAATAGTTTATAAAATCTCCTTAAAACTGTCACGGGCACCCTTATCCTTCCTGATCAAAATGGGAAATTTGTATCGAGAAATAACTCTCCTTACGAAATCTGGAAAAACCTTTCCTAGCACACTCACACAGATGTTTTTGCAGTTCCTACTTGTTGTGTCTGGAGCATCAGGAACAATACAACCTTCCTGTTGTTCATGCAGTCATCATGATGAAAATCAGACACTTTAATTTTAGATATCCATAAATTTGAAATCTCTATTCTTATTTTCTATCCCTAAGACAATAAAACTACAATAAGAACAATAAAACGACCCTCAACGTTCTAATAAATTTGTATGTTTCCTAAGCTTATTGTCCCTTAATATACAACAATTCAACAATATTGTTTGATTGCATGGCTCAGCTTCATAGAAGGTAAACTTATATTCCATCTAGAAAAATGAATGTGGAATGAAATGCCAAACAAATATCCACTTACTCTAGCCAACATTCTTTGTTTGTTAAATCTGCCTCCACCAATTCCAACTGACCTGCTGCAGCTTCTCCGAGTTTCTTCAATGGCTCCACTTTCAGGGTGTTTGTAAGGCTGCGGACTGTACCTCTGACGTTGTACCCCTTCTCCAGTAGCTGCTTTACCACATGTGCAGCAATGTACCCAGATGCACCGGTGACAAGAACCCCTGCAAGGAAATCAAAGAAAGAGCAAAGGATTAGGAAACATGTTTGATGCAAGAAAAAAACATTAAAGCTCTTGAAGTACTAGTGTTCCTTTGATGTGAAAAATATAAATAAAAGTGAAAAATAGTGAAGAATTTATTCAAAAACCTTATTTAGTTTATAAGGAGTTAATCTAGTTGAAAGTTATGTCTAAAATGTTATGTTTAAAATGTTTTGAGTAAATGTTGTCTGAAATGTTATGTCTAAAAATGTTGTCTAAAATGTTATGTCTAAAATGTTATGTCTAAAGTTGAATGAATTCAAACTTATTATATCACATCCTCACATTCTTCAAAAGTTTCTCCTTTCTTCCCTATTGTAATTCTTCTAGTGCTCTCTCAGATAAACCTGCTTCACAACTGAACTAATCTTCTACGAATAACAGTAATAATACAACCGTTATTTTCTGTAAAGTCACTTCAGTGCTAAAGTGCAATACTATGATTAAATAAGAATGGGGTTTATCAATATCACCCTATCTGTGCTTCCCTAAAAGAAATAGTAGCACGGGCACAGGCTTGTCATAAATAGTAACACAGGCTTGTCATAAATAGTAACACAGGCTTGTCATAAATAGTAACACAGGTTTCACAGGCTTGTCATATCCTGTAAATGATATCATCCAAATTTGAATCAAAACATTTAGATATACTTTGGGAAACTTTGTTTCAAAGTAAAAATGCATAGAATAAACCTTTCTTGTTGTTGAAAGAGCGATAAAAAAAAGAAAGAAGGAAGTGATACAATATAATTCTATTTAGGATGCAATGCTGTCAAGAATGACAGACCTTGTAAAAAGTGCATCGTTTTTACTTTCACTTTCAAAGGAGATACATTTCAATGAAAAAGTCAAACAAAGAATTGCACAGCGTTCAACAAATCATGTCTGACCAAAAATCCTTTCTGGGTAACCATGATATTTACTTGACCTGTCCGGATGGACAACTTTGTATTCAGTCATTAAGTGTGCAAGCTCTTTCCTTTCGGTATGCTATCATAGGGGCATTAATAATATGCCCAACGTGCATCAGATAGAGGCATCATATTACACTCGCACGCGTTGGCAATGTAATTAGATTGTAGCTGTGCCAGGCCAAGCAAATAATGATATCATATTAGGTTGCCCTTGCTCTGGCGAGGAGTGTGACGTGCAACCGTCGATTTTGGCCAAAATCGGCGGTTGCAGTGCATACTGAACGGAAAGCGGAGGTACATCTCATGGTAATGTTTGCATTATATGTATACAATAAACTTTCACAGTCAACCTTATTTACTTTCAAGACAACCACAAGTTTAAATAATCCTACCCGGAATTTTGGTTGATTTGTAGAATGGAAATTCTTGCGTAACCACAAATTAACATTTGAAGACTTTGAAAATGATATCACTCAAAAAAAAAAAAAAAAACCATCATCATTATGCAAATACAGTTTCAGAATTTGTTATATACAATATAATTTGTAACACCTACTGTACAACAGCAGCATCTATGGGGCAGAGTAGAAATTAACCCAATCCCACCCCCTGCCATCAGCAAAAACAAATCTGTCAAAACATTGTCAATGAGGTCACAAAACTTAAGAAAATATTAGATCATGATTCAGACAAATCTGAAATTTACTTTTTAATTTAAATCAAAATGTACACAGTGTACATATTCTTATTTATCAACCAAAACAAGCTACAAAATCTTATTTTTAAAATTTAAAATTCTTTTAAATACTACAGATACTTTCCCTAGGCAACAACAAACTAAGGGTCAACAGAACCAGAACGGGCAGGTTTGCACCAGTGGCATATGCCGTCCATTTGTTGTTAAAAAAGGTCACTTTTAGCCATATCAATGCCATTCCAAACCATGAACAAGTATCCCCCTTTTTTTTAGGGGGGGGGGGGGAGGGGGGACTTACATATATGAGGTATTTCTAATGTGCCGCCCGAGCAGGTGCCTTTTTTTCACCATTTTCATAGTGCAGGTGTCTTTTTTTTTACTATTAAAAAAATAAACAATTGTACTAAATTTTAATATTTATTTTCATAGTAGAAAAAAATCTTTTTTTCATTATTTTTGTAGTGTAGATCCCAAATAGTGAGGTTTTACTGGATTAATTTTGTACTGCTGGTCCACTTTTATAATATTTCCGTTGAATACTCATACTGCAGGTATCAAAATTGACTATCATACTGCGGGTATCAAAATTGTATAATTTCATACTGCACTTACCGAAAAAAATCTGTCATATTGCGGGTATGTTTTTCGGTTGGTGGACTGCACAACCCCTACCACTTTTAGTATGAAGAGCTCCCCCCCTCCCCCAGGATTTTCCAAGTAAATGAGTGAATAATTTATACCTGATTTGTTGGTTACAGAAATTTAGTATACAGTGCCACAAAAAGCATGAAGGAAAGTATTGTATAATCTTACTAAGCAATTTACACACAAATTGTTAACTCTTACCCTAAAAACTGCATCAAATGCCCTAAACAGTAGTTACACTTATGCCCTATCCATCTGGGAATAAAGCAAGCTAAATTCTACTGTATCTACCCCTTTTTTCCCATGCAGGTGTTTAAAAGTTGAAAGAATACTTTCAAAATATTCAAAAGTGCTTCTCAAGTTCTGTGCCTCCCAAATAAAACCTTCCTCTAGCTGTAATCGTGGCCAAAAGTGTTGGGACAAAACCGCTCAACAATCTTAAACCGCATTTTACCCCCCTCCCCTCATTCAATGTTGTGCGCTTTCCAAAAAACATGGTAAAATACGACTTCCAACATTGATCGAGGGGAGTGGGGATTTGTCCCAACTACTTTTGGCCACAATTGTAGCTAGATTAATCTGACCCCAGTGCATATTTATAACATTAAAATGTTTGCTGAATAATACAGAAAGCAAAGAGTGGAGTGTGGTAAATACTGTGATCTATTAATTGTACAGTACAGTATATCTACAGTATACTGCAGAGCACCAGCATTTAATTTACAAATAATCTGCATAATTATACCTCGAGGTTAAGAAATAGTACACAAATCATTATTGTGCATACAACACCATTCGTTACCTGGAACAAAGTGCACTTTTTGTTAACTTGCAACTTTGATCAAATAAATTTACTAAATGACGTCTTACAAAAAAGTTAATTATAAAATTAGTGTGCAAATCTTGCTAATCATACATGGCAGCGGGTTAAAGTGAAATAAACAGGGCTGATTCAGTCAGTGAAAGGAAAGGCAAAGGGCAATTTCTGCTATGAGTCACAAAGGAATTTATCCCTAAGTTTAGGTCCCCCATATCAATTTCCAGTGGTTCTGTACATGTTAACATAGATTAGGAACACACCCACACTAACATATATTTATGGGGTATTGAGGGGGGGGGAAGGTACGAGATGGAGTCAAACATATAGTTTCTGAATTGTATGTTAAAAGGGCAGGTTAGAAATATACTGTATATGATTACCTGTGTGACAAATGGTTATGGGGGAGCCTTGTGTGACCAACCCTCATGCACATTAAGGATTAATAGAGGGAACTTTGTTGGAGGTCTCTCAGATCCAAGAGGTTTGCCAGCATTTCTTTAGATGATGAGAAATATCAAAATGAAAGATTTAGTCTTTGTGAGGAATATTAATAGGGATTTCAGCAACGGGATTTGTCAGGGCTTTTTCGGCTGCTAGGTCGGTATTGCACAATATTTCACTATGGCTAGGAATCCCTCCCCCCAACAAAAAAAAAAAAAATAGTAATAATAAATAATCTTCTTATTAGAGGTAGAAATGAGGTTTGATTTCTAACATTTGTCATGCTGTGGATGCCTGATGAAAGGACAGATTTTGAGTCTTAAGAAAATTACAAAACGTGCATGAGCAATAAGAAAGCTCAATAACTTTGGCCTCCACTGAGTATTAGTCTTGAAGAGAGATTTAGGTCCGGGCAGAGGACTGTAGCAACAGATGGGCCATTTTGAAACCCTTTAATTTTTACACAATGTTACAAAATTAGTTCATAACTTAGCTGTGCGTCCAAACAGTGTGACATACTGCTATCACAATATTTCTGTCCATGACAATCAGTACTTATTCATCCATGTTGAGACAACCTGGCCTTTTGTGCATCCATGGTATAGGTCTCTGCTACTAGGGCCTAGTAGCACTAGCATGAACCATTACTATACCAGGGGTGTGAAAAATGTGAGCCAAATTTTCGTAACTTTTTTCCATATGCATTTTTTATAAATTTCCTTTCATTACAAGTTTAAATGGAAGCTAAGATATTGATCTTTTAAGTAATGAAAGCAAAATTGGGAAAAATTGGACAAATATATACAAATTAAACAATTTTTGGCTACTTTCGGTCAACAAATGGGCTAATCTTTGCAGGAGTATAATTTCTTTTGAATATTGAAAACAGAGTTTGGTGTAATACATTTTTGGATTCTTTATAAAATTTCCTATTCAATGATGCTAAAAAAAATGTATCTAGAAGGGAAAGGCAAAAAACACTAAATATAATTTTTGTCAAATGACCCCGTAAACCGCAGCAAAGAAATTACAGTGTGGTAGTCTCACCAAAGGCTTGAACCTGGTGCACTCGTGTGCTAGTTTGCGTTGATAACTGCTTCACTACAAAGTCATTGTTTACCCAAATGTGAAATCTAATTATTATAGCTTTAGGTCGCTAAACATGTACGTTCCCTATAAAGACAGTGTTATTGCTTGAATTAAATTACCCCCCGCACACCAGAATTCACTCTTATCCTTGTAAATCATACCGCAGGAATTTATTTATAGAAACACTGTGCACACATTCCATTTGACTGTATACTTTTTCAAGAATCTCTTTTATATAAGCACATCCCACACAGTATGTACAGTGTACATTACCTGTACGTTCACAAAGAGCCAATGCGTAGCCTACCCGATATGAAGTTAATGCTAAATAGTTTTGTCATCTTGGTCCACCATGCTAAATGTACACACCATTGCTTAGATGTGGCCTTTCATGTGTACAATTCCTACTATGATTTATAATTAAGATTGTCTGACATCAATGAGCAAGAATGGCTTACTCAAATACATTCAATATAAGTCTATATAATTATAGAGTTGTCAAACATTATCTCACATATGAACCATATTTAACAATTTTTGATAATCCGCATTTATGTTCTTATATCACACGCCTTCGTTGTGGCGTATACTCCCTTTGAATGTCCATACTGGCAGACGGCCAAATATTCCAAGAAATTTAAGATTATGCACTATGTGCAACCTACATCGTCTGGAGGATAAATGTCACTTTGCGCTAGAATGTCCCTTCTATAAGGACATTCTTAAAGTTTTTCTTTCTCAGCACATTTATCACCACCACTGATATGCTTCGTTTGAAACACTTCTAAGAATTACAAGCAAATTTTTCAGTTTAAATTTAGCCAGGTTCATACGTACAAAGCTCTTCAAAAGCGCAAAAAATCTTTAGCATAATTATTATGTTGTAGAAATTAATAATTACTTTATTGTTCAACAATCCCAATATCCATTTGGTTTTGAATATTCATTTCTTTTTTATTTTTGCATGGGCATGTATTTTGTGTCTATGTTCATGTTTTTTGTGTTAAAAACATTATTAATTCTTTTCTTTGATCAAAATTTGTTAAATCAATGTACGTTATTATATTAATAAGTAATAGGCTGGAGGCCTGAACATTGAATGGAATAAATAATAATAATTCCTACTATGTAGTACTGTTCTACTGGCCTTCTATTAGAACCACTCATCTGTAGCAAAAGAAATTCAGATTACAATAGGAAATGCTCACACAACAATATCTTAACCTCTTCGAAACTGCTTGCGCTTTATCAAGTACAGTATAGGAGCAATACAAGACTTTTTGAAAGTGTATGGGATCTGATCAATTCTCTGAAAATAAATGCATAACATTTTACACATGGTGGAAAACGTGGAGGAAGACGAAAATGTCCGCCCTCTTCAGTGATAAAAAATTCTTCTACAGGTGACAAATAATGTAAGCAATTCAGCCCTGTGTATGACTACAATATAAGTGACAACTTACATCTGAATTAATCACTTGTGAAACAAACTTGCTTTTTAGCAACCTGAAGTGTACATTCAATTTGTGACAAACCCTCCCAAGTTTGTGATTACGTTGTAGATTGTAATATTGATGTGATTGCAGTTACTGAGACATGGTTGTGAGAATGTGGTGATGAACCCATTATCAATAAGTGCACACCCACAGGTTACACTTTTCAACATTTACCTCAGAAATGTGTTTCAGATTCATTCATACACTAGTCAAGTTCATGAGGGTATTGTACTCATGTTTGAAAACATCTTTGAAACTTACTTCATGGAAGCCACTACTTGACTTCTGCTCATTTCAAGTAGCCAAGGTAACACTGTGAAGCAAAGGCAATGAATTTAAATTGGTTACACTATACCGCCCACCTCCTAAACCCCAAAATAAGTTCAATGCCTCAATTTTTAAATGAATTTGGTTCACATGCTTGCAAAGTTTGCAACATCTGATGGTAATTAGTCCTTGTTGGCGACTTAAATTTTCATGTTGACGAACATAACGACAGTAATGCTAAGTTTTTGGATAATATTCACTCATGCAACTTTATTCAGTTGTGAAAAATTCAACAAATACGCATGGACACCTCGTCTCACCAAAAGCACTTTTACCTATTGACACACTGCTGCTATATCAATTGAGCAATTCACTCAAGAATGGGGTGGGGTTGGATGGCTAGGGTGGAACGGCTAGGGTGGGGATGGGATGGCTAGGGTGGAACGGCTAGGGTGGGGATGGGATGGCTAGGGCGGGGTGGGATGGCTAGGGTGGGGTGGGATGGCTAGGGTGGGGTGGGGATGGCTAGGGTGGGGTGGGGATGGCTAGGGTGGGGTGGGATGGCTAGGGTGGGGTGGCTAGGTGGGGGTTGGGATGGCTAGGGTGGGATGGCTAGGTTGGGGTGAGATGGCTAGGCTGGTGGGGTGGGATGGCTAGGCTGGGGTGGGACGGCTAGGCTGGGATGGTTAGGCTGGGAATGGGATGGCTAGGGTGGGGTGGGATGGTTGAGATGGCTGGGGGTGGGATGGGATGGTTAGGCTGGGGGTGGGATGGCTAGGGTGGGATGGCTAGAGGGGGTGAGATGGCTAAGGTGGGATGGCTAGGATGGGGTGGGGATGGCTAGGGTGGGATGAGATGGCTAGGGTGGGGTGGGATGGCTAGAGTGGGTGGGATGGTTAGGGTGGGGTGGGATGGTTAGGGGGGTGGGATGGGGTGGGATGGTTAGGGTGGGATGGTTAGGGATGGTTAGGGGGGGTGGGATGGTTAGGGGTTAGGGTGGGGTGGGATGGTTAGGGGGGGGTGGGGGTGGGATGGTTAGGGTGGGGTGGGATGGTTAGGGTGGGGTGGGATGGTTAGGGTGGGGTGGGATGGTTAGGGTGGGGTGGGATGGTTAGGGTGGGGTGGGATGGTTAGGCTTTGGGTTCTTTTTTTTCTCTAAATTATATATTATTGTGTCGTGTTTTCTTGTAACTTACAGTATATCCACGGATGAGAGAGGGGTGGTATGGCTCAGGTGGGGTGGGATGGTTATGATATGGGTCAGTGTTTGGCTTCTTTTTTCTCTACTTTATATTTTCTTTTCTCTCTATTGTTGTATAGAGACATGCATGTATATAGTTATAGTAAATTTAGTATTATTATCTATCTATCTCGTTATATCATTAAGGTTTTTTAGAGCACTTCCTTTCATAACTTTCGTATTGTTATTATATGTATTTTCCTATTGTTATAATGTTATTATGAATTATGAATGTTGTGATAAAACAAATAAACAAATGAAATGAAATGAAATAACATGGATAATAAACCTTTCTCTTGAAGCAAGTCATGTCATTCAGTCACTTAAGACAGCGGTTGTGACTCCTTTATTGAAGAAAAGCACACTGGGTCCTGAAATACTGAAGAACTACAGACCAATCTCAAACTTGCCTTTCACATCCAAGCTTTGAAATACTGAAGAATTACAGACCAATCTCAAACTTGCCTTTCACATCCAAGCTCATTGAAAAGATTGTTGCCATTCAACTTAACAATTATCTCATTCAGAACTCTACTGAAACCCTTGCAATCTGCCTACTAAAAATATCATAGTACAGAAATTGCCCTTCTTGCTGTTCACACTGACATTCTACAGTCCCTTGATTCTGGTCAATATTTTCGCCTTATTTTGTTGGACTTCTCTGCTGCCTTTGACACCGTTGATCATAGCATCTTACTTTAGAGACTACTAATCTTGGTGTCAAAGGCAAGGTCTTCAAATGGTTGCATTTATACCTAACAAACAGGCTCCAAGCTATTGCATCTAATAATCACATCTCACTATCAAAACCTCTAACTTATGGTGTACCCCAGGGTTCACTTCTACCTCCTTTTGTTGTTTATCATTAACATTTCTCCACTTGGTACCCACAAGCATAATTTGAAGTTCCACCAATATGCTGATGACAACCAGCTGTATTTGTCTTTTAGCAAATCAGACTATCATCAGCAATCAACTCCATTGAAAAATGTGTCATTGATATAAGAACTGGATGACTCAAAACAAGCTTCAAATTAATGATTAAAAAATCGAAGTACTACTCATTCATTCCAAATATAATTGTTCTCCAGTTCCTTTCAAGTCTATTAACATTGGATGAAGTTCGTTTTATGAACCCAACAGATTCTGCACGAAACATTGGTGTCACTTTTGACAATGCATACTCTTTTAAACTGCACATTTCCAACACTTGTCTGTCAATTTACTTTTTATCTTCATAAAATATGCCATATCCAAAAATAAATCACCAAGAAATCTTGTCAAACACTTGTTCATGCTGTTTTCTCATCAAAATTGGATTATGGAAAATTCTGTGCAATTTGGGCTGCTTGACTCTCAACTTGTTCCACTCCAACGTGCTCAAAATGTTGCTGCCAGAATTGTAACTCGTTCAAATAAGTTTGACCATATCAACCCTATATTAAAGAAACTCCACTGGCTTCCTGTACGGTACAGAATTGAATTCAAGCTACTTTTAATAACCTACAAATCTATCCATGGACTTGTACCTACATGTAAATATCTGGCTGATCTTATTCAATATCTGGCTGATCTCATTCACTTAAAATCATCAGAGTCAAATGTGCCTAAAGGGTCTTAAAAACTAAGGTGCTTGAGTGAGGACAGATCTGAGAGGACAGATCTGAGAGGAAAGAGAGGTGGGATAGAGGGAGAGAAGGTGGATAAGGGAGAGAAGGTAATAAAAGGAAGGTGAGGAAGATAAGGTAGCGAAGGGAAGGAAAGGGAGGTTTAAATCAGGTGGAATAAATTGCTGTTGCAGTAAAAAGTTGGAGGTAGGATTGTTCTTGAAAAGATCGGAAATTGAGAAGGAAGGGGAGAGGTGTGATCTGGAGTTCAGGTATAAGGGACAGGTTAAGAGGATATGCTTGATCAAGATCGGTGTTGCATGTAGGGCAGAGAGGAGCAGGGACCTGGAGAGCAGGGGAGAGGAATTGGGAGATTAATTTGGAACATTGATGAGTCAATATTATGTTTGCCCTATGGAAAACAATCACACACTTGTTTTTTAAGGCTTAAGTGGTTAAAATTTGGACCTACCATGCTACTAAAGTTTAAGTTAAAACATGCATAAGGGCCTTGTAGACACGATCGCTAATACTAATACATAACCTCTCCTACAGTACAGTGGTCCCAAAAAAACATGAAAACTAACACCAGTGCCCTTAATTTTTGCCTAATGTTGCCATGCAGACCTAAACCTAAGAAACAACTTACATTTTGGTAGATTTCCTGAATTCTTCGTATAAAAGGGTAAAAATGGTCAATTCTAAGGAAGAAATTCAATGTCTTCTGCACAGGATGATATGCTACAAAACGTGTGCATAAAACTTGACAAAGGGAGGGGCCAAAACAGCGCAGATACAGAAATTCACACTGCGCGTTCGTTACAAGATGTGACAATTATGTTCTTGTGCACTGTTATAATTGTTCGAATCTGACTACCTCAACGCCCTTGTTCTTTTGTTTACGTTCAAATTGTACACGTTGTACATTTATAACACGCACATAGGAAGCACAATGGTGCATTCATATGCTCAAGGCTGCACAGCGGATGCAGATACCCACTCTAAATATGTCAATAATTTGTTTATGCAAGCATTCTATCTTCTGATTGGTTGGAAATAATGCTTACGTGCGTTTTACACTTTTATCAAGATGCTCGCAAAAAAAGTGTTAAAACCTTATTTTTAAGTGAAAAATGTGTAAGATAGCAATTGAGTTATTACGATATTTACAATGTGTAAAACAAATTGAAGTTTAAGTGTGCTGATTTTTAATTTTAACGTTAGGATAAAATATGGAAGTCTTCATATCGAAATTCAATTTGCCCCAAGTTTTTGGGATTTTTTTTTAAAGATACACGTTGAAGCCCATTGCTTTGCTAAGTGTGTAAATGGATGGAGTAACTATAGAACTCTCTGCACTTTTCGAACTTTACCTTTTAAAAAGCATAGATCCTTAGTCGTAGTCAAAATACAATCAGTATTGGACTGGATACCACTGAGACCGGATACCCAGTGGCAGCAAAAAAAAATAAACCCATTTCAGAATGGTGGCCAGATACCCAGTCGCAGTGGAAAATAAACTTAT
This sequence comes from Chiridota heheva, assembly GCA_020152595.1. NCBI lineage: Eukaryota > Metazoa > Echinodermata > Holothuroidea > Apodida > Chiridotidae > Chiridota > Chiridota heheva. The sequence continues at coordinate 55,337 of JAIGNY010001334.1, read as the reverse complement.
TTCAGAATGCCACTGTGACTGGATGCCGGACGCTCAGTGGCAGTAGCAGTGAAAAAAAAGTGGGAAGGGATATAATGATGCTGGATGTCCAGTCGCCATGAGAAGAAGACTGGAGTTGAAGGCCATCAGAATGAAAATTCAGATTTGCATCCACCGCCCGCATGCACCAAAACCTCCTGCCGAAAAAGTTCATTATTTAAACAATTTCATTATTATGAGAAAAAAATAGGCTCTCTATCCCTAAAAAAGTTCCAAATCATCAAACAGCTATAAAAGGGTAAAATTACGCATACAAGTATTTACACAGGCCCCTGTAACCGCATGCAGTTGCCGCTGGCAACAGCTTCCATCTTCACATACCGAAACCTCTGATGCATGCATCCACTCTTGACTCTAAATTATTACATCTTGGAAGAAGCTTTATACTACAAGTAAATAATGATCAAAGAAAAAATGAACAAAAAGCTAGGGATGTACCAGATCCAAAGTTTTTGATCTGGCCAGAAGCGGATTTGGCCAGATCTTAGATGAAATCCGACTGGATAAAATCTGGCCATACCACTTTTTTTCCTTACAAAAAAAAAGATATCATTAACAAAATGAAATTATGGAAAAGAAAATATATAAGATGAAGTATATAATTTGTTAGAAAGTGTAAAGTCCCTGTAAGAGATTAAATAGGATTTGCAGTGGTGCATAATCTATAACTTACACATGTATTATGTGGTGTGTTTAAAATTAGCGTACACCCCCTTTCAAGTTTGTGCAAAATTCACATTTAAAAAAGCTCAAATTTTGATGAAGAAAGCAAATTAGTGGATTGTAAAGAAACTACAATGGATTATACATTTGGTTAAAAAAATTCATTAGAATAAAAAAAATCCTTGTAGTATACCATTCTAGAAATGGAAAGAAAACATAATAGCTATATTACATGGATTCCAACATTAGGCTATTCAACGTGCATAGTAATGCGAAATATTAAATATTTCCAAGTTTATTTAGATTTGTCATGAAGAATGTATTTTAGTTTTTCAACTATTACGCTGATCAAAGATTTTTTAGATGAATAGACAGTATTTCATTGTACTGTAAGTGAGTATTAGATGGAAACTTTTCTTTTTCTGAAACTTCTCCATCTATCTGAAAAGAAACATGTACTTTAAGTTGCATGATATAATTAGGGTAGATGTTTGGCAATATATCAAAGGGGGCGATTCCACAAAGATGAAAAGATGAAGAAAATACAAAACCCTACATATAGGGATAATCTTATAGAGGCAATGAACAATGATCAAAATTAGGGAATGTCTATGGTTAAATTTACCTACCCAAATTCATCACAGGCCCCTATAGTTTCACTTTTTAGGAGGGGTGCTCCACCGTGCCCCTTATTGCCTCCACCCTGCACCCTTTCACTAAGAGCCCTACACTTTAATCACAAAAAACACACTTTTGATAACTATTTTGTCTTCTTTTCATGCTGATTATAGCTCCCTGATAATATAATGAGATGCAGGAACACTACTAATTGCATTGATTATTCCCTTCAATTGTATTATATTGCACATAATCCTCCCTTATGGGAACTCGGCAAGACTCCTATATGGAGCATAGATGCCAAGCTATAGCCTGCATAGCAGATGCCAGTCTCGTGCAACCGGGATAGAAGTGGATGAACACCAGGTTTCACCCTACTCTTATCAAGAAGCCTTCAGAGAACCAGGTAGGGTGTGACTGTCCTACCATCAGGACCTTAACTTTCCCTCCAAAGAACGGTGAGCGCCATTCAATCATTGCCACTTCTCTCATCAGCTGAATGAGCAGGAGCTGCAAACAACATACTTCCGCTTTGATGATCGGCGTATCTCTCTGCGTAGCTGTGGAAAAATTGGTTAGACCTGACCAAGGCTTTGAACCGGTACCTCCAGCATCATAGTCATGCACTCTACCAACTGAGCTACCCGAATCCTAAAGTAAATTGCCCCCACACCTGCCATCAAATTGCCCTCACACCTGCCATCAAATTGCATTCACACCTGCCATCAAATTGCCCGTGATGCCTTGTAAATGTCCCTTTTGGTCAGTGACACCCCAACCCCTTTCTGGATCAATCTAGGTGTTTGTATTACACTGATAGAAACTGCCAGAAATGTTTCCAATTTATACTAACTGTTTGTTGTCATGGTTGAAAAAGCTTCAGTTCATTACAATAGTTGTATCAGTTTGATCATAGGCCAACTTGGTTTTGTAGATTTATTCTTATGGTAGCTCAAACTTTTCAGAATATTAAATACAATATAATGTTAAACTGTATCTTTCTTACTTTGATAGTTTTTATCAATTTTTGGAAAGATGTTATTACCAACATAATTCTAGCACAATTTTTATAAAAATCCGGCCGGATTTTTGTGCAAATCCGGCAAGAACCGAAACCGTTTTATGTCACTATATCAGGTACATCCCTAAAAAAAAAGGCTTCATACCTTTTGAAAAAAATGGATGCAAATCTGTTAAAACTTTCATTCTCATGGCATTGAGGTGGTCGGTTCGACGTAAACGTGTACGATTCTGTACTGTTTTGCCAAGATGAAGGGGAAACTTTATCATACAGTCGATGGGATATTTTTTTATGAATACTTGTGTCACCTTAGCCAGTCAGCGAAAATTAATGGTACTCATAAAGGCCTAGGCCTATGTTGCAAACTATTATCTCATACACAACATTTGTAAAGAAAAATAAATTATGTCCAGTTTTGTTAAAAAAATACAAAAATATGTTTTTCTCCTATTGACTGCAATGATAACTGACTGTTTGTTTTCCTCTTTGACTGAAGTTTGAGATCGTCAAAAAAGCATTGTTACGTCGCCGTGCACCACAACATTCCCGGATGTCCGACCTCCAGAATAGGCCTAACGTTAATTAAAGAACGATGCGAGATCAATGCAGCGTGGACTGAACATAGTGATCAGAGATGAATAGGATGAAGGAGATTATGTATGTAATCGTTCATACTCTAAATCAGAGTAAAGGAGTTAAGACTTCAAGTAGGCCTATGAAGATTCGTACCAGCCTGGGCCTAACGTTAGACCAAATTTTCGTGGAATTGGAATGGGTCATAGTTAGCGTAAACGGCAAATTTAAGGCCTTGTGACTTACTCGATACCATGTTTTCAGTGGACATGGTGTGGCAATTTTCCTTCGCAGTTAGAGACAATTTGGTAAACTTTTCAAAGTTTGCAATTTTACTAAACGAAATGGTCTGGAATCCTCGACATGAGATCAAAATAATTCGGAGTCCCAGTTTGCTTCGGAACATTTGGAGCACAGGTGTTCCTAGCGTTATGGTAACCTATATACTTAATAGTACATATCCTATATAAAGGTTGCCATAACGCTACGAACACCTGTGGTTTGGAAAGTGGACTGACCTAGGCAATCTGACCACCAATAAATGAATTGAAAGGACGCCACACTTACAGTGGCTACAAACCTACGTCAGATGGCTAGCTTGCTGCTCATTCGTACGGTCAGTTCCAAAAATGTTTGACCAATCATAGAATCCCTCATACAGTACCTTTATGTCGATCAGTGCTGGCTTTTCTCCTAGGGGTTGAAAGTTTCAAGAGACCACACTACCATGCATAGCCTTTTTTCAAAGAAATCTGGAGGGGGGGGGGGGGAGGAAAGATGCAGGAGATAGATACCATCTTCACACAATTTATAAAGTCAGCAACGTAGGAAGATATTTTACATGGGGAGGGGGAGGGAATGGAGAAGGGGAAGTATTAGCCAACATTTATTTTCGTCTCAACAAAACTAGAAAAAAACGAGTCTCTTATGTCCAAAACTATTTGTAATAGGAAGGTGGGGGGGTTCGTAAATTTTGGCAATATTTCCAGAAAATTGAAGACAATTTTAAAAACTGAAGAAAATTCCCCGAAAATGAAGGAAATTTTCGAAAATGTAAGAAAAATTCGCGAAAATTCGCGAGATTTGATGAAAATGAAGCAAACTTCCCGAAAACTGGAAAATAAGTAAATTAAGCATTTTTCCAAAAATGATTCTCAAGAAGGAAATTGAAAATTTCTTCCGAAATATTGAAGAAAATTTTCAGAAAATGAAGAAAATTTCCGAAAATTAGAGTAAATTTTACGATAATGAAGGAAAATTGAAAGAAATTTCCAACAAATGCAAAAAATTACCCGAAAATGATTAATGATAATACATATGCCATTATTTCAAATCGTAAAGAAAAATTTGAACCTTCACAGTGGTTCAGTTCCCCGCGCTCGAAATGTGTCTGATTTTTATGTTATTCCTATACAAACAAATTTGGATAGAAGCATTGTGGGATACTTCTGTAAAGAATCCCCTGATCAGAAGAACAAAACTATCATCCCGATTGGGGGTACGAACCGGACTGAAAATAGAGCCTTTCAAGAGAGTGCGAGCCATTTTTTTATGTAGACCCGGGCCATTGTCATGATATAAACTAACGTGCCTTGCCCCATCTTCTTTGTAAAGTTTACAAAAATAAAAAGTGTTAGTTCAAATATCAAAATATATTATACAGTCCGGCAGTATGCATATTAACAGGAAAATGTATAACACACGAGTATACTGAAGTCATGCAGCCATATTGTTTAGATGATGCGATAAAATGTTATAGTTTCTAATTAATGTACTTGTAATGTTAAAAATCATTGTTGAAATACATTTTCAAAATAGCTGCTTCGCGCCAAAATGCCTAGCTCTATTGTCTATTATTTCTAATATTTTGAAAACGGCGTGGTGAACATATCAAATAGGAGCGCAAAATTTCAGCCATGATATTAATGAAGGTGTTTTTATGAGTTTTAAGTGTTCCCAAGCAAAGATATTTTTCCCAAACATATTTCAAAATTGTAACATTGCATAAGGCTTTAACGCTAGGATAGCAAAGTATCATGGGAAATATCACAAAATGGCGGCTTCCATGAATCATGCATCTGATTGGCCACTATAATCGAAACAAGGATGTGTGCTCGTACATCCTTGATAAGACAAGCCTATCTCCTTAGATTCCTCAAAGTCTTCAATGATTATATCATATTTTCCCCCTGCAATTGTGTGGCTTAACAACCATTGGATATATCACGTCAGGAAAGAAGTATAACAGAAGGTTAGAATGTTCGCACTCTATAGGTGTATACCTCCGCCTGCTTGATAATTCCAACATGCTTAAAATTTTGTAAAAAATTCCTGAGACCCATTAAGTTTCATTCCCCAAAAATCTCTTCCTCACTTTTAATCAGTATTTTCCATTTGCATTCTACATTTCTATACACTGCAGAAGTATCTATTTCAATTGTTTTCAGTTTCATTCAGGCTAAGCATTCATTGTTTGAGTTATTTCCAGGCAAGATTCAGATTCCACTCTTTCCATTCATGCCAAACTGCCAAAAGAAATTGTTTTGTGTTTCTTTGACTCCCAACCACTAAATTTGATTTTCTTTAGAGTCAAGAGAATGGATTGTTTGGAAATCTTTTCAGGACATGACTTTATGATTGCCGTCTTAAAACATCCGACCCCGTTCCATTCCCTGGAAAAATTTGAACTACTAAGTCTTGAGAGATCTGACCGTCTTAAAACATCCGACCCCCGTTTTTGCCCTTCCCCTGTTTCAATACGTCCAAAATTTAAATCACTTCTTCCTAAAACAGTATAACAAAACTATACATAAAACTGATCAAAATCCAGTAACTAGTTCTTTGGATATGTTAATGGCAAACAAACAAAAACTGGCGAAAACACAACCTCCGTCCAACTTCGTTGGCGGAGGTAATAAATATATTACAATTTATCACCTGAAGCTTTGTTGGATAATAAAAAATTCAAATAGTAAAAGAAATCTTCAAAATTCATTAACGATTGTTAAGAATGTATACATGAGAGCGTCAACCTTCCATAGTAAACTTACTATAATACCAGCCATTTCTACACTGATAAGACAGAGCTTTAAACTTGAATATTCCAATCTTCTTATCGGAATAATATTTTCAAATTCCTTTTTCACCCTTTTATTGCCTTTCAAGTAGGAATGGAGTTGTGACTAAAGCCTTTAAAGACGGATCATGGCAGCAAACTTGCAGATTGTTTACCCAAAATATGAAATTCTTGGTCCTAAATTGAAAATTGCACAATTGAAGAGTTTCCGTCCAAAATCAACGATAAGTCAGTCGATACGAATAAACAATGCCAATATCTCTGTTTTATGTGATTCATTTCATATTTCACTTTATCATATCTATATTTATGGTTTTGACAAATAAATGGAGGGGGTGGGGTGGAAGAGGGAGGGGTGGAGGCTATAGGATTTTTATGGGGAGGGAGTATACCCCTAATATCCCCTTAACCACGCCACTGTCCGTGACTGACAAATCTAAGTTACAGGGAGTGTTAAAATATATGTGCCTTTTAAAGTTTGAGAGTATATACAAAAACACTATTGATCTGATGAGAATCAACCCAGGCCATGTACTATCTGATTAATTTTCATCTGTTGTGGCTTTTTTTTCTTGAGTAGTAAGAAGGAATGGACTTTGATATAAATCTTTTAAATAGTAAATGCAATTAAAAAAAAGCATTCCTGCCACTATCTGTTAATCTATTTTTGTCCTGAAGTCATTAATGCATGGTTAAAAGAATTTTGACCTGGGTAGAATCAAAGAGTGTGTGGAAGCTCTTTGGTAGAATGAACTTATTTTAGGAGGGTCATTTGCGAGTGCAAAATTGTTTAAACCGTGCGTTGAATATGCATAGAACACGATGCCAAAAACAGTCCTTTTATAAAATTTCCGCCTTACTTTGTTTCAAGAAAATGAAAAACGAGAAAAGTTTCATACATTTTTTCGCTTTGTTATGAAATCCACCTGTTGTAAAAATGGACTAAGCTCAATACTGAACGTAGTGCATACCGGAAATTTGATACACGGATCAGAACAATGCAAGTACTTCATAGAAATTTCATAATTAGAGGATAAATGCGAGGGTGGCCGGTCTCAAATGCCATTTGAGACCAGCCACCCTCGCTTTTATCCCCATTCATAAATATCTATTTTTTTAGGTGAAAACATAGAAAGAAAAAAACATTTATTTTGATCATTTTTCATAATCTCCTAATACTCATTGTGACATCATTTAGTAAAACGGTTTCTTCATTTTTTGTTGTTAAAATGGGCAGGTCATAGGTTATCAAGTTTTGACAGACAGTTAAAACTGAATCTCGAAACCGGCTAACACTCTGAATATTTAGAACACAAGTTGAAAAACAAGGTCTTGGAAAAGTATAAACTGCCACAGTGAAATAGGGAACAAGGTAAGACTCAAATGATAAACGTAGGTTTAGTTAATTTTTATAAAAGATTATTCTCGAATCAAAGCCAGCGAGCTGTTGATAGAGACTCACGAGAGTCGTGATTGTTGTGGCTTTAATTTTGAGGTTGGTTTATTTTTCTCATACATTTTCTTATAGTTCTTTTCATATCCTTTTATATACTTTTCATTATTTTGCCAATGTAGGCCAATATTTTTCCAAGGGGCACATACATGCACTGCCATACATGTCTTGAACGTATTCCAGACCATAGAGTAGCCAAACAGAGTAATAACAAATCTAAAATTGTGCCACTTGAGACCTAGGATGATGTACATTAATTATGCTTAATAAGGGCGTTAATATATGGAAAATGTTGATCATCATCATTATTTTCCTAACATACATCATGCTGGTACATATTAGCCAATCAGAAAGCTAAAAAGTTAATTTACCTATTTATGAATTATGCTTAATAAGGGTGTTAATATATGGAAAAGGTTGATCGTCATTATTCTCCTAACGTACATCTTGCTATGAATTCGAGACCACTTATTAGCCAATCAGAAAGCTAAAAACTTAATATACTATTTATGAATTATCTCTAACTACGCACATGTGCACAATATGTGCATGACCTTTGTACTGTACTTCAATCCATTCAAGCCTACATGTACGTGTGTACCTAATTCTAGTTAAATGTGGAATTTCAAATATTTATAAGAAGCATTTTCGTCAAATTCAGAAAACCGGTAAATTGTTTCAACATATCACAACAAACTAACGGATTACTTGGAATAATCAAACAATATTTACAGACCCAGAAAAGTTACATACTTCAAATTCGAAGACACTGTTTGTGGGATGTGAAACTCGACCAGCATTCAAAAGACATTAGAGTCGTCACGGTTGGTGCTACCGGTCGCGTCTGCGGGGGCTGTGAGAAGCTCTCGTAATGTTCAGACCTTGGTGAACAGGAAAGGTTTGAATGAAACATGATTAGACGCGTTTTCGACACCAGCTTCATTCATTACACATGTAGCTCTGATACTGTAGTCAGTGGAGTATATAATATGACTACTCTGTGAAGTGGAATAATACAAAAAAATCAGACTTTATCACCCTTTTTCCACGGTGCGGTGCTTTTGTATTTTAGTGATAAAAATGACCAAAATATTTGTATATGCACGAAATTTTGCTTTGGACTTTTATTTCCATCATCTTTTAATTTGCTCAGAATATCTTCAATTATTAAGGCATGTGCTACACTTTTTTTCATAACCTGTTTATCCATAAGGAAATAGTCTGTTTACTAGTGAAAATTTAATACAATGCATACAAGTTTGGTTCATTGCATGATAACGGCAATCATGTCAGCCGTACTGAGGGATGTAACTAGTCAAGCCATGATTAGAAGGAAACAATTCGAACAATAAATAGTGTAGGCCTAGCAAAACTTTTCAGTTGACTTTGTGTACTGTAACGTTATTAGAAAACCGTAACAGCTGATCACTCGTACATAGCAGACGACTAAAAAAAAATATTTAAAAAAATATTAAAAAATCGCCCGGAACCGTGTGTTTTTGCCGGAACTACTTCCATTCAATTGTTGGTCCCAATCATACGTATGAGTCCCCAGAGACGTAAGATATTCTTTGATTTTCAGAACATTTTTATTCAATCAGGGACGTAGGAAGGCTCCCCTCTCAGGGGGAGGCAAGACCTCCAAAACTTCCCGGTTATAAGCGGAAAATTTGCAGCGCTTAAATAAGTTTGTATCAGAGTTCCTAATCGGATAATCTCCAATTTTGGAAAAAAATCCATAAATATTTGGAAAAGTTTCCTTCGTTTTCTTTACTTTTCGGGAAGGTTAATTCATTTTGGGAGGTTTTTTTTATTTTCGGGAGATTACCAGTCTATTTTAGTCCCAAGTTTTTTTGGAATGGAAAAGAGACTACCGCCAAGATTCTGGAATTTACATGGTGTATAATGAACGGCCATACCTTTGTCTACTAACAATGTTTGCAATAATAGGAGCATTTTTGGGTGACCAATTGCAATGCAAGAGAAAGGTAAGGAAAAGGATAAGGAGAGTTAGTATTAAAATTATGCGAAGGTCTATACCTATGTATAGATACCCTCATACCATAAATAGTAATAACGTATATTCATAAAGCGCCCCTTAGAACTCAGAACAAGTAAAACCAGTAGGTTAAATTGTAAAAATATGTAAAACAGAACAAACAAACTAAATTACATTAAAATACAGAATGAGATTTTAAACCTCCAGATGCAAGTAAGATTGTCCAGAATTATGCACAGATTTATGCACAAACAGGATAATTTTGAGGTAAATTCTTTCGTGGCTGCCTGGATGGGTAGCCAATGGTGGTTTAACATAATAGGTGTAATATGATCAAATTTGTTGCGCGATGATAGCAAAACCATAGTTTGAAGTTTCATTTGATTTGATAGATTGGTAGTCCGGCTAATAAACTATTACAAAAGTCAATTCTCGAACCATAAGGCATGAACAAGAGTAGTCAGCATCGATGATAGTAAGTATTTTTTGACTGCAAATATATTTCGCAATGCCAGTAGGCATTTTTACATACATTAGAAATATGTGCATTGTATGAAGAAAAACTACCTAAAACAACTCATAAGTTTGTAGCTGTTTTAGTCTTAGAAACAGAGGCACAGGCATGGAAAAGACCTCCGACGCGAAGTAGAGTGGAACAGAAGTAGCTCGGTGGTATCGGCATTAAGCTAAAGCTTCTGGTCAGTCATCCAATTGCGGATACATAGGATAGGATACATGATGTTTGAAGTTTTTCCTGAGCGGCCATAACGTTATTATTGTCATCAAGATTCACAATTCATCAACATTGAAATGGTAGTTCAAGCTGAGCTTTTCAATCAGATCAGCAAGTGGTGCAGTAAGGGACCCAATACGCTTCATTGTGGTACACCATACTGATCCCCGGCATCAGAGTAATGCGTATCAACAAAAACTTTATAATTCCTTAAATGTGGGGTAAATAATGCTCTCCAGGATATGTTAAAAATAAGAGTTAAGTGTGTCTAGTAGTATGCTTTGATCAATAGTGTCACATGCAGCTGACAAATCGAGTAAAACCAAATCCCTGCTTACATATACCTGCACTCTAAATTAATAACCACTAGCTCTTACACTATGCCAGCGTGCAATGACTGATGACTGTACTTAAATAGGTATCGGACATTTTGTTCGCCTGAGAGAAAGGATCTATACCCGGAAGTGACGAACTCTTGCAGTTGTAAATATTGCAATGTAAGTTGGCATTGTACACTACGATAGTAATGAAAGAAGCTCGTATTCAATTGAGTCAAACTATTTTGTTTGCACTCATTCTTCATTCTCTTTCATGCCATGAATCTTTTGTTAAGCAAATTAGGATGAGAGGTAAAATCAGAAGCATTCATACTCAAAATCCGATCATTTATTTTGTATTTAAAATATAATTTACATACTAGTAAGCTCCTTAATTTCATTTTATTGATATTGCTTTATGAATTTTCATTCACATCGATATCCTTAGACTAATTATTTTTAATCTGGCAAAACCTAGAACTGTACTAAGGGCAGTAAGTGTAAGCTTTACGACAACAACAAGTTTTAAGTCTATAATGGCAAAATGAGTAACTGGTAGACCTATTCGTGTATTGCACAGTGTAAGTCAACGGGGCAAAGTCCAGTTCTAGCTCGGTTTATGAATGTCGCCACAACTAGACTAGCCTGATCAGGAGACTGCTCTGACATACGTTTTTTCTTTTATAGATATTTGATGGGCTTTTAAATTTTGAGCCAGCTTCAGGGGCTTTGCCCCCAGGGGTTTCTTTCCAAAACCTTCCAGAATTTTTTTTAGTACGCCCATTGTTCCAACGACGAAAGTCTCGGATAGCACAGACGCGCAATTGAGAAAATATTAATTAATCCAATAATATAAGATTGCTTCTAAAACTGTCACAAATTATTTTCTTCCCAGCGTGCGCGGCCCTAATATTAAGAAAATTAATTCGGCACTGATGATCGCGTCCGGCGCTTCACCGTTTCGTACCGCATCCTTCAGTAAATTTTATAACTTTAAATGCAAGTAGAAGGAATCTCTTCAGCGAGTGCCGTCAATGGCTCATTCGTCGGCTTTATGTAACATGCGCTCAGCTTTATCTGACGATGATCGTAACACATGTTGCCAGGTTATAACATCAGCCAGTAGTAACTGATGTACGGTGAATAAGCAGTTCTAATTTACAGTGTTCCTGCAGTGTTCACAGCTTAAGCGTGAAATACAACATCTCGCGGAGCTCCTTAAATAAAATTGCCGACGGCGAGGATTTGCCAGAAAGTAGTGATGAAGATGACCTATTTCCAGGGAGTGATGAAGATGACCTATATCCAGGTGGAAGACCTAAAAAGGTCAGAAGAGGACCTCCGGAAGTGCAATCTTAATCGTAACTCGACTACTAACGCCACATGTTCACCTAGGCCTACTTAGCGTATGCCTAATATAAGGTTTGAACAAACACATTTTTCATAAAGTAACATGTTGGAGAAAAACGTAGTGTTTTTTTTTTGCCTCTTTTGAATTTGTTAGATAATACCAGGGATAAGTTACTAAAAATAAACAAGTAAACCAAAGTTCCAAACCCCAATATTAAACCAAGATAAAGAAATCCAGGGGCCTCTCTTTAAAAGTTCCCTCAAGACTCAATTTATAGTTGGGTTCTTGTTAGCTGAAATATTCTACATTCTAAATCCTAACATTTGTGAAATAATTGTATGGTGCAAAATTGTACTATCAAACAAGAAAGCCATTTGGGGGGAAATTGCGTTGAAACTGCGGAATCTATGTGAGCCTAGCATTTTACTAGTTTGTATAACATTTCACGTTATTATTGTAATTTTATTATCGTGCTGAAACCCCACCATCCCTGTCTTTGCTGTCCCTAGGTGGAGATATCATGTGGGGCCACCATATATTTTGTTTTCGGTAAAGGAAAGTAGAAAAAACTTAACAATCCTCTTATCTGCTTATCACGCTATTAATCCTCTTACCAAAATAGAAGTGCTACACGCGCGGATAGTGCTGACCAGAATAAAATCACATTTGCGTCAGAAATATCGTGCGAATATCGTAATACAGAAAATAGATTTTCGTTTCCTTTACAACATACAATTAAGCTAAACAAAAGCATATGCAATGCATTGTGAGAAAATGCACAATTATACAATGTATGTACAACGTGGATGAACGTTTTTTAGTTTTGTTTTCTTTTTAATCTCCACTGTGAAATACATATCTGTTTAAATTAACCTTTGTCCGTTGTTAAATATTAACTTATTCAGGTAACAATGTAAATGATGCCCCCACCACTAGCTTTTGCATTTATGGAAACGGAGCCATGTAGACAAACGATAATGTAATTTAAGCATAATTTGTTGGAAAATAAACGCAAGGAACTCAGAACTTTACCCAAGTCAATGTAGAGTCACTTTACCTCGTGCAGAACTTGAAGTACCAAAGGCATAACAATTGTGAGCCCTCTTAAAATGTCACTGTCAGCTCGGTCCCCCAGGAATTACGGTTCTGTTTAAACTAAAGGCCTTTGCATGAGACAATAAGCTAGAAGCATTTGATCACAAATCCCAGCTTATCTGCTTATGTTGGTAAGCATTTAAGTGGAAAATGAAACTGAAAGAATACTTCTTTTATAGCTTAAAAATATATATTATTGCAGCACAACAGAAAGATCAGTAAAAGCATCATCATATAGAACACTAAATGTTTCTCACCGTGACGATTTGTTCGAAGCCCTTTCAATTGTTCGCCGATTAGGAAAAGTAAACTTTTGCCTAATTATGGTCACTATATATTAATGCTTAACTCACGTATTCGTCGATTGAAAGAGTTGCTTATCACCAGTGTACATGTTTATAGTGACGAGGTGTTGCAGACTACGAATATTCTGAATAGAAATGAAGTTTTCTCGTTGTTATTACTTCTGTTGCAGGCTTTCTCCGCAGTTGATTGTTGTTTCAATGGTTTTGTATGGCTGCTGCTTAGGCAAGTATGAGTAAATAAGACACACGATTTTGTAATTGTACTGATAATCGTTTAATTGTTAAACCTATTAATAAACGTTATCCTAACATTAGGCTTTTTTTAACAAAATATTTAAGAGATTTCCGAGTTAACGTGTCACGGTGGCTTTAGTCATTTGATGCATCAAATCGTTTGGCAGTAGATGTACGTATTGAGAATGTGGGAGGGGGTGGGGTGGATGGAGAAGAAGAATCTTACACGGAAATTTGATGCACTTTAACATTGAAAAAAGAGTAAGGACCGTTTGAGAATATAAAATCATTTATTTAATTAGCACAAATCCCTGCTTTTAGTTATTTCGTCCCTGTTTTGACGTAGAGACGAATTTTACGTAAACCCTATTTGAATGAAATGATGTACAATTATATCCTACTTGTGCTAGCATCATTTCTTGAATATTTTGAAAGGAATAAAACATAAATCGTAGTAACATGCGGTTAGATAGAAATTTTAGTAGGCTTATGACGAAACGATAAAAACAACACAGTTTTCAATCCACCGTGTGCATTCGTCATACTTCAAATATGGGGACAATGTTACCTCCTTTTGTGTGTTTCTGATGGTATGAAATTCATATGTATATCGTATATAATTCTAATATGAGGACTACGTTTCCTTATTTTGTGTGTTCCTGATGGTATGAAATTCATAATCGTGTATAATTCCAATATGGGGACAATGTTACTGTCTTTTGTGTATTCCTGATGATATGAAATTCATATGTATATCGTGTATAATTCCAATAGATCCATGAAATCGACATAAACTAGGGTGAATATAGTCGCTAGACCTTGCGTAATCCTAGGCATTAATGATAAAAGTCTGATATGACGGAGTTACTTACGCAATACTGGGAATTCTGGGTTATAATGAGGGGTTGTTTATGCAATCCTAGACACTAATGATGAAAGTCTGTGAAATTGTGGGTTTTAATTAGATACGAGGGGTTGCTTGTGCAATCCTTGACACTAATGATGTAAGTCTGGGTTATGTAACGGAGTTGCTTGTGTAACACTAGGAGAATCCCGGGTTACGTTTAGATCTGACCCTTATTCGATAGATGACCATGGATAAATAAGTTTACACCACCGGGTTCAAACATGTTTGTTCTGACGTAATGTGTTTCCTACAAAATCTTTTGTATTGGACCCTAAGATATTTCGATAGATGACCATGGATAAACAAACCATGTCCAAACATGTTTGTTTTGACGTCATACTCCAACATGTTTGTGCTGGCTTGACCAGTACTATGAGTTAGCCCAATGCTAGACTGTATGTGACAGAAAATCAATACAGCGACGATGACGAGTGAACACACAATTACAATGACGGGGTCGTCGCCTGCGTATTCGGTTATGATAGTAACAATGCTATCACGAAACGCTTAATACGACCCGGACGAGATCACAGGTACGACGTACGGACAGAAATAAGATCGATAAACAAGTCAATGTCCACGGCCTTTAATAACCAGTTGTGGTACACTGGCGTCTCTACCTAACCCAAGCTTGAACCCAGGGCCTCGTGGTCTGTAGACAGGTATGATAGCCGCTACACCACAGTAGGTAGAGAGGGTTTTCTTTTGAAAGATGAAGGATGTGTGAGAGTCTGTTGTGTATACATTTAGTATCGACGTGTGTGTTGAGAGTATAACTTGATAACGTATTCACGCTAGTTTGAAAAAGCCACGGTTCCCGCAAAATTGGTCAAAATGGACCATTTCACAACGTTTTTTCATGTGTGCGCAGTGGTAAAACTTTTACTCGATTTGGGTAGCTGTGAGCCCAGTGGTTCTCAATAATTTTCCTAACCGATTGTTTATCAAAACAA
>JAIGNY010001334.1:0-35000 GCA_020152595.1 Chiridota heheva | reverse complement strand
GCGAAATTGAGTTAAACAAATTTATTTTCCATTTAGTGTGGATTACCACATCCCAGCTACACATAAAGACTTCCATGTTTACTTCAGGCAATTTTTCCTAATCAATTGTCATATCAAATCAAGTCTTACTTAAAATATCAAATTGACCTGCTAAAAAAAATTCAAGCAAACAGACTTGCAAAATACGAATTCTTTAATTGCAATTCAGGTAAAACCCTTTTTTTAAATTTAAAACAAATTTGCATATAAATTGTATGGCTACTATGCCTGATTAATCTACTTTAAATATTCATCATAATTCTAGTCCATTTGTATGCTTGTCCAAAAATAAATCTTTCACTTATTTATAGTTTTGATAATCAGCGATTTTAGATCAGACATGTAAACATTTTTGTGTCACCTATTTAATAACCAATAAAATTTCTCAAAACTCAACTTACATGACTGTTTCTTCCAAATAACATAAGGCTCCGACTTCTCAGACCACACCCTGATTTGTTGGTTCACCGTTGGACTTTTCTGGTTAAATGAAATGACGCACCTTGCCAACTCCAGTTGTCAAAGAAATATGCCTCAAATTTTGTAGCTTAAACATTTCACCAAATTATGAATGCATCACCCAATGCAAAGAAACATTGTTCCTTAATAAAGCTTAGGAAAACTTATTCATAGCCTCCTAGCATATCTATAGTACATACATTTATCTGGTATAGCTGCTACCCAGGCAAGACACTAAACCTAAGGTGTGTCCTGTCTCACACAAAATATTTTTTTCCTCCCTCATAATAGTCCACTCAATCCTTTATATATGACTACCTAGCGTCACCAGTTTATAAGTTCTGAAATTCCTTAAACCTACCTAAACAATTGGCCCAACTTGTTTACCAGTATAACCCACAAAGCACAGAATGAGCACTGACATTCCAACTTCTGCAGTCCTCAACTTAAAACTGTTAGATAATAGACCACTACAGATACAGCATTATTTACATATTGAAGGGGGAGAAAAGAACATTGGATTAAATTAAGAATAGAGGTCTGGGGACATGACAAACCTATAAGGGAAAGTAACCGTGGATATTGGCAATACTGGTAGGTATTGAGGCACGATGTGTTCGCTCTAAATAAGAATGAAAAGAACGGATCAAGTTTGCTCTATTTATGCTTTTTGCTAGATCTCTTCGACCAATCAGAAGCCAGAAAGGTATGATACCATTTGTGTTGGTGGCCTTTTTCGAAAAAAGAAAGGTATGATGAGTTAGTGGTTGCGCTCTCTTGCAGAAAAATTCAATTGACACAACAAACGATAAAACATGGACGTTAAGAACAATTAAAAGCGATAAACGTTACAAAGAATGTCTTGAATCATGTTTCTCTTTCTTATACATGTGGTGGCTCTCAAAAAAAGCCTTTGGGTTCTATATTACTCACGCCTTCATTGAGCTGAAAGGACATCCACACAGCGGTGTGACGGTCTGTGTTGTCACGATCTGGCCTGTCTTCACCTCTCTCATCTTTGCTTATTTCACATCTCTGGCGGGGCCGGCATACCACTTTTCCGCCTGTAGGTGCCTTTCTTTCTTTTTCTTTTCTTCTTGTTTTTTCTTCTTGTTTGATTTGTACGAAGAAACTTTCGTTGAAACATGCGCATGCAGGCCATGGAAATAGTGATGCATTTTTCGAAGGGTTCTTTCCCCGTAGTTTTAACAAACTCTTTCGGAAACGCAAACATCCTAACCGGAGTAGTTCTACATCACTACAACAGTACTGGTACATTTCACGAGCCATGTCAAAAGTCTTGTTCTTCTGTTCTTCGTACCACGAGAGAAAAGCTTTGCGTTGAGCAGGTTTCATGTGATCGAGATCGTAGTTTTTGACCGCAGGCCAAGGACCGACGTAATTTTATAGAGCTAAATGTTGAAATGGTACGGGAAATAACCCTTCTTCTTTTCTGTCAACCCAAACGTCTAGGGAAAAGAAGAAAGAGGAGCCGGAATGAAGCTGCACGAATCGATGATCCTCATATTTCTTTTTCTTGTTCCTGGCTTTTTCTTTCAAGTCGAAGTTCATCAGCTTGGCTCCGTTCATCACAACGTTGGGGAACAATCCAACGTTATTCATGTAATCGAGAATATAATGACCGTCGTTTCCTTTCATGTTGTATGCCGCCTTTGTTTTCTGGAGAAATCAACCAAGTGCAAAAGTCCTTTTGAGTGTTTTTTATCTCGAGAAGACGCGTTCTCGTTTACCACACGACGCACAACCTTGATGAATATCTCGTTTTGGATACAGTTCAAACAATCACGATGTGCTACACAATAGCTTGGCACGTGTGAATATCCTCAGTTGTCGAGCTTGTCTTCCTGCATGCACTCGAAATCGAAAAAGATGTATTTCAGAGAAAGGCTCTTTTTTATCAGGTCGTCTTCCAGGCCAAGAATATCACCAGCTTATTCGTCGTCGACAATTACCTCTCCTCCTCCTCCTCCTCCTCCTCCTTTGATCGTTTGCAGGTAACAAAGATGATCGTACGGTTGGTGACTCTTACAGTTTCGACATTCTTTTGCAATCTTTTGGATCTTTAAACCATTCTTGCATTTGTGGATGTGCGGAGGAAATAAAATACATCTACCCAAGTGAAGTGCGTTCATTCGTCATGGAGAAGTGGAGACACAAAGAACCCTATCTCAGAGCAATCGCAGAAGGCACTCGAAACAACGTCGTCACGTGTTGGGACACGCCAGGAATCAACTGCTGCATTGTCTTTTCGAATGTGCATGAACATCTGTGAAGGAACGGTGAAACTGACTCTCTCACAGAAGAAAGCCATTGCCAAACATTGACTCAAGGTAGTCATTTTGGCTTGTTCTAACGTCCCGACCAAGTACAAACGTCAAGTACTACGACAACGTGGGTCGGGCATATTTTATTAAAACATTATCGTACCTATACTGAAACAACTGCCGACTTTACTACCTGCCGTGATTCCGCTCCTGGTGTAACAACCATGCAAAAAATGCTAGTTGTGACTCCTGACGCTCTGATACGGTAGGCCCAGGTGTTTGAAGCTCCGGAGAAAATCAAAACGTTGTCCCTGAACGAAAAAATGAGTGACATTTTGGATCGAAGCGATATCACAGACGAAGAAAAAATCAAACTTTGCGAAGGCGCATGAAGTTTATACACTGTTTACCGTCGTAAAGCAATTGGATATCCGTACCACCACCATCCGTCCCTGCTTACACACCACGTCGACGATGTGATTGCCAGCGCACCAAAAGCATTACGCGGTAAAGCAGAGCAATTAGCCAGGACGGTGTTACGCGAGATGAAATGGTCGCCTCGCGGGGAGTTGATCGTCGAAGGTCAAGCCGTACCCGGGAGTCACGTGGTAGATTTGGTAAACGATGCAATCCGTTTCCAAAAACACTTTCAGTCCGATCAAGCGTAAAGCGTTTATTGAAGGATTATCACGGCTGAACTTTCCACAAGAGTTGGTCGGTAATAGAGAGATGTGGGAACGACTTCCACGATTTAATCAGACGGGAGACGTTGAAAAAGAATAAATCCCTGTGGACGAAGAATTCTCAACGACTCGTGAAGAAAAAGAAGAAGAAGAAAAAGAAGAAGAAGAAGAAGAAGAAGAAGAAGAAGAAGAAGAAGAAGAAGAAGAAGAAGAAGAAGAAGAAGAAGAAGAAGAAGAAGAAGAAGAAGAAGAAGAAGAAGAAGAAGAAGAAGAAGAAGAAGAAGAAGAAGAAGAAGAAGAAGAAGAAGAAGAAGAAGAAGAAGAAGAAGAAGAAGAAGAAGAAGAAGAAGAAGAAGAAGAAGAAGAAGAAGAAGAAGAAGAAGAAGAAAGAAGAAGAAGAAGAAGAAGAAGAAGAAGAAGAAGAAGAAGAAGAAGAAGAAGAAGAAGAAGAAGAAGAAAAGAAGAAGAAGAAGAAGAAGAAGAAGAAGAAGAAGAAGAAAAGAAGAAGAAGAAGAAGAAGAAGAA
Source organism: Chiridota heheva (assembly GCA_020152595.1). Classification (NCBI taxonomy): domain Eukaryota; kingdom Metazoa; phylum Echinodermata; class Holothuroidea; order Apodida; family Chiridotidae; genus Chiridota; species Chiridota heheva. The sequence goes on along the minus strand of JAIGNY010001334.1, from coordinate 31,009 downwards.
GAAGAAGAAGAAGAAGAATCGTCGCAGAGACTAATACAAAAGAGCAACACGATGGTTACATTACACACAAAAAGGCATCGTTCGAGTATGACACGTACAGAACAGAAACCGACATGGCAGGTACATCATCTTCGCCTTGGGTAGCTTTACGCGATTTATTAAAAACATTAACTGTGTCAGCGCTTGTTGTGGTGGACGTTTAATTCGGTATGAAGATGTCGTCGACGGTGGCAGAATTACTTCGAGAAATCTGCTACGATCCGTCGCATGCCGCTGGCTTCGCAGGAGTCGACAGCGTGTACGCAGCGGCCAAGAAACGGTTTCCGAATCTGAAACAAACGGCGGTACGAACCTGGCTTGAAAAACAAGACACGTACACTTTACACAAAGCTTCGAGACATAAGTACGATAGAAACAGAGTCGTCGTAAATGGTATCAACGATCAATGGCAAGTCGATTTCATCAATCTCAGAGCTTACGCACGGTTTAATTAAGGGCAAAATGATTGTTGACAGCATAGACATATTTTCCAAATTCGCTTGGGCAATACCTCTCAAAAATAAATCAGGAGCATCGCTTTTGACAGCATTCCCAAAGTTGTTCAAAGATTCAGGGCGTTTACTTCGGAAGCTGCAGACAGACAAAGGAACCGAATTCTATAATCGTCAAGTACAGACCTATTTAAAAGAACAAGGTGTAAAACTCTTCTTGACGGAAAACGAAACCAACGCCAGCGTGGTGGAAAGATTCAACCGTACGCTCAAAATTCGAATGTGGAGCTACTTCACCGCAAACAGCAATTACAAATACATCAACGTACTACCGAAATTCTTGTCGCCTATAACGGTGCTCGTCATCGCAGCATCAGACGGGCTCCGGAAGGTGTTTACGAGCGCAACGAGTTGGAGGTATGGGAAGCTTTATACGGTAATCGGTAAAGAAGAAGAAGAAAGGTGTAACCTTGCAAACAGGAGACGTCCTTCGTTTGATTATGGTCACACGACCGTTTTGCAAAGGCTATATGCCACGATGGACCGAAAAGTATGTACCGTCGACAAAGTGATCCGACGTCAAACCGTCGTGTATGCGGTTAAAGATCTCAAAGGAGAAGAAGTGTCTGGTACCTTTTATCGGGAGGATTTATTAAAGATCGGTAAAAAGGAAATCGATTCTTCGATCACGAAAACGTAAAGACAGAACGAAAGAATATCTGGTAAAATGGTGCGGTAAGGCTTCCAAATTCAACAGTTAGGTCAAGTATGTTGTTAAATTATAAAGTCGTTTGACAATACCTTCATTCGACTGTGAGACGTTACAATGGCTAAATCATCTTATGTGACGCTGCCTGGTAATGGCTTGATGAATGTGTGTCCCGAAAATACAGTGACGGAATTTCGAAACATTCTTTCAAGACCTCTACATTTCGATGGCGGATGGGAAGTCGGTTTAGCGAGTTTCAGCTACCCTAAATCGTGGTAGCAGATCTGTGCTGAAACGAGCGAATATTTGTAGAGACTAAACTAAAAGAAATTGCTTAAGATCGAGTTGAAACACCTGAGAAAAGTGAATAGCGTTGCTATCAGAGAGAGAAGGTATTTACCTGAAAACGCTCCAATCTAAGAGTTGCTGAACTTTGCTAGGGACAATTAAAACGGACGTTTGAAGATGCGTGCTATGGATGGACAAGTCGTTGTACTCAAAGGTAAAATATATCGCAGTTTCGGATGCGACAATATGTGCGTGGTCACCAATGAATGGTGGTACGGTGAACAACCATGGAAGTCAGAGAACATCGAACACCTGTTTGTCTACACAGATATCATTGCTCCTCAAACCGTAGGCGATCAAGAAGTACCTTCGCTGGAACAATTCGGAGTTTCGGCATTAGACGTTCGGAGCCAAGGCGTAGAGAATACACCATCGATCATCATTAGTGTTCCTCCGACACAAATGGTGATCGAAGACAGCGAATACGTCGAATACCGTCCGTTTGGAGGATTGAACTCCATGGGACCGATCAAATTCCTCATTCCCGGAACAGAAAGCAAATATATGGATATCAACAACACCCAACTTTACGTCAAAGTAAAAATCACCAAGCAGACGGAAGCGATTACGATGCCAGCGTCAACGATGAAAAGGTGGCTTCTGTCAATCTGTTGTTGCATTCGATGTTTTCACAACTAGACGTGGCCTTCAACGACAAACTCATCAGCGACTCGACGCCAACGTACCATTACGTTGATGGTCGAGACTTTGCTCAAATACGATACAGAAGCCAAATAAATCTGCAGTCTCAGTTTTACTTCAAAGACACTGCATTACATATGGACTTCAACGATTTGACTGCCAATAGCATCCCCAACTCGGGGCTTAAAACACGTTTCGATAAAAAAAAGCAGCAAAGTGTTCGAGATGATGGGACCCCTACACTCCGACATATTTGCTCAAAACAACGTGCTTCTACCGGGTGTGGAAGTCCGACTCAAACTGCATCGAAGTTAAGGACTGTTTTTGTTTGACGACGAAAGCTACAGATGCCGACTTTCGCGTGATTATCTTGGACGCCATTCTCTATGTGCGCAAACTGACGTGCAGCGACACCAATGTGTTCAACGACCTCGTCACCCTCAACAGAGAACCGGCCAGGTACAAGATCCGACGCAACATTATCCGAAATGTTACCATACCAGCCTGGAACCCAAGATTTTCAACGAGACGATGTATTTCTGGGTAAGCTAACAAAAAAGATCGTGATTTGTGTGGTGGGCGCGGCCTCTTTCAAGGGCGCTTACAAAAAGATTCCGTTTCGTTTTCAATCTTTTAAACTGAATTATCTCGCGCTTCACGTCGATGAGAAACAGTATTCTTTAACGCCGCTCACCCCAACTTTGATTCACATCTAGCTCTCCGCAGTTACCTTCAACTGTTTTCGGCCACGGTTCGTTTGTATGGCGATGGGGGCATGGACATTACTCCGACGGATTTTCTGGACGGTTACACGTTGTTCGCTTTCGACTTGACGCCCGACGGATCCCATGGACAACACTACACGGTCAAAAAACGGGGAAATCTTCGTGTGGATTTTAAATTTGCAGAGGCATTGGCTTCCATCACCAACCTTCTCATCTACGCCGAATTCGACAATATCATCGAAATATATAAAAACCGCAACATCATCTACGACTTTACCAATTGAAATTATGGAGACGTCCGATATTGTTCCAGTGTTGAGCAAAGATGCTTACACACGATGGCTCGTGTGCGACGTGTTTGACGGCGTTCATGCCGCTGATTAGTTACATTCACCTTTGGAACGTTCGAGTGTTATGGTGATCAAACAGATCCGAGTTGGAAACCGGGCCGGCATTGGGTCGCTATTCCTTGGGAATATTTTGACTCCTACGGCAAACCCCCCGACGTTTCTTTTATTCGACGTTTCTTGAAAAATAAACCGTTTGTTTACAATCACAAACCGCTTCAGAGTCCCACCTCTAACGTATGTGGTCATTATTGTATTCATTATCTGATTCATAGGAAACGAGGCTTGGACATGAACGACATCACAGCTCGTTTTGGGAAAGACCAGAAACGCAACGATGAGGACGTGTTTACATTTGTACTTCAATATCATGGTTAAGACTTTCGTTTAATTGTTTGGGAAGATGTTCTTACCAATGATGGTGATTAACGCCCTCTATACAACAAATCATCAATGAGTCATCCAAAATGACCGAAGCCGAAACGGAACCTCGTCTCCTCGTTGAAACGACAGACTTTGACCGAAGTAGTGAATTGTTGTTTTTTACTAGAGGGTGCTTATTGTTGTACATATATTGTTTAAAAAAAAGTTATAAAAAGGCGACGACGACTGTATGAAACATTCAGTCAAAACTCAGACACGAACATGGCAGCAAACACTACCCGAGGATTAACCGATGTCCGTGCCGGCACACAAGACAAGAAAGGTATTGCTTTATGAGGCGAAGGCTATCTCACCGTCTCTGGCTTCAACGGAAAGTTTTAAGGTCACGTACGTCAGTATTTTACATACCCTAATGTCGGAACGACACCCGTGGCGATCAAGAAAAGTATTGCTCTCACACTCGAGCAATGGGCCGTGATAACTCATCGAGCTCATCGCATCTATTCGAGAGAAAAGCTAAAAGTGGTGCTTGGACAGCATACTTATGTCACGATCTCTTCGTTCAAAGACAATCTCTACGTACATATCAGAAAGTACAGCAACGTTCCTTCTATCGGTGAAGTACCTACCAAGAAGGATATCGCTCTCACATCCAAACAATGGATGATTTTGACACGTCCCGAAAATTTTCGTCAAGTATGTATTTTGAAAGAGGAAGAAGAAGACGTAAAGACCATCACAGCGATGAAACACGTGTCCTCCGCGGATATGCGTAACAACTAAAAAAACAACATATCTTCTAATGATGCAGGATGTCATCCGCTAATAATTGACTAGCGCCCTCTAATAAAAGAGTTATTAAAGTGCCCGAATTCAAAAACACCCATCATTCTTTCACAACTCTTCGAGAAAGACACATCATCATCATGGCTCAAACAGGTTAAAATGAAGTAAGCGAGAGGAACGGTAACGTGTACTACCATAACAAGCGTACGGGAGAAATGCGATTCTTACCACCTCCTTCGGGTCCCGACAACATACCGTTGAAGAGAGCTTTGAAAATGCAGAGTTTCGACAAAGTAAGAGACAGTCGCGGATTGGTGACCCGAGCTTATCCCGTAGGAGAGAACACGTATGTGTCTACATCACAGATTAAAAGCATCAAATATGTACATCTCGGCAAGTATGCCAAAACCAACCCCGGCACAATTCCACGAGTCACGAGAAGGCGTTTGGGATGAGCTCTGTAAGAACAAATATAATGGTGTCTGAAATGGCCTTACATTACCATACGTCTAACGTCAACGGAGCCCGTCACGTGAGCGGTCCGTCACACTCCGAAAAGTTACGTTTGTTTTGGGGAAAACAGATTTACATCAGTCTGACCGCAGAAGATGAACACATTCTCGTGGACATACGCCATTACGACTACGCAATGCAAACGATCAGCGACCCAAACGGACACACCACCCACCAATGGACCGTCATACCCGGAGAAAAAGGGATTTCTCTCAACCTGGAGCAATGGTGCAAACTGGCGAGCATGAAAGGGCTATTTGCAATAAAACATTTGAAAGCACTGGTCAAAGTACCCATCTTAGAACAAACTCCCAGTAACATGGACAAATTGTGCGGACTGACTGTCGTGGATGCTATGACAGAATATTCAAAAGCAAAGAAAAGACTCCGTTCACCGTCGTCGTCGCCACCTCCCACCTAGTCAAAAAGACGCAAGGTAAATTTAAAACTGGACATACCACCCATTATCATCGAGAAACCCCAAAAAGAAGAATTAATATCACTGTTATTGTTGTTGTTATTATTATTATTGTTGTTATTGTTATTATCATTATTATTATTTTGTCGTTGTCGTTGTCGTTGTCATTAATATTATTATTATTATCATTATTATTACTATTATTATTTATCATTATTCATTATTATTATCATTGTTATTACTATTATTAGTATCATTATTAATATTGTTATTATTATTTTTATCATTAATATTATTATCATTATTATTATTTGTATTATTATTATTATTATTATTATCATTATTAGTCTTATCATTATTATTATTATTATTACTATTATGTAATTATTATTAGTATTATTATTATTATTATTATTATTATTATTATTATTATTATTATTATTATTATTATTATTATTATTATTATTATTATTATTATTATGATTATTATTATTATTGTTATTATTATTATTATTATTATTATTATTGTTATTATTATTATCATTATTATTATTATTATTATTATTATTATTATTATTATTATTATTTTTATTATTATTATTATTATTACTATTAGTCTTATTAATACTATTATTATTATTCAATATAAGCTGCGTCTTATTTCCTGGCTTTGAGAAAAATAAAGTTTGAAAAAATGAGGGCGGAAGGAGTACACAATCGTTGCATGACTCCTACAGTGCCACTGCGTTGATTGGGGCAGGTACTTTACCCTCGCATATAAATATTCAAAAAAGAGAAAAATGAATTTAAAGACAATCAAAAAGAGTTCGAGGCTACCGTAGAGGCTACCGTAGAAGTTCGACGACTACATCACGACAGCCAGGCGTGATATCTTAGGCACGAGCCAGACAAGTGTCTGTCTGTAACAGGCAGGCGTGATACGAACCAATCGGGGGTAAGTATACAGCTACGTGTCTGTCTATTCAATCACAGTATGTTGAGTATTGTTTGTAGACAATACAAATCCAAACTGTGATCATTTTCAATCATTCGATCACCCAGATCTGTATATAACTAAACAACATGGTTACATGTATAACTTCTTTCCTGTAGAGGTGTATTTTGAGGACCGAGAGGGTTGGTTGGAAAGAAACTCGGAAGAATTTGACTTCGACACAGGAGTTTTCATACCGAGTTCACCTAGCTCGGCGACAACAGACTCATCGGCAGCCGACGAGGACGACTTCTCAATGGAGGATGTTTCCACCACCAGTGACTGGGACGAGGATGACGAACCGCCAATCAGCGTTTCAGTAGTTAAAAGACAATACGAGGAAGAGGACGAAAAGTTGGTCCTCACCAGCGGCTAGAGGGCTCGGGTGATCGAAGCCGCTGATAAAGATTTCCTCATGGTCGACGAGTGGCCGCCAGCACTTGAAAAAGAACAAGAAAATCCAAAGAAACAGAAGAGGTGGTGGAGACAGGCCGGGGCGTGGGAACACAGACAAACACCTGCTAGCTGTGCTGAGTGCCCCTTCTGACCTGTGTTCTTGTAACACAATACAAAAAACAAAAACCCAAATGCTCCTATTAGAGCCACCACAGGTATAAGAAAGAGAAAAATGATCCAAGACATTCTTTGTAACGTTTAAAATTGTTTGTGATTGTTTGTATCGTCCATGTTTTATCGTTTGTTGTGTCAATTAATTTTTTTTCTTCATATTATGTGACATTGTATATTTGTTTGTAACGTCCATGTTTGTTCTATTGTCTTATTTTTTGAATATCTTTTATTTTAATTTTATTTATTAATCTTTTTAATTCTTATTTTTAAAAGACCGCCACCAATCCAAATGGCATCATACCTTTCTGGCTTCTGATTGGTCAAAAGATCGAACCAAAAAGCATAAATTGAGCAAACTTGATCCGTTTTTTTCATTCTTATTCAGAAGTTCAGAACAAACACATGATAATCATCATGGAGTGGGAAGTCTAAGCCAAAAGTAATGTTTGAACTCTTGAGAGTGTTCCACCTAATTTGCATAATCTATGGATATTCTTGGTATATGCTAATTTGGTCATGAATATTCATGTTAATTAGGAATACTGACTCCTGATTGGTCACTACCTGTATAGGCTCCTCTTACTAATATTCTAATCAACCTGATACTATATTGACCGAATATCTCTAGTTTTACCCAAGAATCTAAAAGATGTGTGCAGGGGATGGGGGACACCCCTACATCCCGGGAATTTACGCCCCTGTCAGAAACCCCCAACATTTCCCGGTTTCACAAGCGGAAAACTTGCCATAGGATAATTTTTCTATCAAATAGTTGTTCATGGGGTAATCTATTAACAGAGCAGCTTGCTGATATTCACCATTTCCTACATAAATTTCCTTATATTTTACCAACTTTGTTTAGATTTTTTTTAATAGTTCCTAAACTGTGCCAACCATCCTGGAAGAGAGCATGCAACCAGAAATGAAAAATGTTTTCAGGGGGCAGTTTTATTCTGCCTACGTTTTGTACGCCTCTGACTATGCCCAGTATAAATCCAAATAAATATTTACAATTTTCTGTCAAAGTTACGGCAAGATTATGAAAGTTCCTTATTTTTCCTTTGTCTTTTAAGACTTATCTTCGCATTAGTCAGAAGCCGCTTAACCATTTGTGAAGGTGGCATGCAGCCATGTTTGTCGTGCCTTTGCATACAAACATGATCAGAGTTCAAATTCCAACGCGGCTGCAAATTACGATATGTTATATGTAATATATGTAAACAAAATTTTATTAGCCAGTCATTGTTTTTTTTGGCTTTTGAGAATGAGTAACAACTCATGAAGCATAACACTCGATTAAATGTCGATTTCAAGCAACTTTAAAAATCTCTTCCCCACCCCTACCCCCCTCTTTTTTTTCATACGGGTTTCTCATTTAAAATATTTCTTTCAATTCAATTCTAATTTTTGGCTCAGCTTTATAGTATTATCTGACACAACATTCACAAATGTCTACGTCCGGCATATATCCAAGCGGAATATTAAGATATATTTGTATTGTGTAAAGAAACAACAACCGAACATGAGAGCTTTGATTTTGTCCGTCGTGTAAATTGTATTACATAAACGTAAGAAACATGTCGAAAACGTTACATAAGCTACCAAACATTGAAGCTCATGAAAATATAACTTTGATTTGTTCGGTTGAGGAGCTATGCGATGACCAGTGGCATTATGACAAGAAAGTCTAAATTGTTTTAATTTGTGCAATGTAAAAGAATGAAGGGGGCTGAGAGCAATGTAAACGTAACACGCAAACACGTTTCTTGAATGTCAATTTTCCTAGCCCGGGCCTAGATATCATAGTTGCATCACTGGATGCAAAGATCCTTGCAATGCACCTAGCACAATTCTTGTAAAAAAGGGGAAAAAGGAAAGGAAAATAGTCTTTCAGACCCCTTCCTACGGTGTTTGTCACTTTTTTTAACTCAGTGAATCTTTTCGCTTTCCATTCGCTTTCTATTTGTACAAGAAGTCTTATAATATCATAATGCAAATTTAGTTACTCTTGGTATTTTCGCTAGTTATAGCTTTCGTGGGGAACGTCAATACCATTGAAAGTCTACATGAATACATAATTTTGTCATGTTCTATTGAAGAGTTCAATGGTGGTTTATGGCTGCATGATTATAAGACCATGTTTGCTGGTGAGAAACTAGTGCAAGACTCTTTCAAAAACACAAAACTCAACGAAATGAATGATAGCAATTACGCCCGCTTCCTTATAAAAACATCGTCATGACGAAAAGTTTCTCTTTAAGCTTTCACGCCCCCGACACCTGAGTTAATCATGAAAACTAAGGTATGACAATTACCAACCCGACTTCCTGTTCTGTGTATTGTGTTTCCACTCCAAACAATGGTTGTGTATTTGTCATTCCCATGCACAATTGCACACCACATCCAAGTAGCCCAAGGTTATATGTGTGTATAAGATTACAGAAAGCCAACGCTAAATAATCAAGACACTTTTGTGACTGAAATCCACTCATCCGTGTTAGGTATTTTAGTGGAAGAAATTTGTTTTCAAACTAGTGACAAAATAGCTGTGTATCATATGCCTGAGGTGATGTGTGCATTAAGTATGAATGATTGACGGACCATTTTTCCTAAGAAAAGCTATTGCTTCATGATTTTCAACAAATGAGAATATATTTGTTCTGGAAAAGATAGATCAATGGCCATTTTGGTACCGATGCTATCATCATCAGGAACCTATGCAGTTGTCTTGGTGTGTGTGTGTTTGTGTGTGTGTGGGTGTGTATGTATGTGTGTGTAAATGTATGTGGTGTGTGTACTCCTGTGACGCTTTGCTTGTAAACACGATATCCCGAGAACCATACACTAGATTGATGTCATATGTTGCACACAGACAGACAATGGTCCGTAGATATGCCCTATTACTTTTAATTAGGATGTTATGCATATTCATGAGTAGGCGGGACTTCATTTATCAATCTTGAAATACTCATATTTTAAGAGCCCCATGTCTGTGTTGTTTCATATGTGGTAGACTCATAAAGTTAGCTAGTGTGTATATGTGCATTATATAAAGTATTGAATGCCATCAATATGCTTAGTGGACAGAGTTTAATATAATTTTGCAGAAAAGATATTGTAAACACGATACTGGATTCATTTCATATGTGGTACACTAATAGCCTGTGGTCTGAAGAAGCCCTATTGTTTTTGGTGGTGATATCATGTGTATTGATAAGTAGGCGGGGCCTAATGTAACAATCTTGAAGTTTTGAAAACTATATTCATGTTTTGTTTCATGTTTGGTTTACTTATGATATTAGCTGCTTTGTACATGTTCATGTTCAATGTTGAATTTCATTAATATGCATAGTGGACGGAGCTTAATATGATATTGCTGAAAAAGCATGTACACACAATTGTACATCAATGCCATGTACAACTTGTCAGTTTAAAACACAGATATCATGAGAGCGGTGGATATTGATGTCAGTGAATAATATCATTATGATCTTCAATGAATATTCATTGCATTTTCAATACGCTAGACGCCTCTCACCAGTAAAATTTTGCATGCAGTTACAAAATTCTGAAATCACAGAGCAGTGTCTTTATTATTCTTTCATTCATGTACATCGTGCATTGTTTGATTATCAATAGCAGATTATAGGGCTATTTAATTATCTACAATCTTAAGACACCTCCGTGGCCTATAGGTTACAATAACAGTTTGACAAGCTTATTGTTGTAGGTTCAATTCCTGGTGAGTTCCCAAAATTTATATTCGTGGACATAAATAACCTAATTGTCTGTTGATGAAAGAAATGTAAACTACTCAGTCAACAAAACCAACTAAAAGCTTAAAATTCTTTCATACATATTACATTACAACTTATCAGTTTAAAAATGACCACTTACCAAAGAGTTATTTCCATAAGCGAGGTTCAAAGTAGGCCCAACATTTTTTTCTTTGGAGAAGAAGGGGCCATAAAACATGTTGACTTAAAATTCAAATGGTTTCAGATCTCCAAAGGGCGTGACTTTCACTTCGGGCCAGACCTCCTGTAGCTATGCCACTAGTTCACACCCAGTTGTATATGCAACTGATTAAATTAAATTAAGCACGTCTTGTCATCCCCAGATTTTAATTATAATGTCAGGAGCATAGCTATGGTACTTTTCTGAAAGGGGAGGGGAGGAATACAAAGATTCCGACAAATTATATGTCGCTGAACTGACGCCCGACAATTTGCCGAAGGAACCATTCAACAATCTCACTGAAATGACAACAGGTTTAACTGGTTAAACAGAGCTGCGAGGTTGAAAATCACACAAGTATAGCAACAATAAACATTGTCCACAATTTTTGACTACAGAGCATGATGCTGTCACTCACGTTCATTGTATCAAGTTCATAAGTTTATGATATTGTATTGTCTTAGTATCACGACTTTAATTCCTTTACACAAAAATGTTTGATATGTTGAAAGTTTTACAAGAAGTTGTCAAGGAAATTATCCTGCATATGCAAGATTCCCCTAAATTTCCTGACAGATATTAAAATTTCCTGACAAAAGCTGTAGGGAGAGGGGGTATTAACAACCCCAAACCCCTGGTCGATACGACACTGTAAAATGTAAGGAGTCCATGAACTACATTTATCATCACACCTCACTGCTATTTTTTATTCGGTGCGTTCTCTTTCTTATTCTATTAACAAAAATTACACAAAAGAAAATGGGTCAACATTCTACAGTACTTCCGAAGTTGTAAGATTATACCACAATCTGATTGAAAGATCAGAACACGCATAGCCCATTTTCATGTAATATATTCCTACATGTCTTCCACGAGGTAGCCACGGATTGGTGTGGGTGGCATTTGGAGTCGGCATACCCATACCACTTTTTCAGAAATAACTTTATCCAGGTTCCTACAAACCCCACAATGTTTGGTCGTTAATACTCGAATTTACAGTGTCGATGATTTGACAGTCATTCCCATAATCAAACTTCACAGATGAACTTCATTTCACCTCGTTCATGCATCTTAAAACTTACCGTCGAATTATTTCGTAGCCGCATAACTTCACCAGGGAATTGATGACTTGACCACATACGCACCAAAATAGTCATGATTTAGAATGCAGCGTCTTAACAGAAGCTTATATTTCTCCCTTGCATTAATTATGAAAGAACGATCAAATCAGCCTGCTGATTTTTTTCTGAACATAAGTGACTACTTCTAAAGCAAATAACAGCCGGCTATACAAAAAAAAAAAAAAACACAAAACTGATCATAACTTTATTCCAATAACTTTTAATGTAGACTGACTTTGCAATTTGTTCCTTATTTTAAAGAAAGATTCGTTTAATTATTTTAATTGTAAAACGGCCGAAAACCCACTCAGGTGTTATTTGTATTTTGGACATATCATTCATTCATATCAATTTCCGTCTCTACGTTTAATTAATGCAAACAGGGTTGTCATATAAATGTGAAAAATATTAATTGAAATAATACTTATGGATTACTCGAATATTGTTGATAATATCCACACTCAAACAGTACATTCAAGTAGGTAGTAAATCATAATTTTTCTCTTACAACAAACTTCACAGATACCTGCAAGATACACACATATCTAAAGGACAGTGTCACATTGCCATGTCATACGACAAACAAAAGTGATAGTTCCTGGAGTTTTAATAGCGGTTACTTGTATGTTGGAGAAATACCAACCTTCAAAACCTTAGGAAATATGGTTGTTTCGAACTACAACAACAGTGATTACTCTTTAATCATCCGAGAGGTATCGTTGGCAAATGAAGGATTGTATACTTGTGTAAAACCCGGTGCAAAGTGGAAAGTATTTCATGTGATAGTACAGAGTAAGTACAAAGTACAAGTAAGAACGCACTATATACGTTGTGTTTCTAATGCACGTAAGAATTTTTTTTGTCTGGGGTTTGAAATGTTGTGACTTCCATATGACGATGACGATGACGATGACGATGACGATGACGATGACGATGACGACGATGACGACGACGACGATGACAATGACGATGACGATGACGATGATGATGATGATGACGATGACGATGACGATGACGATGACGATGATGATGATGATGATGATGATGATGACGATGATGATGATGATGATGATGATGATGATGATGATGATGATGATGATGGTGGTGGTGATGATGATGATGATGATGATGATGATGACGATGACGATGACGATGACGATGACGATGACGATGACGATGTCGATGACGATGACGACGACGATGACGACGACGACGATGACGATGACGATGATGATGATGGATAGCGATGGCGATGGCGATGGCGACGGTGACGGCGACGGCGATAATTATACTTCTCTTATACATTGCTATGGCACCCTTCCACCTTGTTAGATGCATTTAAATGGTGGTAAAACTGTTAAATGCATTATTATCTTTCACACACACAGTTTCTCCGACAATGAACATAATCTACAAAAAGTCCACAGCTCTTGGGCAACCTATAAATATCACTTGTAGTGCTCAAGGGGCGAAACCCGCTATAAGATTGTTGTTCACGGGTAATATGAGCTTTTCAGGAGCAAACCTCGAAGTTACTGATTCATCAAATGGTACGGGCACCATCACTCTTTTCAACACTATTAACCCTAGAAGACCTGTTAACGTAACTTGCGTGGCGGTTGGACATTCATTGAACTACTCGATAACTGAGATGATACACCCGTTGATATCAGGTGAGTTTGATAGCTCTACGCAATGGAACATTTAAAGACGATGAAATGGCTTATTAAATTGATTGAAATTATAATGAAAATCCACAAAGTCAAGCATCAGGTTATTATAAGGTCACGGTTGTAAATTTATTATCACTCACGAGCATAAGTAACAGTATTTTACTTAGTACCACAATTTGTCCACAACAGTCGCACCTGGGAGGGGAAGGGGTTGAGGAAGCAATGTAACAACAGTGTTTGATAGGTATAACGTTACTGGCTACTTTCTGGTTACGCCATTGATAAGAAACCCTTTGATGTAATTATAAGACGCTCCGGAAAGGAACCAAGATGAAAAAGTCCACCAATACGATGACCTTACAATAGACAAGCGAGCAGTTCCCGGTGCCCTCATAATGTTGGACAATCACGCCCTGTGCTCGTAAAATGCATATGGTCAACACATATTATTACCGGTTTTGAAGTGTAGATATTATGCAACATGTTATCGAAAACATTTCATGTTTAAATCATCATTACATTCAATGTTAACAATATTTACGATTTTCCAACCAAGGCTCATTAAAAACGTTATTCAGTCTGGTCAGTTCCTGACTGATTAAGGAATTTGATGTGAGGAAGGGTGGTACGGTGGCTGGTAGATTATTTAATACAGATTATTCAGTAATTCATTTGTTAGTTTGACAATACATGATTTTAAAAACTGGAAATTGTTGCCAGCAGTGAATAAATATGAAGAAGTGGAAAATTTAAACGATAAGCAAATCTTCTTTTTCTGTAAACATTGTTTTGTTTATTCCTTACTTGTGTTTTGTATATACATTGTAACTCGAGAAGAAGAATTCAATCAATTTAAAAAAAAAAAATCTTCTTTTTCTTTCTTGAAATTTACAAATCAATAGGAAAGTGAATGCTATGCAGAGTGAGTTCTATTTATAAACTGTGACAAAACTTTAGAAATAGCAAGCCGGAAATTCATTGTTATGAGACGATATACTTGCATATATATGCGCAAATTTTATCAAAATGTGATTTTGTTTTTTTGGAATAAAGTTCTATCTTTAAAAAATGCTTATCAAAGTAATCAGATTATCTATGACGTAAATCGAAAGTCGAAAGCTTTTATCGATTACAGTAACTATAGAGAGTAGCCTTGTTGTTTACTTTTACATTAATGCAGAGAAAGAAAACCAGCTTTTAATCCATGCGATCATCGGGGTTGCGTGTCTTTTACTCGCGTGCGGCCTGTCCGTTGCAGCGGTCGCCGTGTTTAATACTCTCTGTGATCCAAAAACGCGAGGAAGTTTTGATTTGGCAAAAGTGTGAGTTGCAACTGATTTATTGTTGTTTGTTGTTGCTTATTGTATCATGCAAGACGTCAGTGAGCAAATGGCTATCAATAAATGATCCATTTTTGTAGGTATTTTAAGGACAAATCATTACCGCCTTTTAAATCTGTTCGGTTTCATTTTCTACTTTCTTTAAACACACACAGAAGTTACAAACATCACAGGGGATCACTTAATGTACCGGTGAGGGACCATGATTCCTCTATAGGTAAGTAAAACTAACTACTAACTGAACATATAATCTATTTCACCGAACTGTATGATAGAACAAATATATATTGACTGCATTCATTTAATGCAATGAGGGAGGCGTCCTAATTGAACTGTTCCATATCAGTGCAACTTATTATAACCCTACGCTTTGAGGCTTTGAGCCAACCAGTGCTGAAACAGAATTGTATATAGAATTGTAGATATAGTTCAATTTGTGCTTTATTTTTCTTTCGTAGACGGCCTTAGGTAGTCGAAAGATCAAAAAGCCTAAATGAGCAAAAAAGAAAAAACGACTAATCGCATAGACAAGAAATATAGCTCTAGATGCTAGAGGTACTGTATTTACTTTTAAATAGACATAATTTCGCAAGAATGCTTGGATTCCGCACTTTGAAACACTGGATAGTTTTTATCTAGGTTCCTTTCCTTATACAATAATGAAATGTTTTTACAGAAGTCATCAACATAATTTGTTTATTACACACTTGAAATAAGGACCCGCTAAGTGGGTGCCCTAATTTACTAGAATTTGATCTTTTTGTCGTAAACAATAGTTACCACATAGACATCCAACTCCCGCTGACAAACCTACATAACCAATCTATAACAAGTGTACTTGAGCTACTCCATGAAGAATTAATCGATACAATAAATTTTCTAACAAAGTTATGTTTATCAATTCGGGGTAAAGCATTGTCTGAATTTCATATTTACAGATTTAAAAAGCTTTTATTTTCAAAATGGATTTCTATTGTCGTAATGGACTGAGATAAAGTCTTCACATTACCATTATACCCCTTTTGTGGTACTTAAAAAAATTTGTACCAGAATAGCTAACAAAAGTTTTGTTAGCCATTCTGGTACAGAGTTGACAGTCCATTTTGCCAATAGAAATCCATTTTGAAAATTTAAGCTGTTTTTCTTTTTCTTCTAGGTACAGCTTCATTTCCTGAGAATACTGCAAGGTTAAATATTTTATCTACATTGTGTTAGCACTTCAAGGATTGTTCAGTGGTCATGCAAATCTATCTTATATGAAAGAGGACTTCGAAAGAAACAAAATAGTTAAGAAAGCATTTAAAAATATTATTCCGTTAAGGAGGTATTTAAGTTTAAAGTTTGGTATCATTTGTGTAGAAACGACTGAAATCATACTAGTTGTGATATCATAGCCTCAGATTCCTCAAAGTCTTGATGTATTCTATCATAATTTGTCCTAATATTTTGTGGCTTAAAAACCTCGGGATATGTCAAAAAAGTAGTAAAACTTAATCTAGAAGGGTACTTATGATATACCACTTAAAGAAAGTTTGAGGAAAATAATGAAAATAATGAAAACATTAAATAATATATCTTTCTGTAAAATACATATAAAAACTTTGAGGAATCTGAGTCTGTGACCTCACAACTAGTCTGATTTCAGTCGTTTCTACAAACATGATACCAAACTTTAAATATCTCCTTAATGGAATAAGATTTTTGAACGCTTTCTTCACCTTTTTTTACGGTCTTCTATTAAATGAGATGAACATGCTTGACCCATGAATTAATCTTTTAATGCTTCAAGTCAGTTTTATAGATAAAGATTTTTTAATCAGAATGATAAGTGGAATTAATTATGATTGTACATTTTAATTGTTTGCTGCATTTCTTAAATAATGTCAATAATTTAGATTCATTTAAATAAGCATGTAGATAATGAATAGAAGATATGATATATGTAATATCAAAACAACAGAGACAGTGCTCATAAACACCTTTCATACGTAAATCGAGAAAAGACGAAACAATTTCGAAGGAATATTTACAAAACTTATTATTGATTTACTTATGTTTTAGCATACATATCTGAAATTTGTTGTCAAAGTAAAGTCATTTCATTACTCATCAAAATATTTGTTTACTGATTATTGTACATGACATGACATAATTTTGTCTTGATGCTCCAACAAATTGATGAAACCAATTGGTACGGTTATAGAATTACATGTACCAACTGCATAGTGAAAGTCATGACTATCTAAATCGGGTGATTACTCATCGTGTGTATGTCATTAATGATGTCGCTATTTAAATATAAATATTCCTTAAACTCCATGCAGATTTAAAAGTATGCAATGTGTGATAGAATTAATTACGTGTTATGCCAAGATATTTCAAATATTCATATGAGCAAAAATGATCGTGGTGTCTATAGCGATTGGTATTAATTACATATTTCCAACACTTGGTTACAATGGTATGATATGAATTTAAAATTGTTGTAGAAACTGTTCATGTCAATTTCAGGTTACTTGAGCTAAGATATCAAACCACGCCATAATAAATGTCTAGACACATCTGTGAGAACATAATGATTATCCACAACGTTGCGATTGAATGAAAATGTCAATATATTTTTTAAATTTTCCACCAGCTCTGTTTCGAGAGAAAGCATAAAACCCAGAGCACCAAACACCACGATCCAGGAGCATTCATATTGTTACGTGGACGAAGAAAATGGAGAATCAGACAAACAGCATGGAAACGCATATAACCAACTTAATCGAAATAGTTATCCTTCTTAACATATTTAGAAACTCTGTTAATCTCTCAGCTGCCTGATTACAGTTTATATGTCAGCATCTAACAAATCATTAACTGAATGAATATGCGAAAAAATACAATTTTATACAAATTGAAATTATAAAAGGTTGAACATTTTTTAAAAGATAGAAACCCAAAGAGCTAGATTCTCGATTTTGAGAAAATATCAAAAAAGAAGTTACTTTTACATACATGAATTACATACCTGGATTTGTAATAGCTGTTTTCTCTAATTGATGTATAATAGTATTGCTGATGAAATGGAGGAGAATAGCTGCCGTTAGCTCCATTTGTTAGAATCACGAAATGTAAATTATTAGAATGAAAAAAATATTTCAATCTGTGATATTCACCTGCAATCACCTGTTTTCAACACCTTACCGCTAGACAGTGTGGGACGAATTAAGGGGAGAGAGCGAAGCTCTTGTAGCTGCCGTACACCTACAATGTTGGTCCAAACGCCACTTAAGCTAGTATGACAGACTGTGGAAGTGCATTCCATCCAGACGAAACTCTGATTGAAAAATAATGTCTCAGTATATCTAGCCTTGAATATTTAGAACAAAGTTTCATAAAATGACCTCTGGTGAATGAAATGTCATTGATATTAAACCAGAATTGACGGTTGACAATCTCATAACTTTCAAAATCTTTAAAAACCTCTACCAAATTTCATCAAAGTCTTCTGGTAAACAGTGTTTTATAGCCTTTCTTCATAATATAATATGCAATAGATCACATGCACAATACTTCTTTATTTATCCACCTGATATGATAACCGTTTGAAACTAAAAAATCAAAGATGTAGTAGCTCAACATATATTTTTGGGTGGGTATAAGTCTGTTTATGTTGGTATGTATTTAAAAGTTCAGACAATTTTTGGAAAGTAATTGAGGGGTACTTTTCATTTTTAAGAAGGGGTACTTTTGTCAGTTTTCAAAAAAGTGGAGGAATCTTGCTTCCTGGCCCCTTGGTTCCTACTTATTTAATTTGAATATAGGCGGGATTTGTGGGGAGCAAGTAGGCACTTTCCCCACCCTCACATATCAAATGAATACTTTTGTGCGATGATATGTTGTATTTTAGCGTGGTTTTGTATCCCCCCCCCCCCCACACACACCTTTGACTTTCCCCCACTCTCGATAGGCAAATTTCACCTATAGGTTTGAGCTTTGGGAGCCAGGACCAATGTAGACAATTACCCATCGGGAAAAATGTAAAAGGCTTGTTTTGAAAATTGCTACTTACAAAATCATTGGTGGTATGCCCCTTATACCACGACTCTCGGTGTTGGTGCCCCTGGTAAAATGACATGCTTTATTTGTGTCAAATAAATACTAAATGTATATATTAACTTCTATGTATTATGGAATATTTGTGAATGAGTGGATTTCTATTTGTTTTTAAGCTTCAAGAATTAATGACCTAGAATAATTTTATATAAGTTTTAAAAGGGCGCCTCCAGTCCGGTTGTTCCCCTAACTTTTAAAAGGGGAACTCCTGCCTGGTCCGCCATCAACTTTCAAAAGAGCACCTTCTAGCTCTCTTTACTTTACGGCAAGGGGCAGTGCCCCTCCCTTGCCATCGCTGTTCCAACATCGCTGCAAAACGCCAAAACTCCCACAGCTCCGAGGATTCTAGTTACTCCACTGCGTATTGGAACTTTAATATCGTTTGAATATGTTAAATCTGTTTTTCAAGTAAGCCTACAAAAATATAAGCCTCAACAGCAATATGATGCAAATTTCAATTACAATGTTTCCTTTTGAGGAAAATTGAAATCCTAAACAGACATACTAACAGTAAACTACTGTATGCATAAAATCAAGATGGATTTTACATCCTTGCAACAAGACATGCTTTTGAATATGGTATATTTTCCTCATAATGCTAATATATTTGCCATTTTTGAGCAAATTAATCAATTATCGCAATTAATGAATCACCAATAATCAATTATAGTATCACACAAATACACTTCCAAGTAAGAACATTTTACGAAATATAACTAAAAAGATTTGATAAATTTCAATTCAAGCTCTCTTTCATCATAAGATAGACTTGCTTGAGACCTAAAGAAAGCCATCACTGATAAGTGGTTTTACGCATCACTTGTTAGACTCTTTTCTGTACGCAAACAAAATATATTCTTGTGAAGAGCCAGATAATGTTACTGCAAGGGGCTGTTACTTCAGCTCCCTGGTTATTAACACTGGTATTTTACACATTTATAGCATAACTTATCTAATTGCGCTTTATGGATATATAGCCCATTCAGGCTATTTTAGTCTTAAAGCTTTAGTTTTTAAACGCACATTATAGCCCAAACGAGCTAGCAAGTATACGAGTGCTATACCCTAATTTGGGTATAGTATGGGACAAATCCAACACACTATCTTTCCCACGCGTATCTTGCGGAGCTGTTCGCTAAACCTTCCAAGTCTATCTTATTATATATGCTAAATTTATTCTAATCGCTCTGAGCGAAAATCGAACTTTGCAGTCATTTTTGGTGAGATTTGGAATGCACAATTTTCTCAAACTACGCACTAATACAACATTTTGTTGCATCTATGGATCAATCTATGTAAGGCAAACATAAAAACACAGCAAATTGTCGAATAAACGCTTAAGATTAGATAAACGCTGCAAAAATCCCAACGTATGCGAACGAAACTCTGAAGTTTGGGCTAGCCTTGCTTAAGCTTATAATCCCTCAAAGAGATGTTGAGCTAAAAAGGATTCCATGATTTTATTTTATTGTTATTGATAACGTTAGGTGTGAAACCAAGATCACAGGATGATTGGCTGACACATTAATGTACCAATAACAAAGTAGTATTCAATTCATAAACTTCGTCTGTTTATCAATATTGAGAATAACAATGGTTCTAGTACCATATTAATAAATAATAATAATATTTGCGATTTATATAGCGCCTTTTTCCAGGGCCTCAAAGCACTGGACCCAATTAGCTACCGAATACATTTTCCGACTACCGGAGGAGTCGGCACACTGAAAGTGAACTTGGGCTTGACTGGACCAGGACGGGAAGTGAATGAATACCGCGTTTCACGCTTCTCCTTTCGTATAGTGTTCGAATAACCAGACAGGGGGTGACTGTCCTACCATCACTACCATTATGTCTTTCATGAAGATTTGTGTACTTCTTGTAGAAGTGAAGCAGCGTGTGACAATGTATTCACCAAACTACGGGAATGTATTGTACATGATAAATAACATGACGTAACAACACTATTTCGTATCTGAAATAATTCGATAATCATTAGGTTGAAGTCTTTCCTACTTTTTCATCTAGGCTTGTTAAAATCGCTTTAAGTTAATTAATGAATTAAATTTGTTCTGTTATGGAGGCATATTGGTACATTATATCTCCATGTAGATTGGGACGGGGTGTACGTGCCTCCACTCCACACGTTGTTTTGAACAACCCATTATTCAAATTGATTACTTACTGAAGAAAAAAAAACTGTCGAGCTACAGTGTTGCAGTGTAGTGTTTAAAAACACATGAATACAATAACACAAAAGTCTTGAGCCTGGTTATTGACAGAATTGTGTGTAGCATGCATTCACAATGTAAAATGATGATGTTGTATATGAGAAGTGAAAGACAGGGTAGTAAATGCAATGATGCTATATTTCAATGTAGTAGACCCATAATTCCTGGCGGGACGGGACTCGACAATGACCAGGGACCGGACTTAACTTCACTTTTGCCAGATGTTTTATCATATTGGAAATACTTGGATCACTTAACAGCTGAATGTTGATCTATTTTTTTAAAGCAAACGAAGAACGCAAATTAAGACATGGGAAGTGGGTAAAACGGTTCCATGTCGCCAAAACGGTTCCATGATGACAATGGACGTAATGCAGTGGACAACGGTAGGTTGAGAAAGACGGGGTGGCAGAACACAAAGGTCCGAGGACAAGCTCAGCTTTGGAGGTCCCCGAGCAATGAAAAAATGTCTCCGTCGCATGTATGTCATGAGGCCCCATGTTTTTTACGAGTGCATGAAGGTGGGATCTGATGTCAGCTTTTAAAACGAGTTTATTTTTTCTACAATTGTTGTACAATTGATTCTTCTGACATATATGAGATTTACATTCTCTGGCATCCACTACGCACATTAATGTTTAAGAAGAGAGGTGACATGATTGAGAGTAACGAACACATAAGATAAACTTCAAGTTGAAACATTAGTTCAAACTCAGCAGCACACTTATAATATTTGGTGCTGCGGCTTGCCATTCTTTGGAAGATATACTAAGTCAACATTCCGGAGGAAATGCAACAGAGGTCCTATGTAACAACGCAAAATAACTTTCAAACGCAGTGAAAATTAAAAGAATAGGAATAATTTGAAGCATGAGTCAAAACCGAGTCCTTAAGAAAAACATTGGGTTCAAAAACGTGTTCCATCTCGTTTAAATTCCAGTATTTGCTAAATAAAATGTCTTTTGCTATTCAAATTTCTCTAATTCAACTTTATCAACACAATAATTCTATAGGTGGATCTAAAGCAGAAGCTACCATGTAATTAATCTGTACAAACTAGCAGTGTTGTTGATAATGTGTCCAATTCCAATACAAAAACTCGTGTAAGCTCTTAGATGATTTGTTGTTTTAAAATCTCTAAAAGTAAGGAACAATCAGGTGATCCTTAAAAATTAATTGCAAGACTTAATTTTCTAAATCATGTATTTTAATAGACATGCTGCTATGATTGTACAAAAAAAAGCAATCCTTTGGTCTACACCACCACAAAAAGATGTTAATAACGCTTATTATACTCAGCTTTGAAAGTCTGAAAGGAAGTGAATTGCCGAACCTTATAGCGAAAGCGAATCCGAAAGAGTTATTCTATACAAATCAACATGAAGTAGTATAATGATTAGCATAAGAACCTCCTTGTATCAATAAGGTGGCGACTTGTTCTTTGTCCTTTCAATCATAATAAAAAGAATGTATATATATATATATATATATATATATATATATATATATATATATATATATATATATATATATATATATATATATATATATATATATATATATATATATATATATATATATATATATATATATATATATATATATATATATATATATATATATAATATATATATTTATATATATATATATATATATATATATATATATATATATATATATATATATATATATATATATATATATATATATATATATATATATATATATATATATATATATATATATATATATATATATATATATATATATATATATATATATATATATATATATATATATATATATATATATATATATATATATATATATATATATATATATATATTAAACTTTGAATTTATTTTCTAGTCTACTTTTAAATTTCATATACTGGTAATAACTGTACAATGTGTACCCGTCAAAGAAAATAATAATAACTTAACTTCTATGTAATATCAACGTTGCTGACATAATAATTTTCATTGCGAAGATCTTTATTATATACATTTAATTGCAATTGTAAATATAAGTTACTTGTAGTTTACGTAACTTAGTATCAAAGAATACAATTGTTTTCCTCTCTTACAAATGATCTTTTTGGACAACCATTTCCTGGGCAATCTAAATAATACAGTGGTACAGGTTGATTTTCCTTAATAGTATATGTCCTGATTTTGTAAGTTTTGATAGACCAAATAGGATCTGTGGTTCCTTTCGCGTATCGTTTTCAGATTCGCCCGGAGCATATCTTACTTGGACCGGGCTGAGATATTGTCTTCTTCATAACCGACTTTACGCCCTTTCTGGTTGTCTTTTTCATAACCGACTTTACGCCCTTTCTGGTTGTCTTCTTCATAACCGACTTTACGCCCTTTCTGAGTGGGTAGCGATGGACTTTGGTTCACAGATTTCATTTTAATCGCATCTTTAGGTTCGTTGTTTAATGCTTTTTCAACTTCAGGTAACCTTTTAACTCATTCTGTTGACCTACTCAATGCATGGCTTGCCATTTCCTTAGCATACTGATGAGAGAATAATCGCTCAGCTAAAGGTTATTAAATCGCTCTACAATCGCTTGCGCTCTATGGCTGTTCCCAACTTCACCCCTTTAAATAATAACATCTTGGCTTTTCATTGAAGTGTTCGCCCTAGACATACATTTTTTCCTAGGTCAACGTTGATTATTTTTGGAAAGGTCAACGCACTTCGTTTGTATATTTTAAAAGCATTAGCTACTTGAACTGCTGTTTTATTAGTAAGGGGTTCAGCCTCCTTGTACCTGTTCGCCACATCGACGAATGTAAGTGCATATTTGTAGGTTTTTCTACCAAATTTATTAGGCGGTAAAAATGATAGATCGGCTATATGCAAGTTATTAGGTTTTGCGCTGCTAATATTTACACTCGTTGGCCGTGGAATATTTTTTGGAGAAGCCCTGCAAATTTACCACAAAGCTTGTTTTGTTAAATATTCCTTAGTGAATTTTTCTGTAAGTCTTGCTTGTTTAGCTAGTTTCTTTATTGCGACATCTCCTTTCCACATTCCAGTACTGTTATAGTAAATGTTTCTTAATTTGTTTTTCGTTCTGTAATCCATTCTCTTTACTTTTTGCAAACATATCTTTTCAGAATTATTGTCAATATACTGTATGTAATTTCTTTTTCTAGAACAATCTCAATTTGTAATTTTAACCTGTAAATTTTTGTAGAATTTCCTTTTTTTTTTAACATCTTCAATTATTTTTTCTTTTTCTGCTTTTAGTAATTGAGCAGTGTCTTGTTTCGTGGCCAATTTATGCCTTATCTGTTCGTTCATTGCAGAATACTTTTCAGATTCTTTCAAAATTAATTCGAATTCTTCTTGGCTAATAGTACCATCTTGTAAGGCATGCGTATGAAATATAACTTGATATAGTATTCAGCTTAGAAATAGCTAGAACTCTAATCTCATTATGCTTTTTAGCTTTCTTTACTAATTTTCGCGAAAAATATTTATTACAAATTTTTATATTTATTTCCGATACCGCAACTAACTGCAAACCCTTCCAAAATGATAAATATGGGCGCCGTTACAACACCTGACAAAAAAAGTTTCCAATTGAACCGCTAGCAATGGCTGCCACTTCTGCAGCAACTTCTGTATAGTCTAAAGTATAAATAATTTGTTATACTTTTTATGTAATGACTCCCGCCTTAATTTTTCTCTTTCAATCTCCTTTTGAATATCAGCAATTTTTTCCAACCTGTATGTGTTTACGTTGGTGATATTTTATGACAATTGAGGATAAATATTTGGATAATCAGGAGCACTCGGCTTCAATGGGTCCATTGGTGTCTTCAAATCTTGTTTTCTTCCATATTTTATACATATGCCAGCTTTTTTCACTATATCTTAATTTTGTTACAAATATAATCTACACTTCCAATAAATTTGCAATTTCTTTTTTTTACGCATACGAAGCATTCAAAGTACGTAGGAGTATAAAAGTCAAATGCTTTATATTTTATTCCATCCGCACTAAAAAAACACCATCGATTTAATAATTAAGTTCCAGTCCCGTACGATTAGTGCTCTCAATTCTAAATCCAAAACTAGTAATACTTCCTCCGTTAGCTACGACACATTTCTGCATGAATCTTGGTTGCTTATATGTTAAGTTCCATTCAATAGTTATATAATCATCTTCATACAAATTAGTTACAGCATTTTTGGAGTTAGGTGTTCTTCCTGTTTTTATCTCTCCATATTTTGTCTTCACTTATTAGTATTTACATATGCTTTGTCAACTTGTCATCGATATTATAGAAATCAAATTATGAAGCAGAAGTTGATATTACGGGCAGGACGTGGTTGTCGATTTTGTCTTTTAGAATGTTTTATACTGAACTTGAAATCACTAAATGGGCGCAGTAATCAATATGCATAATACTCCCAAAAGGTTTATCGTCACATGAAAAATTCCTAAAAGATTTGAGGGTTTTCCATTGAAAAAATTATTACTTGCGGAAATTTAATCGCATTGCAAATTAATGGCTTTAAATGGTTGAAAATTTATACTTCCAATGTTTTCACCATCTGACAACCATCCATAATCCATACTAAATAAATCTGCAAGATTTTCAGAAAATTTAAGGGAATTAGACCTCTCTGGTGGAATTACGATGGATACTCGTCCTGTTTTTCTGTTTATGTTAATTTTCAACCATGGAACTTGTCTGGTTATCATGTCATACATTTGCTAAAAGTTATAAAGGCCGGCTTCTAGGTGTATTTCCGTAAATATATCATTGGTTGTAATTGTTAATCTTTCTTTCCTTGAAACGTAGAGTACCTTATTCAATATTGACTGATTTTACGATTATGGAAACCTGTTTTGAATTCCGATTGTCAATAGGTTTCTCTAATATTGTTGGTTAATCAAAATCTTTAATTTTAAATGTATGATGCATTTTTATTTAAGATAAAAAAGATCAATGTCAACAATACCAAAAGCATTTCGAAGTAATTTTTTAAAAGATATAAAGTAAGCAGCGTATATAAACCACCAAGTCCTGGAGTTAGTGAATCAGATTTTACACAGCAGGGCATATACATATCTGATAGTAAGAGTTTCCGCGCTAGTTTTTCAAATAATTCTGAGAAATACACGTTATCTCATGGTACATCTGATAGAAAATTAATTTGTGGAGTAGCCAGCCTATGGGCTTTTAAAAAATCAATTAAATTGTGTTATATGGATGGCGACAACGAGTTGTGGGATATCTTATGTACATCTAAATCCTATGCAAATTCTATGATTAAAATTGTCCATAGATTTCACGTGTATTATCAGGTCAGAAGATTATTAAAAGAAATGGGTTGTCCTACTCCATTTCAAAATTACTGGACGGCTTTCGAGAATAGCATAGATATATCTGCTTATGAAAATTTATGTGGACAGATTCATGTTTTACCCAGTTCCATGTGAAAATAACACAAAATAATCACAGCAATGAGTTGGAAACTGCATACTCTTATGATGGTTCTTATATTCCAGTGCCTGACAATGATTATGATAATTCTAGCTTAAACAGCACATATGATAAATGGAATGATTATTCGAGTGCTACAGAGATGAGTTTTGGTGATCATCCATTTTATGTACCGTTGCATATATAGCTCAGAGTAATAGTATAAGCAATGCTTGGAAAGGGTTTATTCTCGATAAAGGTAAGAAAATAAACGATGAGGATGAGGAGATGTATCATGTCATCGGAGGACCTGACGGATTTACAGATATTGGCGTAGAAAGGATCAATGATTCTAGCCGAAGATATATTTATGCTATACTAGACAAAAACAAGCATACTCGCTTCAGGGACCGAACATGATGCGCAACGACAATTTCTTAATGTTGTTGAAGATTGTATTAACTTACCTGTTGATTTACAAGGCAGCATAAATCGCTATCAAGATTCTTTGCAATAATCATGAAGTAGTCTAAACTTTATACTTTGGGAAGACCTGCACCTTATCCTTCGGATATAAATTTACGCATTGGAAAATACGAAGGCTATAACAACAATATTTAAATAGTGGAACTATCAGATATGAAGGTGGTTGGTTTAGGTTTTAAGCCACATGTTGATTTTGAACATGCACCGGGAGCCAAACGACTCGAGGGAGCCGAGGGAGCCATGCGACTTGAGGGAGCCGAGGGAGCCATGCGACCCAAGGGAGCCGAGAAAGCCATGCAACCCGAGGGAGCCGAGGGAGCCTTGCGACCCGGGGTAGTCCTACTTTGGAATTGTAACCATTGCTGAAATTGCTTATATATGCTTCATTAGGTACTAAGAAGATATATCTTTTTATAGATACATAAAAGCAAGAAGCCTACACCAGTAATGAGAGCCCATACATATTCAGCTAGCCATCCGACAGAACTGTTTAACAGATTAAATAACCACAATGCCGCGGCTCCGATGATACCCGGAAGCGCTTCTAGTGTCCTTGTTCGTAACGTTTTGAAAAAATCTAAAAGATCTTTTAAAGTTTTAATTGATCTCCATTGTTTTATATCTTTATCTGGTGTAGACTATGGTTAAGGTTTGGGTGCAGGCTCTGAACTTGGAGGACCGCGAATGCCAGCAATGATAGATGTGACAATAGTACTTATAGCTAAAGCCAAAGCAGGTAAAATACTAACAATGTTGATGCCTTGTTCTCTTGTTCGTTTTTATTTTTCTCTTTTAATGTGGTATCATCTTGTGTTATTCTGTTAATAGTTTATTTTATTCGATTTATTTAAATTCGTAAAACTTCGCGTTTTTGATTAGCAATTTCCAGTTTTGCCTCTCTCTCAGCTTCTAGAGTTCACAATTTATTTCGTATTGCTTTCTGTTGCTCTTCGTCCCCAGTCCTTTCATTTTGAGCAAGAATTCTACGTTCTTCAAGAATTTCATTATCTATGCTAGTCAACTTGCCTAGATTATATACTAGTTCTCCTCTTGCTCGACTTAAAGCTTCATCTAATGCTAGCAGCTTGCGAAGGGAAAGCCTTTCAGTTTTATTTGATGTTTGTTTTACACCTATAACTTCATTTAATGCCTCTATTATCTATTCAACAGTAATAGCAGTTTGTGGCAAATCTTGCATTGGTATTTCTTCTGGTTGTGTGTTGACTAATAGTTGGCTTATGTTGTTAATCTCCGCTCGAACCTCCAGTTTCATCTTGGTAGCGGAATGGTAATCGGCAATTTTTAGATCACTTTATTTGAAGTCATTGCCGTATTTTTTCTTCAACGTACTTAATGATAACAATTTTGAGGAGTCATTTTCATAGGTAAGTTCATTACAGTTGAAATAACGTTTTCCGCCATCATATGTAAATTTTTCATGTTCAATAAACTGATAAAAGTTGGTTTCAATATATAATTTCTTCAGTATCATTATGAAATGCATCTACTTTGGTTTTTGATAATTCAATTTGTTGTCCTGATAAACTCAGATCTGTTAAAATCTGCAAATTAAGGTGATCTTGATATTCTCTTGAAGTATTTAAGAACATACCAAGATCGTTTACTTCATCAAAGGTATAGTCCATGCTTGATGAGTCCTCAAAATCACCATAACCTTCTAACTCCGGAGTTTTAGAATAATCAAAATCTTCTAATTTGATTCCTTCTGCCATAATTTATCTTTTTCAAAAATTATATTTTTTTACAAATAAAAATGTCTGAATCGTATGGATTCAAATTGAATGCTTATCGCCAAATGAAAACTTCTTTAAGTATTAAAGGCACAAGGCAAACTGTTGTAATTAAAAATAACCCACGTACAATTGATCAGAATCAATTATTAACAGTGCAGTTTCCAAATGTAGGCTCTGGTGATGTTATATTGCCGTGAAAAACATTATTATCATTCTCTTTAAGGTTACCCATAGAAGATGACAATAACAGAAGTATTGTCAACAATATATGAAGAACCATTGTTAAAAAAGAATGCCATAAAGTTCGAAAGTAACGAAGTTTATTCACTTGATAACGTAGATTTTGTCCATTGTTACAAAGTTATGTGGTTACCTCAAGATCAACTGATGAATATGTCATACATATCAGGGATACCATCTCAATAAAGATGGGACTGTAGCGGATAATATTGGGAAGCTAAGAGTGAATGCTTGTGATGAAAGCGCAGATTTAAGTAAAGGAACAGATCAAGCAATTGCTCTAGATTATGACAACAGATTCTGTATTCCTTTAGATTTTGAAATGCTTCGAGATCATATGCCATTTTATCAATCCGGTTTGGGTGATCGATTGAGTTATGAATTAACATTCAATAATTACTCCAGAGTTATAAAGAACACAGATACTATTGCGTCCTATGTAATAAGTGGAATTAGTTTGGAATATGAAATGGTTACCAATCCGAATGATAACAAACCAATATAAATCACCAACTGTTATATATTATTAACGTGTTCTTCGACATAGACAAAGAACGTTAAACAAAAGCGATACTATTTGGAATATCAATCCTAATACTCCTGCCACAAGTATGAAAGGCATCCGGTTTATCTTTGTGGACCCCTCTGACGATGGTGGTAGTGTCGCTTACAAGAGAGACACCAACAAATTTTATAACTCACATATTAAGAAAACAGTAATTACTATAGAAGGTAAACCAAATAAACTTTACGCACATGGGCTTCACAGATACCAACATTGGGATGAAATAAACAAATATTAAACGATTCAGTCACCGTTCATGGAATGAATGTTACAAAAGCTCTGAATATATCAAATGTTAAATTACATTTTTAACGACAAAATATTTCCTTTGGGTAGATATGAGAAGCACTGACGATAATAGTTTGCATGGAAGTAGACGGCAACTTCAAAACGGCACAGAAGGAATCACTATCCAGCTTGAGAGAACTGCCGAAACAGCAGAGAATTAATATGTTGCATCTATGTTAATTATGGATGCGCAACTGAATATAGAAAATGGAAGATTTTTAGGTTCTGTGCACTAAAATGAATATGGATTATTCTCGTGAATTGTTTCCAATGTTTCCACATTCAGCCTTAATATGTGAACAAACAGGTTGTGGTAAAACATAATCTATTTTAGATTTATTAGTAACTCCACGGAGGAGGGAGGATATTCACACTTTTTGATAATATTGTTATAATTTGCCCGAAAATTAAGTGGAATCGAGCATATCAAAACAGAAAATGGATTTGGGAGATGATGAAGTGTATCTTTGTAATATGGAAAAAGTTTCTTTACATGAAACAATAGACTAATAGAAGCTTTTCATAAACGTTTTATGGGAGATGAAACTTTGTTTATCATTGATGATTGTTCCGCAACAAAAGAGTTGAAATTTCGATCACATACCAAGAAAGGAACTCCTGAAAAATGCATGATTAGTGAATTGGCTTTTAGTGGTCGGCATACATACCAAGGTGTTTTGGATTCTTTCATAAAAGTACAATTCAGTTCTGGAAGATTTCAGAGCCATTCAAATGGGCTTGTCTATTCTATTGTAAAGTCTACAGAGATTCATTTCAAAAGTGTTTGCGAGAAAATGATGTTATTCCTGATGCGGACGCCCGAAATAAAGTTGCAAATGTATTAAGAAAATCAAAACATTCAAAATTGATTTTGAA
>JAIGNY010001388.1:1965000-2123422 GCA_020152595.1 Chiridota heheva | reverse complement strand
ATGTGGGGTCGCCCTGTAACAACTCTAGGAGCTACAGTTGTTACAAGCGAGCTTATTTTCGTTTTCACGTTAATAGCATATGAATATTTTTATTTTTCTTACACAGATTTGAAATAAAATATTTAATTTTCAGGATTGAAATTGGGGTGTCGGAGAGACCGTGGGTGGGTCTCTCCGACGACCTAATTACAGGGAAAATAATCTTTCCTTTTTATCTTTACAGACCTCAAGTACACAGTGGTTGGTGTTTCCCACGCTACCCCGGCGCTAGTAAAGTCATTACGTTGGATGCGTTTTCTCGGGTTTCTAAAGTTTTTCAGATAGAAAATTTTTCGTTTCAATTTTTTTTCTGTTAGAGCAAGTGTTGTTGTTCTGTTTAGAATGCTATGCCTCGTCTCTCTTTAGCGTGTCCGTAAGATCATAGTTACTTTGCCGTATTTAGGTTTGTGCGCATGGACATACGTTCTTCTCTTAAGAAATTTATTTTTCAGTGAAGAATTTTTCTGTTTAAGAGAGTTTTGATGTTCTGTTTAGACTGCTAGGCCTCGTCTCTCTTTAGCGTGTCCGTAAGATCATACTTACTTTGCCGTATTTGTGTATGTACGCATGGATATATGTTCTTCTCTTTTCAGATATAAAAGAAATTTACTGAGAAGGTTACGCTCTTAGAGGCGTTGCGCCTAGAGCGGTAACGGTAAGAGAGAGAGAGAGAGAGATAACCTCTTAGGGGCGTTAACGCGACGCCTAAGTTGTAGTAAACACGGTTCCAAACGGTTCCACTGGACAGTCCCTGACGGTTCCGCAGCCCTATTGCGCGGGCATTGTGCGGTTCCGGGACGGTTCCATTCGGTTCCGAGTCCATACGTTCCGCTGCCCGTTGTTACGGGCGGACGGGTTCCATTGGGCGGTTCCGTGAGTCCATACGGTTTCCGCGGCCCGTTGTTACGGGCGGACGGTTCCATTGGGCGGTTCCATACGTTTCCGCGGCCTGTTGTTACGGGCGGACGGTTCCATTGGATGGTTCCGTGATCCATACGGTTCCGTTGGACCGTCCCTGACGGTTCCGCAGCCCTATGTGCGGGCATTGTGCGTTCGGGGACGGATCCATACGGTTCCGGGATCCATACGTTCCGCGGCCAGTTGTTACGGGCGGACGGTTCCGCGCCCGTTATTACGGGCTTAACGGTTCCATACGGTTCGCGGCCCGTTGTTACGGGCGGGCGGTTCCATTGGACGGTTCCATACGGTTCCGCGCCTGTTGTTACGGGGTGGACGGTTCCATCAGTTCCGCGCCCGTTGTTACGGGTGGACGGTTCCATATGGTTCCGCGCCCGTTATTACGGGCGGACGGTTCCATATGGTTCCGCGGCCCGTTGTTACGGGCGGACGGTTCCATACGGTTCGCTGCCCGTTGTTACGGGCGGACGATTCCATTGGACGGTTCCATACTGTTCCGGCCCGTTGTTACGGGCGGACGGTTCCATTGGGCGGTTCCGGCCCGTGTTTACACGGGTCCGTATTTAACGGGTTAACGACATCGTGCGGTTTAATCGATTATCGCCCACTAGCTACAAGCTCACGTGATCAGGTGACAGGTGACATTCTTGACAAGAAGTATAGCATTGACAGTTATTTTTCTTCTTGGTCTCGTGAGCCATTAGCTACGCAGTTCCACGGCTCGTGTGAACGCAATTAAGACTACTTACGTTGAACGTTACAAGTTCCGTGTTTATTTTCACCAGTATCATGGACATGAAGGACAGGTCCCGGAGTGTCGATGTTTTTACACACCCAGGATGTCCGTGATGCGTGAGCGTGCAAACGCTTCTTTAAATTACGCTCGGTGACATCCATCTCACGTGTTACGCGTGCAGATTATGCTGCGAGTCAAATCCCTGTACTCTTTGCAGCGATTGGGATCTAGCGGCGTGGTCGGAGCACAGACTCCACCGCGACGGTACTTTCAAAGAGCGGCGGAGACAGTGGAGAAGCGACGGTCTGATAGGCCCTCTTCGTCTCCCCACCGCCACCCAGGTCCAAAGCCAGGGAGGCGGGGCCGCCCACTCTCAGCGGAGCGCCTTTCCGAAAGACGTACACCGTGCACGGTTAATCCGAAGTATAGCATTGAGACAGCTATTTTTCTTCTTGGTCCCAGAGCCAATGGCTACGACAGTTATACGGTTCCACGCCCATGTTTACGGGTCTGTACGGTTCCACGGTCCGTGTTTTACGGGTCCAAGCGGTTCCATTGACGGTTCCGCGGCCCGTGTTTACGGTCCGTGACGGTTCCATACGATTCCACGGTCTGCGCTTACGGGTCCTTTCGCTTCCATTGGGCGGCTCCAGTGAGCGGAACTTATCTTTAATGGGATAACGTACACTGTACGGTTCACCCGTTATACGCCCACTAGCTACTACGCCACGTGGTCAGGTGACAGATGACTTTCTTTACAAGAAGTATAGCATCACGACAGCTATTTTCTTCTTGGTCCCAGAGCCATTAGCTACGCAGTTCCACGACTCATGCAAACGCAATTAAGATTGTCGTTGAACATTACCGTTCCGTAATTATTTTCACCAGTATCATGGACATGGAGGACACCCTTGATGTCCCGGCGTAGCGTGCTAACGCTTCTTTGATTTACGCTCCGGTCACATCCATCTCACGCGTTATGCGTGCAGATTATGCTGCGAGTCCATTCGTGGTACTCTTTGCAGCGATTGGGTTCAAGCGGCGTGGTCGGAGCACAGACTCCACCCCGACCGGTATTTTTCAAGGTGCGACCAAGAGCATGCGGCTCCGGTGTTCGGATGCGTACGGCTCCGTAGTTTTGTGACGGGATATCGCATACGCATTTTTACCCAGATATGCACCCGCTAGCTACGAGCTATGTGGCCAGGTGACAAGTGATAATCTTCACAAGTAGTATAGCGGCGTGAGAGCTATTCTATTCATGGTTCCGTGGCCATTAGCTACGCAGTTCCACGTTCACGTGAACACCATTAATACGATTATCCGCGTTGAACGTTACATTTCCGCAATTACTTTCACCAGTATCGTAGGCACGGAGGACAGGCCTCCGAGCTTAGGTACGTTACGCACCTCAGAGGTCCCGCTATGCATAGCATGCAAATGCTTCTCTAGACCGTACGGGCCTGTACGACTTCAGAGTTTTTGCACGGGATAACGTGCACTGTACGATGAACCCGGTTGAGTTCGCTAGCTAGGAAGCTACTTGGTCATAGCTACGCTGTTCCACGGCCGTGTGGACAGCCTCTGTAGGATTTTCCGTTGAACGTCAGAGTTCCGCGATGTTTTGCGCGCCTATATCATCGACCGACGACGGGCAGGTCCTAGTGTCGTGCGTTCTGCCGCTTTGACTGTCCTGCGATGCGTCGCATGTAAACACTTCTTAGGTTGCGCTTTGGTGTTATCGACATGTTCAAACCCGTGTACACCGCTGTGGTCCTCGGTTCCGCGATGGGACCGGTAGGCCCACAAGAGGCGACGCCCTCACGGGTCTTACGTGAGTTAGTCCCCTTTTTACGGCTAGTTGTAGAGCCATTGGATTACTTGCACGGGTCCATTAGGGTCCGTGACGGCTCCGTAATCGGTTCCATATGGCCCCACGGCTTGTTTTACGGCCCGTAAGGGTCCGTAACACAACTTTGCGGCTCCGTCCGGGCATGGGATGACGCTTTGGGTCTGTAGTGCTGCTTAGTTCTACAGCAAGGTAACGCATAAACGTCGCCACACCCGTTAGTTTCGAGATCTCCACGTCCGTGTGAGCTGACTTGGTGAGATTTTCGCGTGAACGCCACGGTTCCGCATAGTTTTTCACCAGTTTATGGACACGCAGGACGAGTCCCGTTTGTCGGTACATCACGCCCCAGGATGCGTCGCGTGTTAGCGCTTGCTCGGTTTTCGAGGCCTAGCGCTCGGGTGATAAGATTTCCTTCTTTACGGGAGGCATACCATCACGAGCTATTCCTCCGTGTTACGTAGTTCCACGACCGTTCAAAACTACTCTGAATGTGATTCTTGCGTGAACGCGACCTTCGCTCACATTCTACAGATATTAACGCGGTTTTACGTATAATGTACGATAAACCCGGTAACGGAACTTCGGGATATTGCGACCGTTAGCCGCGTGTTGCAGTGTTTCGCGGTCGCTTTTTCTTGCTGGGGCGTTTTTAGCGTTCGACGGCAGTCCCCACGCGTGAGCCGCCGGCCGCGGCTCGTGTGATTTTATACAAACGGAGTTAACGGCCTATACCAGCAGCGGCTGTGTGGTAGAGGACCAGTAGCCATGAACTACTGAGTTCCGCGGCCGTTTCTCTTACCGGGACATGTACTGAGTCGACGGTAGTCCCCCTCTTCCCCACGCAGCTACCGGTTTCAGAGTCCGTGATGAAAGAAACTCAGTTTACGACTCAGTATAGCTTGCGTGGCACGTGAACTCCTCCGTATTCCTTACGGCCTCAGTATATATATTTTAACTATTCTCAACGGGAACGCGTACTGCGTACATCTTCCCTAAGCGTAGCCACTTACTCTGTGGCCCCGTGGTGAATAGAGGTATAATGAGATAACGACTCACGTTACAGGTGTAGTACGTTCACGCTATCGTGGACCTCGACGGTCCTTTTGTACTGATAGCTACTACGTTCGGGACACGTACCAGTACCAGTTGTCCCCCTCGCGTAGCCACGAGCTTTTTGCTCGGTCTTTGACTCGCGACCACTGGTAAGTTACGCGGTCGAATCCGGTGTGGCTTGTGGCGTTTTTTGTGAACACTTTGCTGTAATTGTGTCCAAACGCTCTTCCGGTTGGCTTGTTTTTCTGGGCTTTTCGCTCAGGCTCTTTCGAGGTTTGCCTCCGTTACTGTCAACGTATGGTGCCTTGTTCGGTTTGACTGTACCTCGCCGTGGTTTACTATGTTTTAGTTCTTCCCACTCTTGAGGTCTTTCATCCTTCCGAGGATAAGGAATTTTGTCCTTTACACGGGATTCGATTCGTGTGAGTTTTCGTACCAGCCATTAAAAAAAAAAAAAAAAAATTGCGGCGACCTGAACTCCCTTCCTTCCTATCCTCGGTTGCAATCTGATTGCATAATTATAGCATGGAAGGTAAGGTATAACTTGAAGTAAATTTACCCGCTAAGCGTAGCGGGGATATTTACGAGAGTTATACTTACCTTCCATGCATCCTGCCCGCCCCTCTCGTTCAGGCCTCGGTGGAATGTTGAGTGAGGTGGTACAGAGGTATTATGGAGGTCAGGGCTTGGCTGGTTGCATAATTATAGCATAGAAGGTCAGTATAACTCTCGTAAATATCCCCGCTACGCTTAGCGGGGTAAATTCATCAGAAATTAAAACACTATTTGGCTGAAATAATATCCACAAGAATCATGAACGAAGAAGCTTGAAGTGCAAGAGCGAGGCATAAGGACAATGTTAGGTTGCATGATTATGATACCAAAAATTAAGAACTATGCTATTTATTTAATTTCTTTTATATGAATTAATATCTGTTTATTATATCCTTGAATAAACTTCTTTATATCTTTTCTTATCACTGCATTCTTTTAAAAAAAATTATATTCAGCACAAGTACAGTTTGTCATACATTTGTTTAAGAAAAATGAGTTAAAAAGAGTTTCTCATCAGTAATGCCTTGTCTAAGGAACTTTTGAATTGAAGTTGTGTGTGCATTAAATTTCATTTAATTTGTTTTGCTTCAAAGATATTTCATTGGAACCGGCTAGTTGTTAAATAAAATGTTTTTAAAGTTTTATTCCACTTGGCCTACATCCCAAATGAATAATTTTTTTCCCCTCAACACTCAAAGAAAATCTTAACTCAACGAACTAGACCTCCACTGCATGCAACTAAAAGCATTCAACTCTTGTTTCAAGGACTTCATTCTTAAAACAAACCCACATAACGATGGTACAATCCAAGTACCTGACAAGTTTATTTGTAGCTTTCCGTAACACATCACAGCTAGTTCTGCAAATTTTTCCTTGTGTGCGTGTTGAGGTTAAACATTCCCATATAAATATGACCTGTGCATTAAATAGTATTCATTCACACCTAAGTTTGTTTCCTACAATGTAATTATTGGTTGAGAGGGGACACACCCCTAATTTGCATAGTCCATTATTCCATGATATATGGACGTTGTCAAGTTGGAGAAATGAATAAACATATATCGAGGTAGCTAGGGAAAAATAATGAATAATCAAATACTATAAGAATTCACTAATCAGAATGACACGTTTGGTTGCATGTACTGGGTATCAATGAGCTGGTAACTTGCGTTTATGAAGCGAGTGAAAACACGCGTACTGAATTCCATTCAAAATATGCACGCATTTTTGCGCAGTGCCGTACTTGTAAAATCAAATTGCACGGTGAAACGAACTGAAAATATTTTCATTCACAAAAGTGCCTTTTATTTTCATTACGTACAAAACTAGTTTGTAATTTCCTATGCCAATGAAGCTAAAAGGTAATGTAGCATGCGTACAGAGGAATCTTTATATTGTAATTTATGTACATACAGCACTAGGTATAAATCACAATGCGCGTACGCAGTATTTTTCGAACAATTCCATTCAAATTTGTTTTTATCTTGGAGCCTATGGGACCTTGGATTTTGAACATAAACAAATATTACGCGTACGGATCGTGATGCGTACAGTGTGTGTACACTGTAAGCATAAGAAAGCTTGTGCACCTTAAAAAAAAATGTATTTTGTGCATGGCATATCTATCTACCTACTGTGGTGTAGCGGTTATCTTACCTGTCTACAGACCACGAGGCCCCGGGTTCAATCCTGGGGTGGGTAGACACGCCAGTGCACCACAACTGGTTATCAAAGGCCGTGGATATTGACTTGGTTGTCGATGTTATGTCTGTCCGTACGTTGTACCTGTGTTCTCGTCCGGGTCGTATTAAGCGTTTCGTGATAGCATTTGTACTATCATAACCGAATACGCAGGCGACGACCCCGTCATTGTAATTGTGTGTTCAACTCTCTCTCTCTCTGCATGGCATACCGCTTTAAACTCATGCATGTACTTATGAATATGAATAAGCCATAGTGGGTTATTCAACTTTGTCCTTGGGTAGTTGCTGATCTCAGCTAAATTCGGTGGTAAATTATGTTCTAAAATTTTCACTATGAAAGAAAATATTGCTTCCCCTGTTTATTATTTGCTTCTAAATTTGAAATATGAATAGGTGTGAATGAACAGGGATAATGGACTTACAGCTTTCTCTACCATCCCGTTTCCGTGAGATATTGGACGATTGATCTTCCCCACAGACTCACCTATAGGCTCGTCTGCTAAAGTCACTCAACCGTCCAATATCCCGCGGCATCGGAACGGTCTGAAAAGCTGACATCTATTATCCCTTAATTAATGCACAACCGTTATTATTTGGTTTATTCCATTTTCAAAACGGGTAATTTATTTAATAAAGCGATAACATATATGTAAAATTTCTCGTTTTTTATGCATTTTAAACAATCTAACCCAAACATTTTCTATAAAGATTAATGTTTTGGCATCGTGTTTATATGCATATTTAATGCATGGTTCAAAGGACTTTGCACTCGCGAATGACCCTCCTAAAGTCGAGCCATTCTACTCAGGACAAAAGTCCTTTGCCCTGTGCATTAGATATGCATATAAACGCTCTGCCTCAACATTAATCTTTAATCATGAATAAAATCTTATGACTCACTGTTTTTTTCTCGCAGAAACCAGAAAGGAGAGAAAAAGGAGAATCCTGGCTGAGAGAGCTCCTTTGCTGGAAACTTCAGACGACGTCAGAAAAAAATTGTTAGAAGAAGGCATTCAGATTAAAGTAAGATTTTTTTTTTTTTATTTAAATTTTGTGACATCGACATGGGAAAACCACTGAATTTCCTTATGTTAACTTATTTATTTTGAATCCTTCACCAATGTTATTTGAAAGGGAGAGGTTGAACATGATGAAGAGGGTTTAAATCTCCACCATACCTCCCAATCAATATTTAGCAGCAGAATGCAGTCTGGGGATTTCTCAGTGACTAAAATTTAGGATAGATTTTTAAAATATTACCATAAAGACTGAGCTGTCGTCTTTTTTATACATCACAACTTACATTAAAAATTTCTTCAAACTTTGATTTGATATAACTTAGAAACTGCAGGTGCTTTTGACATAATTGAAAGATTT
The DNA here is from genome assembly GCA_020152595.1 of Chiridota heheva. NCBI lineage: Eukaryota > Metazoa > Echinodermata > Holothuroidea > Apodida > Chiridotidae > Chiridota > Chiridota heheva. The sequence goes on along the minus strand of JAIGNY010001388.1, from coordinate 2,115,189 downwards.
TTCTGCTCAGAATTTAAAGCTCTTTCTGCTGAATATAAAATCCTGGCAACACTGTTCACTATTGAATCCTATTTGGGGTATTGCACATGTTGTTTACCAACAAAATCAAAATCTTGAGGTCCACAGGAATGCAAACTTAAGTTTTGACCCCAATTTATTATTGAATTATGTTATATTTGTGTAAAGGGGTAAATTTTGTAATAATTTTCTTTCGAAGTAAAAGAAACCAGCACTTTTTTAATTTTATGCTGTGTTAGCTAATTCTTGCCTCCCCCTTCCTCCCCCTCCTCCCCCTCCAATAAAAAAATTTGTCAGATTTTAAGAATTTGTACATTGATCAAAAATCCTTCAAAGTTTATAATGTATGAATGAACAGATCTTTGTATGATCTTATGTAATAAAACTGTTTTTTTAAACCATGGATAATTTAAACATTTCAGTTTTGTGCTTTGTCATACATCACAAACCTAATAAGGGTATATTGTGTAACATTGTTGTTAAAAGCTAATATATGCACATCAGTATTAATGCTTGAAGAACTGTTCAGAATTGTATGGGAAAAGGAAGTTATACCAAAATCATGGAAGCAAGGACTGATAACAAAAATACCTAAGAAACGCAATACTACTGTATGCAATAACTGGCACGGAATAACTTTAACATCCATGCCAAGCAAAGTATTTGGAAGAGTTTTAATTGACAGAATTAGAAATGGTGTTGACAGTAAGATGAGAGATGAACAGGCGGGATTTAGAAGAGGAAGGAGTACCACAGAGCAAATTTTCATCCTGTGCAACATTCTAGAACAGGTAGCTGAATGGCAGTCAACCATATATATCGCCTTTGTTGACTTCGAGAAGGCGTTTGACTCAGTGCACAGAGAAAAAGCCTCTGGAAAATAATGGCAGCCTATGGTATTCCACAAAAGATAATATGTTTGATTAAAGCGTTAAATGAAGACAGTGAATGTGCAGTTAAAGATGATGGTGTGGAATCTGAATGGTTTCAAGTCAAAAGTGGTGTAAAGCAACTTGATGTAATGTCAGGGTTCCTTTTTCTGATGGTGGTAGACTGGGTGATGAGGAAAACGACTGATGATAACATGAATGGAATTAGATGGAAGTTCATGTCAACCCTTGAGGACTTGGATTTTGCTGATGATATCGCTCTACTTTCATCTACTGTACATATCAACACATGCAAACCAAAGTGACCAGGCTCAATCAGTATGCTGCACAAACTGGGCTAAGAATTAATAAGGATAAGATAGAGTTTATGAAAGTAAACAGCAAATGTGCAAACAAAGTTTATATCGATAACCAACCACTAAATGAAATAAACAAGTTCAGATACCTTGGTGGCAAAGAAGATATTCAAAACAGAATCTCTAAAGCAAGAGTAGCATTTATGAAGTTAAATAAGATATGGAACTCAAGCACATTCTCATTATATACAAAAATACGACTGTTTAACTCTCTTGTTAAGTCTGTACTTTTGTATGGTTGTGAGACATGGAGAGTTAAAGTAGCAGATAATAAAAAGCTAGATTCATTTATGTTCAAATGCTTCAGGAGAATTTTGAAGATCAGATGGCCATATGTAATATCTAACGATGAAATACTGAGAATCACTAAACGTGACAAAATCAGCACTGAAGTAAAAAGAAGGTGAAGGTGAATTGGTCATGTGATGCGCATGAGCACTATTAAGCACTGTGTGACAGCTATGACGTGGAAACCAGAGGGGAGAAGGAAAGTTGGTCGTCCTAGAATGACCTGGACAGTCGAGAAAGAGAGGAAAGTGATGGGATGGACAGAAGCCAGACAAGTTGCAAGTGGAGAGAGTGCACTGCATCCTTATGGGCTAGGAGGCCTGAAGAGACTAGGTGAGGTGAGGTGTAACATTGTGTAGTCACAACCCAAAGAGACTAGGTGAGGTGAGGTGTAACATTGTGTAGTCACAACCCAATACTTAAACCTGCTATTTTATTAATTGATTATCACCTTCATTTTCTCTTCTTCTTTTTTCATTTTTTTATCTAACAAAAATGGTCCCATTAAGGGGCTATGAACAGCTAGAGGCAACATGGGTTTAATTGGATTAAAATATGATTCAAACCATTAAACAGCAAAAAGTTGCATCAAAATTGGTCAAAAATTGATCAATTTACAGCATTTTGAATTTTTAACTGTTATTGCACAATAATGTGTGACATAAAAGGGGGAGGATCCTTTATTAATTACCCTTTGTAAAAAAACCTTTGTTTTTATTCTTCTGTCAATGTTCTTTGAACTATAGCATTGGATTTCAGGCAAATGTTTTCAGAACTTGGTCATACCTCAAATTATCATGTATCTAGTACAGACATTCACAAGTAGCTGAATTTGAAGAATAGAATTTAACGAGATTTTGAGATGTGTTCCTCTTACTATATCACAAATTCTGTAAAAAATTACATATCCTGAAACTTTGTTTAGTCATAACTTGATAATTAAATAAGAATTTTACAAATTGTAAATTGTGGTACAATTTGGCAGTTCCTAAAATTGATAACTATTTCCTCAAAATTGGACAAAATTGCCTGAAACTGAATTTCTTAATTAACACCGGTTTCATGGAAACATAATTTACCAGTGCAATTTTTCTGCTTGTTAGCGGCAAATTTGGGGGGTTCTGTAGACCTTTAAAGCAAAAGTGTAGAAAGTTTGCACAGCTTCCTCCCCCCCTCCTCTCCCAAAGAGGACTTCAACTGCCCAGTTACATGCTTTCTTCCCAGCTGGGAGGTAAAATTGGGAAATATTGATATAAAATTTAAGAAGAAAAAATTGGTAAAATAATTTGAACTTTTGGTACAATTTGGCAAAGTTTCCATCAACTTTCGTATGTCCCTGCTTTAAAGGTTAAAATTTGAAACAATTTATATCTTACCTAGGACCGTGAAGAAGGGTCAACCTGGGAATTCACAGAAAAAGTGTCTACAAAGAAGTGATAGTGCATAGAGAAATATAATTTGAGGTAAGTGATGTAGCAACAAGGGAAAGCCATTGGCAGATCAAGGCAAATAAAAAGATCTTACATATAGGTGAGATTACAGGGGACATATCACCCCCACCCCTACATTTCCAGACACCAAAATTTATTATACCTAACTTAGATCTGATCTGTAGAATGGCAGTTAGAAAATCCCCAAAATCATGGATTCCCAAAGCAGTTTAGCTTTCCACCTTCCCTGGTTGGGAATACAGCCCCTGTTTAAATATTGTGATCTTTGTGTGTGGCTTCCTGTTGTATAAGGAAGAATGTACTTTTTAAATGCTGGAAAATTGAACAAAATCAATGGGTATACAGAGACACAGAGCAAACTGGATCCATAAGGTGTGAAATGGGAAGAAAACAATGTCAGAAACTTAATTTCTGGATAGATCGCCAAGTTTGATAAGTAAATTTAATAACATCCAATTAAATACAAAATGGCAAACACTTTTGCTTCTATGTTGATAGCTGGTTACTGTTATATAAAAATACCCCTTACCTCAAATTAATTTTCTGGCAAACTCCTAGTGCTACCTTGTCTAAATTATGCAGATTTTATGCTAATTTATTTTGATTGATGTGTTCACAACACCTTTGGGATGACTGAAAGCTCTCTTTTAGTGAAAGATGGGGAGTTCTTTTTTCTTGAAACAAATTTTTGTGAATGATATTTATGCTCTCAGTTTTGTAACTAAATTTATAACATTTCTATGGAGTATATGCATATTGTAGTTATAGTATGACCCATGCATAAATAACATTAATACACCACCATGATTATTTGGTTTATTCCATTTTCAAAACAGGTAAGTTTTTTAATAAAGCAATAAATTATGTGTAAACTTTTCTCTTTTTCATTCTTTTTCTTTTTTATGCATTTTAAACCATCTAACATGAAAATTTTCTAAAAACATGAATGTTTTGGCATCGTGTTTATATGTGTATTTTATGCATGGTTCAAAGGACTTTGCATTCGTGGAATGACCCTCCTAAAGTTGGGCCATTCCATTCATGTCAAAGCCCTTTGCCCCGTGCATTTAATACGCATATAAACACCCAGCCTCAACATTATTTTTGTATTAATGAACATCCAATTAAAAACAAACCTTATTTTGGCAAAACACTCTTTCCTCCCTGAAAAATGGGGCCTTATATTGATAGCTAGATACTGTTATATCAAAATACCCCTTACCTCAAATTAATCTGGAATGCAACTGATTGGGTTTTACCTGGCTATGCCTTGCAGAAATCATGCAAATTTTATGCTAATTCTTTTTGATTGATGTGTTAACAACACTTTTGGGATGACTGACAGCTCTGTTTTAGTGAAAGATGGGAGTTCTATTTTTGTGAAACACAATTTTGAACATGATATTTATACTCTCATACTTCAGGAACGATGAAGACAAAAGAGCCACATTGATGACTGCTCAGGAGTATCTAATATTTTCAAAATGGCTCCAGGTGAAGGTACTGTCAGCAACAGCGTTTGAGTAGATAAACCTGCAAATCAAACCATTCCTTATCCATGGAGTTAAGAAACTAAATCCTCCACAAGCCTTGATGGTTTGTAAGGTCAGTTCTTATCTCCAGCTTTGCTAGAAGCGGAGGAGAGTCAGTAACTCCCTGAGAATTGTGTTCACAGGTTAACTACCCAGCAACGTTGGTAGCGTATATAGCCTTACTCATTAATAGCTGATTAAACTGAAACAAGTGGAATAAAATGTCTTGCTCACAGGACTCCTGTCTGGCTGGAATTTTTCAAACACGAGTTTGAATCTGTAACTGCTGAGCGATTAGCTTCTTATCTACTTGTCTATGGAGGGATTGGAACTTAATTGCTGACATGAGAAGAATGTGAATATGTCACTAGCACATACAAGGAACCTAAAGGTTTAGTTTAGTGGTTAAGCAAGTTTATCTTATATAAACAAGGATTTTCATTAGAAACACAAAAAATGGTGAAGATACTACATCAATATCTGACTTTATTAAGCAGATATTCAAGTTGTAAGCTCTATCTGATCTGTGCAAAATGACTGGTGTAGTAAGTCTACTATGGAAAGTCGTTGCCCTCATCCTCATATTCTTAACAATTGTTAATGTATTTTAATAGAAAAAGTATTTAAATTTTTTACTATTTCAATTATTTTCCTTAAACTTTCTTCAAATGGTAAATTATAATTACCCTACTAGAATCTGTTTTACTTCTTTTCTGACATATCAAATGTCGCAGGACAAAATTTGATAAAATACAGAAAGATTTTGAGGAATCTGAGGTTGTGATGTCACAAGTAGTCTGATTTCAGTCGTTTCTACACAAATGATACCATGTTTTGAACTTAAATATCTCTTTCACAAAATAAGATTTTTGTTCAAGTAGTGCTAGAGAGGTAAAGCTTTATGAAAATAAATTTAAAGCTGCAATCTCAGGAGTGGTAAACTAAAAGGTGTAAAAGCACAGGGTTGGAGGAGGAAGGGTAAGTAAGGGTAATTAGTTGTAAAGATGAATAGATCTCACAAATGGATTTACCAACTTTTTAAAATTCACCAACCCTCGACAATTGCGTTTGCTTTGTGGTCGCCAACTCAGAAAAAAAACTGGTGACCATATCCAAAATGTTGATCGCTAAATAGTTCAGTTACTCGCCAGTACGAAGAACTATTTTAGAATATAATTTTGAATGAGAAATCCCTTTTTCCCTGACAGTTTTCTTGCATGAATAATTCATACTTTGAAGACAATTCTTTTTAATTTCAAAAACGCACGAAACAATTATCGTAAGTAAAGATTGATCGCAAAGCAAACAATATGATCATTTTTTCATCAGCAAAATGATCATAATTGTTTTTCAGGCACTTCTCTGTATGTATTACATGCGCTAACGGGACTACATACATTCATATAGTACTGTCCTTAGTGATATGATATGGTACCTAAATTGTATCGGACCCATGGGGCTTGTGGGAACAAAGTTACAGTGTAAAAATTGGGGATTAGGACTGCCAGTAATTTTGGGGCAGTAAAGAACAGAAGAATAAAGGGATTTCATGCTACCGAAATATTTTCAGTTCATTTCTTACTCAAACAAACTTTTATTTTGGTCGAATAAAATCATCATTTTTCAATTTTTTGGTTGCCAAGATTTCAGTTTTCATCAGCATGGTCAAATTGTTGAGGGTTGGAATTCACTTACATTTATATTACAAGCATGTGCATCAAGCACACGAAACAAAACCAATCGAGTATGTTCACGTGGTGTCATATGAGCTTGAAGTGCTTCTTTGGAGTACACTTGTCTCCAAATGTAAGTGTTTGATGCATGCCAATTGTTTGCTCATGGGCAGTATCAATAATCTGAAGTAACCAATAACAAAATAACAAATTCCAATGTTCTTGTTTAGTGCAAAGAAAACATTAATGAATGATTTTTATCCTGTATTGTATAAGATCAAATTGCTTCACTGCTTAGTTTATTCTTTTAGTAAAATGTCTGTATTTTTGGATCAGTGCTGGCACTAATGCAGTGAAGTTGTTGACCTAAAAGGTCACTGAGGTTTAGGTGCCAATTTACATAATTCACATACTAGGGGAATCTTATTGACCAATATAATAGTGGGGGATTCTTGGTCCTCTACACAATTGACGAATGGTATGAAGAAAATGCATTCATATTCTAATCATACCTGCATTATACATGAAGGTAATACACACTCGCATTGTTGTTTACAACTTTTCCTTCAGCACTACAGCTGATTGCTTGGGTAACATAGGGAAAAATGGTTGGGTAACATAGGGAAAATTTCCCGAGCAGTCGATCGGTTTGATTACTGAAGTAATCATGTTCTGCTAAAATGGTTTTGATATGGTCTTATCAAGCTTCACCATTAACCCTTTCAGTAAACTTGCATTTATTATAAACTCTCTGTAAAGTATGTCAAACAAATTTTACATTTGAATATTTAAATGTTGATATGAATAATAAATATTTTGGAGATTATCATAAGCAGTCTTTAACCCTTACTCTACCACTGTGCATGGATGACATTGGTGGACACCCTGAAGACATGTCCCTTCCATTCCCCCCACTCCTTGTGATCATCCTAATCTGTCGAGCCCCATCTTATAGCTGTACATAGAGGTCAACAGTAGTGATGCACTTTCAAGTTCCAGCCGGAACCAGAACTCAAACCAGCTGGAACTGGAACTTTCAGCCCAGCATTTTCATCCATAAACAAAATGCATCAAGATTTTGATCTAAAGACTTTGTAAGTCACAAATTTTGCATGACTTCAAACTTTGAGCGTCAAGACTTCATAAACTCTACCAGGTGGCCTAGTGCAATTTTCAAAATTAAAAAAAAAATTGCTCCAAAGATTTGGGTTCTGGTCATCTTTTCTGTAACTGATGCTCATTTTTAGCATGGAGGTAATATGGTTTCATATGTTGTAATCAAAAAAATTGAGCAATGAATATGTGTTGTTGTGGAGAATCAACTAATGTTTTGTTCCGGTTGCGGTTCCAGCACAACACTTACCTTAAGTTCCGGCCAGAACTGAAACTTAAAAAAATCTTGAGTTCCAGCTGGATGATCTGACCGGAACCAAGTTCCGGTGTATCCCTAATCAACAGCAAGTCATGACAGATATGAAAGCAATATTTGTCAGCTTTTCTATTTCCCACTTGAGCAGCGCAGCAATTACACAATATCCACTTCAACATAATCAGATGAGTATAGTTATCAAATGACAGTATAGTTATCAAATGACAGTATAGTTATCAAATGGCAGTATAGTTATCAAATAACAGTATAGTTATCAAATGGCAGTATAGTTATCAAATGGCAGTATAGTTATCAAATGACAGTATAGTTATCAAATGACAGTATAGTTATCAAATGACAGTATAGTTATCAAATGTATATTAGTTATCAAATGACAGTATAGTTATCAAATGACAGTATAGTTATCAAATGACAGTATAGTTATCAAATGACAGTTATAGTTATCAAATGACAGTATAGTTATCAAATGACAGTTATCAAATGACAGTATAGTTATCAAATGACAGTATAGTTATCAAATGACAGTATAGTTATCAAATGACAGTATAGTTATCAAATGACAGTATAGTTATCAAATGACAGTATAGTTATCAAATGACAGTATAGTTATCAAATGACAGTGTAGTTATCAAATGACAGTGTACTTATCAAATGACAGTATAGTTATCAAATGACAGTAATGTTATCAAATGACAGTATAGTTATCAAATGACAGTATAGTTATCAAATGACAGTATAGTTATCAAATGACAGTATAGTTATCAAATGACAGTATAGTTATCAAATGACAGTATAGTTATCAAATGACAGTGTACTTATCAAATGACAGTGTACTTATCAAATGACAGTATACTTATCAAATGACAGTATTGTTATCAAATGACAGTATAGTTATCAAATGACAGTATAGTTATCAAATGACAGTATAGTTATCAAATGACAGTATAGTTATCAAATGACAGTATAGTTATCAAATGACAGTATAGTTATCAAATGACAGTATAGTTATCAAATGACAGTATAGTTATCAAATGACAGTATAGTTATCAATTGACAGTATAGTTATCAAATGACAGTGTACTTATCAAATGACAGTGTACTTATCAAATGACAGTATACTTATCAAATGACAGTATACTTATCAAATGACAGTATTGTTATCAAATGACAGTATAGTTATCAAATGACAGTATAGTTATCAAATGACAGTATAGTTATCAAATGACAGTATAGTTATCAAATGACAGTATAGTTATCAAATGACAGTATAGTTATCAAATGACAGTATAGTTATCAAATGACAGTATAGTTATCAATTGACAGTATAGTTATTAATTGACAGTATAGTTATCAATTGACAGTATAGTTATTAATTGACAGTATAGTTATCAATTGACAGTATAGTTATCAAATGACAGTATAGTTATCAAATGACAGTATAGTTATCAAATGACAGTATAGTTATCAAATGACAGTATTCTCCAAATATGCATTCAAAACAAACGACCCCTTCTCCACATACACACCCTGAATCAAATTTATTTCTAGCAATGGTAAATCATTTTAATGACTGAAAATAATATTAAAAAAATGAAATCTGAATCAATTTAAGGAAATTGACAAAATCTTCTAAGTCAAACAGCACAAATGACAGTGTACTTATCAAATGACAGTATACTTATCAAATGACAGTATTGTTATCAAATGACAGTATAGTTATCAAATGACAGTATAGTTATCAAATGACAGTATAGTTATCAAATGACAGTATAGTTATCAAATGACAGTATAGTTATCAAATGACAGTATAGTTATCAATTGACAGTATAGTTATCAAATGACAGTGTACTTATCAAATGACAGTGTACTTATCAAATGACAGTGTACTTATCAAATGACAGTATACTTATCAAATGACAGTATACTTATCAAATGACAGTATTGTTATCAAATGACAGTATAGTTATCAAATGACAGTATAGTTATCAAATGACAGTATAGTTATCAAATGACAGTATAGTTATCAAATGACAGTATAGTTATCAAATGACAGTATAGTTATCAATTGACAGTATAGTTATCAATTGACAGTATAGTTATCAATTGACAGTATAGTTATCAATTGACAGTATAGTTATCAATTGACAGTATAGTTATCAATTGACAGTATAGTTATCAAATGACAGTATTCTCCAAATATGCATTCAAAACAAACGACCCCTTCTCCACATACACACCCTGAATCAAATTTATTTCTAGCAATGGTAAATCATTTTAATGACTGAAAATAATATTAAAGAAATGAAATCTGAATCAATTTAAGGAAATTGACAAAACAGCACAAATTGACCATTTCTCTAAAAGGATGGGCCTCCAGATGAGCTTACCCCCAATCAAAAATCAGCTGGAATTGTGGGCATTTTTAATGACTTAAAATTAATTTTAAAAACCTACAGAATGTAAAGTAATTCAACTATCTTCTCAAAAATCCTCATCAAATTTGGATTCAAAAAATTTAAGGATCTCTTTAAAGGAGACATGAAGTCTAACATAATCCTTATTTCATATGATAGAATTGAAAATAACAAATGTACTGACCAAGTTTCATAACTTCCGAAGCAATCTAATACATTTTTTGTAATTATTTAAAACTTTAATACTCCTACTTAAAGGAGACATGAAGTCTAACATTATCCTTATTTATATAATAGAATTGAAAATAACAAATGTACTGACCAAGTTTCATAACTCCAGAAGCAATCTAACACATTTTTTGTAATTATTAAAAACTTTGATACTACTACTTAAAGGAGACATGAAGTCTACATAATCCTAATTCATATAATAGAATTGAAAATAACAAATGTACTGACCAAGTTTCATAACTCCAGAAGCAATCTAACACAATGTGTATCATTATTAAAAACTTTAATACTACTTAATAGTACCATGGGAGCTGCCATTGCGATTTAAAAACATGCAGATTATGATGTCATCAGCCCAGCAGGATGTTGGCATGAGGAGTAAAGGCCGATAGGCTCAAAAATTTCTATGAAAAAAAAAAAAACTGCATCAATTACAACTAAAGTTGGTCATGCATGCTCTCTCCAGACAAATCACTTAGCTCTAAATGCTTCAAACAGCCAATTATTGTTGCTCAGTAAGCTTTCTGCTTCATCACACTGAAATAATAATAAGACAAGCAAATACACTGCACTTGCTGGTTAACAATAGATCCTTTCATTGAATCAGTGGAGCAGAAAGTTCAGACAGGGTATCACATAAATGGTTGTGGTTTTTGACATGCAGCAAGATTAAGCTTTCTGAAATCCACCGTATGGCGGATATTTTCATTAATTGTAGTAACGGTATTTGTTTTTCTTTATAATCTACCTCAAGTTTTCTAGCTTATGAAAAATGGTTTTTCTTTTGTAAGGGTCAAGGACATTTTTGTGTACACATGAAATTAACAAAACGTGCTGTTAAAACTTTGTGTCACATCATTTTGTAATAAAAACTTAATCACATTTATAAAGAAATACATTATAATCCTTATGTCCCTATTAGAGAAATTATGTCATCATGCACAATATTTCAATACAGAATTGAACAAAATGTGTTGATTTCAAACATGAATAACTTGAGATAGGAATAAGATTTTGACTTGCTGTGCTTGGCAGTTGGTTAAGATTTGTATCCTCTATCATATGAAATAATGACTTTTTTATCATATGAAATCATGACTTTTTTATCATATGAAATAATGACTTTTGTCTCCTTTAAATGGGTCACTAATCTGTAAGTATCCATTAATTATTGAATTAAGAAGTAGATAACGAGACTTCACGAGATTCAAATTGTGTATTTCTTTCAAAAATCTTGGACAAGGACAAGATAACTGGAGCTTAAATACTTAAGTAGTCCTTCGATGACATAACTCATCAACAAACAAAGCGATTCTATTCTGCAGATATCCAAAAAAACATCAGTTGTCACAAATTTTCATCAACGTCTGTCATTATTTCAACAACAGGCGTGTGTACTATTAAACTGGCTCAATCTTCAGACTTCAGATTTATTTACACAAACATCTATAGTCAAGCACTTGTTATTTGCAAAGTCAGCAAGTACAGATTAAAGCACTTAGTGGTTACTGTAATACTCGTGTGCAACCTGCCCCACAGCAAGTGGGTGGAAGCCAATCTTTTTTTAAACCAATGTCTACAAGGAAATGACTGCATTAAAATAAAAGTTAATTTTTGAAACTAAAGCAAATCGAGTACAAAATGTACACAGGTTGTATCTAATTATCTTGTCAAATATCTTTGTATGATCTTGGCACACAAATCTTTGATGAGAATGTAATGCCATGTACAATATAGACATTGATTTGTTTGTGAACAAATAATGTTGGGGGCGTGTCCTTCAACATGGTGAATTCAGGCTTGACAAGCATGAGTACAGACAATTGCTTCAACTGCCCCAGCTTTGGAAAAAATGTTTATACTTCCTTTCTTTAAAGGATTAGTTCAGGGGTCAAGCATGTCCATCTTATATTAAAGAGGACTTCAAAAGAAATAAAATGGTGAAGAAAGCATTCAAAAATCTTATTCCGTTAAGGAGATATTCAAGTTTAAAGTTAATCATTTGTGTAGAAACGACTGAAATCAGACTAGTTGTGATGTCATAGCCTTAGGTTCCTCAAAGTCTTTATGTATTCTATCATATTTTGTCCTGCGATTTTTTGGCTTAAAAACCATAGGATATGTCAAACAAGTAGTAAAACTGAATCTAGGAATGGTATTTATAATATGCCACCAAAAGAAAGTTTGAGGAAAAATTATTTAAATAGTGAAAAAATTGAATAAACTTTCTTTAAAATACACCAAGATTTTGAGGAATCTGCGGTTGTGACATCACAACTAGTTTGATTTTAGTCGTTTCTACAAAAATGATACGAAGCTTTAAACTCAAATATCTCCTTAACGGAATAAGATTTTTTAATGCTTTCTTCACCATTTTGTTTCTCTTGAAGTCCTCTTTCATATAAGATAGACATGCTTGACCACTGAACTAATCCTTTAAAATAACATGTAACTTGTTTGCTTTGCATTAAGTGACTGAACATGTGATAAACATGCTTTAAAAGCCCCTATTGGTCAGAGGTAGTTTCTTGAAATTGTTTTTTCCCGCATTCACATACTACAAAAGTCTGTGGATTGTGAAGAAGACAAACCTTCAGTTGTCTGTAATAAAACGGCAAAAGGAAAAGTTTTAAACGGAAAAAAACATTACTAAACAACTCATTGAAATGCATTGAATATTACCACTGTAATACTACATATCAAGGAGATCAATGTAATGCAGGATCATAAGGTTAACGTTTTATTAGGAATTTCATTCTATTCTGCTAAAGGCACCAATTATTATTTTTTTCTTAGTCTGTCCCGGTTTGTGGCAAAAAATGTTCAATGCGCGCACACCCAATCATTTCATTTCAGCTCTGTAAGTTTTCAAATTGCCAAAGAGCTGCTGTAACTGCATCATATGTAGTGCAACAGATGTTCAAAGGAATATTCCCATGGGTTTTTTGTTGTTGTAGAATTGTATTTCAAAGAGCATACTTTTAGAGCCAATTTGGTACAAAAAATCAGGTTAATATCATATTCCGTTCAGGAGATATGGATTTTAACAGATTTCCCAAGTGCATTTTAAAGTTTTTGTACAGTATGATGAATTCGTGTTTGATGTCATAGAGACAATTCCATTGCAAATGTTTATGTATTTCTTTGAATGTTCATTGGTTGTTTCTGTGTGATTAGAAACAATTTTTAACAAGTTATTAAAGTAGGGTATATTTGGCAATGTATATAAATACCTAACTTTTGTCAATTTACTTTTCTAGCAGGTTCTACTAATAAAAAAGATGAAAGATTTTAATGAAATACATCAACTTTGTGGGAGAATGTGTTGCTGTGATGTTATACTGAGCCTTTTCCTATTCGTTTGTTGGCATTTCTTGTGAACCTGAAAATTTGAATATCTCCTTGTAGGAATAACATATCAACATGATTTTTGTACTAAATGGTTTCTAATATTTTTCTCTTTCATATTGAAAGGTTACGAAAAAAACATGGGAATATTCCTTTAATGACAGAAAGGAAGGAAAAGAATTAATGGTCCATTGAGCACAGAAATAGAAACTGACAATAAGGAAATTAAAGACTTTCCAATTCTAGAACTTAGTTCATTCAAAATAAACTGAGCAGTAAGTATCCAATACAGATGTGTGATTTAATTAGGCATGCAGTTCAGCTAATAAAGTCTTTCCTGTTTTGAAAGTCTTAGTATTAACTGGGATGAAATTTTTCTGCCTTGGCCCTCAGAATGCGACAGGTTTAGTATTTTAAACTCTATGCTCAAAATCCACCATATTTTAATTGATAACTATATTTTAAATTTTATTAAATGAATTTTCTAATTATAGAAATTGATGACGTTGTTTTTATGCGCAAAAGTCATGTAAATTGGCAACGTTGAGGAAATGTAGACAAAAACTTCCGGTGCCAATCCAATATTTTAATAGCCAGGTTGAAAAAGTGATATAAAGAATGGTATTTAGACATTTTTACTGTTTCAGAAACAATAGAAAATATTTATTACACCAAAATTTTTGTCAATAATGTTGTTTTTCTTCTAAAATGATGTTGAAACAAAGAAATCCAACATTGAAAAGGGGGAGGGGGTAGTGAGTTACAATTCTCAGAAAAATGTTAAAGAAACAAAACACTTATGTAGTTCTCATAACGCTGAATTGTTCCAACAGTTTCATCCAAGATTGTAACTAGCTGTGAGTATGTTCATATTCTCCAACCATTTAAAGTACAAACAATATGACAACAATTGAACATCTTTAATGAGTCAAAGTGGAGCGCAGTGGTTAGGGTGTCAAGTCTCGTACTCAAAAGGTACCACAATCGAATCTCAACCAGAGTGCTGTGTCCTCTGAGCAAGACACTATGCCATTTGCTTCAATTTACTCAGCTATATAAGGAGTATCAATTTCAGTTGGGGAGTTAACCTGCGATGGACTGGTGTCCCATCCAGGGGAGTCAAGTAATATCATCTGCTGAGCACCATGGAAACAGAGAATAAGCACTTTGAGGCTTGATGTGATTTATTTGTTAGGGAGATGATTTGAAAATATCGAAATATTTTGACTTTAGAAAAGAGATTCTTGATAGGCGGCCCGCGGGCCAAATCTGGCCCGCCAAGCAATCCAATCGGGCCCATGAACAATAGTCATTATATAATGCAATACAGTGCATTGCATGTAAGATCAATCCAAATGAGATCAGTAAAAAGCGCAAAATAATCGTTCATTCAAATTTTTCCGAGGCAGATCAGCTCTCTAAAACATCGCAGCTAATCAAATAAAATGTTATCTTTAGTTCTGCTATGGCTCACGGTTGTCAAAGGAAGTCTGATAAGAGATCTGGCGTACATCCTTCAAATTGTGCATGCTCTCAACTTGTTTGTATTCAGGAATTGTTTTGACAGGTTTTGTTTGTAACATGATGCTGGGTTTGCCATGCGATTGGCCCATGGCCTGTAGCTGTTGTGAAATGATGGCCCTTGGAAAAAATTAATTAAGAACCCTTGCTCTAGAATAAGATGGAAGGTACACAGCTTGGGTATTTTACATGCCTTTCTTAAGAGGTAAGGTTATATAGAGATAAACACAGCCATTGGTAAACCAGTTGTGAATGAAGACTCACCAGGGATTGAATCCGGGATCTCTAGCTTGCGAAGCAGATTCTATGGACGCTAGACCATGGAGGTCTGTTCTCTAGAATAATAATACCCTTATTTTATGGCCAAGTGCCTCATTAAAAACTGTTCTGTTTTGAATTTAATGTTCATTTTTGTTCACCAACTGTTTTCTGGGCTTCATTAATAATTTTGTATGAAATGCAGCTCCTGAATTATTCCTAATAATCAACTTTTCTTCTTTCCACATTCTTATCAAATAAATCTACCACAAAACGAATGTTATTCTTGAAAGACAAAAAAAGTCACTGCCATTCAACCTTTTAAAATTGCTGAATTGAAACCTCAATGTAGAAAATAAGAGCTTATCAAACATACTGTAATCATCACACGCTTTGGAACCAAGATAAATTTACTCAAGGACTATAGATGCTGTGCAAATAAAGACACCCTCCTATCTGATATGAGTTCCGTACTTGGCAGCTAGTGAAGTTGTATTTTCAACTTGTGACGTACGTTGTGAAGATGCAGGACACCTCATTGAAACGAGGATATTATTGAAACCACAATTATAAATCCTTACAAATTTATATGGATTGATTCTAAAGATAGCAATACCACACCCACTGTCTATGGTGTAAAATAAAGGATGTTAATGCCGACAAAACCCTGGGAGGGGGGGGGGCACTTTCACCCATTTTTGTTGAATACTCAATGCTACAGGTAACAAAATTGACTTCTTCCATACTGCGGGTAATAAAATTGTATAATTTCATACTGCAGGTACCAAAAAATTATCATACTGCTGGTTTGGTTTTTGGTTGATGGGCTGCACACCTGTACCATTTTTAGTATGGAGTAAACACCCCCTTCCTTCTCCCTCCAGGTAACAAACAGGAATGAAAATTAAATGAATTGACAAAAATAAGAGAAATAAACACTGTATGCATGAGAAGATCATTCAAAAGAATTGTCTAAAAATATCAGAAATATACTGATGTTACATAACGCATTCAATTTCTCTTTATTGTTAACATAAGTTTATTGTTTTGTTTGTGGCTAACAGCACTTTAACAGTTACAGTCATATGTTCCAAAGCATAGTTTATTGAAATTAAAATTAAAACATTTTCAAACAAATTGCAAAGTTTCTGAAGGGGAAGGAGGGGGACTAAAGATTGCTTTGCAAAATTCTGGTGTTCTAAATACTGTCCTGTGACAAAATGCCTTACAAACAACCCGTAAGTAACAAAGTCATACAGAAAAGGTGAACTGCTGTACATTAAGCCAAACATGCATTAGATAATTGCCAGTTGCTTTGGTGATAGAACAAAAAATGAAGCAGATCAATTTTTAAGAAAAAGCTACAATGGACGCCCGCTCTACAATTGTCTCATAATGTAATTAACACAAAGTAAACACACAATGCAGTCACTCTTTAATTTCTATGGCAATTTGATTTGCTGGTGATAATGTCATGCTAAAATGCCATTTACAGTAATACCAGTGTGCAGCCTTGCACATACCAGGAAGCTGACATTCTAATGTTATTAGATACCTCAAAAATCAGCACAAAGTAAACACAATACCTGACTTTTTCATTTCTATGGCAACTTAGAAACACTAAATCAAAACTGACATTTCATTAAGTGATGACAAGGAAAGGGTGGTTATATCCTGAAAATTGAGATTGGGTTTGAAAAAAAAAAAAAAAAATCCTTCTTTAACTGAAAAAGATCTTTCCTCATATTTATCCCACTGCAAAAGTCTATGTTGTTCCTTGCATAATAAAAACCTCCCTTAATACCTCCAATTGAAACAACACAGCACCCCCCCCCCCTCCCCCTTTGGCAAATCATGACAACTGTATTAGATACATTTCCTATGGTGTAAGCAGATGAGAGCATAGAACTCCCACAGTATAGGACACCAGTCCATTGCAATCAACTCCCCAGTAGTGCTGGAATTCATTTACAGCAGACCTGCCAACCTTTGGGATCACCAAACTGTATTCTGGAACTACAAAAGTTGTAATTTTGATACAAAAAACTGTACTCTTCAAACAAAATGTACAAAACAAAGGTTTACTGATAGAACTGGAGTACTTAAATTGATCGGAACTCTGTTGCAGGTAAGTTACCTTATGCATAATTAACTTGTAGTCTACACTTTTTGGAGGCAGCAGCAAATGGTTATAAATCGTATTCTGAATCTGAATCGGTTAAGTCGGCAAAAATCCTTCAAGAGGACATGAACGCCAACCGAGCGTAAAAAGTATGAGTAAAAAAAAAAAAACGTATTCTGGTGCCAAAAAACATACAATCGTATTCTCAACATTTTCCTGTCTTAAATACGGCAAAATCGTACTAGTTGGCAGGTCTGTTACAGCCAATTATCTTGCTCACAATGCAGCGCTCGCAACGGGAGTCGACCCAGTACTTTTCGCACACTAGCCTCTTTAACAACAGCACCTCATTTCTGAGTGTCCCTACATGCACAATCCTCTGGGTTATTTAACACCCTCTTCATGATTCAAAATAAACACAAGAACATATCACACTAAGAACTTAGAAGATTAAATACAAGGATAGCACTACACTGCAGACTTGTTGACATGAGAAAAGTGTGTATTCCAATATAGACCTCAGAAACATAAGCTTACAGGGTGAGACAGCTTATGGACCACGTTTTCAAAAATGGTACCTCACTGAAAATTACTGCAAAATTTTACCAAATGAATATGAAAATCAAACATTTATACTACTTAAAAACATTGATATTTTTGACTTTTTCGCAGATAATTTCCAGTTTCATTCCAAAATTTCACAGGAAAAAAAATACGGTTGATCTTCACATAGTGTCACTCATAGTATGCATTTATGCAAATTTTTAGCATTTCACTGACACAAATAAAGCAGTCAATACACGCTATCAGCCAAATTTTTCTGTCCAATTAGGGGATTAAGCGTAAAGCCGGTAAATTTTTGTGAAAAAGTCAATGTCATTGTTTTAATAGTATAAATTTTCATTTTCAAGTTCATTTAGTGAAATTATGTAGTAATTTTCAGTGAGGTACCATTTTAAAATCTGTCTACCATACCATAAGTGTAATGTTGTAGCACACCCTTTTAGGCTTATGTTACGGAGGTCTATAGAGCTATTATTGCTAGCCAATCAAGGTGTTTAATTTGTATCAACACTTTACAAGAAAAATATATATTTAAAGCACATCAGAATTTCACATTATATGTAAATTTGTTTAAAAGATTATTACTATATTGTTAAAACTGTACAGTACATGTATAACTATAAAACTTAAGGAAGAATATTCCCATGAATGATCATTTTTATGTATATGATAGAGGAATATTAAAGGACTATTCCCATGGTTCTTTGTCAAATTGTACTTGAAAGAGGATACTTTTAGAGCCAATTTGGTACAAAAATCAGGTTAATATCATAATCCGTTCAGTAGATATGGATTTGTAAAGATTTCCCAATTGCATCTTAAAGTTAAACTTAAATATCTCCTTAACAAAATAAGATTTTCTAATGCTTTCTTCACCATTTTGTTTCTTTTGAAGTCGTCTTTCATATAAGATGAACAAGTTGCTTGACCCCTGAACTAATCCTTTACACAGTCCTCTATCAAATACATGAAAATAAAAATCACAGCAGTATTCCTTTCATAATAAATTGACAATCGCATTAAAAGCTGAACGCAAGGTTCATGATTATAAAAAAAAAAGGAGGTAGGTACATTTGGGCATTTTACATGCGTTTCTCAACAACTGAGGTTATATAGAGATGTCCACAGCCGTTCAATAAATTAATTGTGAAGCACTGGTGAATAAAGACCCACCGGGAATCAAACCCAGAACCTCTAGCATACCAAGCAGGGCCATAATTCTCATCTGAAAGTAGGAAGGGGGGATGGCTTCTTATCCAAAGAGTTGGAGGAGAGGGGGACAAGAGGCAAATTTTCCGTAAAATGTACTGACTTTTAAAAATTATATAAAGAGGTGGAGGACATGTCTCCCCCCTCCTCCTCCTTTACAGGGAATTATGGCCCTGATGCCACACAAATGCTATGACCGGTAGAACATGGAGGAAAACATTTAAAATTAATTAAGGGTCTATGGACAATTACAAACATTTTCTGTTTTACTTTAGGTCAAATATTGCATACATTTCTAAAAGGAGTCATCTTTAATTTTGGAAAATCTCAATTTCACTTTCAAAGTTAGCCCTGATCAAAGTTGGAGGAATTTTTGTTTCATGCAAAATGTGTGATGCATAAATGGGAAGAACTTCAAACCTTTATGTCTTTCTTAACTTCAGTCTCTGAAAATAGAGTGAATGAACTTTGAACTTAAAGAAATATTCCCATGGATTTTCATTTTTTCATATATAAGAGAAAATTTGTAGAAACAATGTGGTGAAAAAACTATGTGAATATCTTGTTTCGTTTAGAAGTTATAACAGTTTAAAGAGAGAAAAATGCTCTTAAAAACACCTCGTTCAGTATATGACCTTTAGCTTGGTGATGTCATATCAAGGCAATTCCAGCACAGTTCTTATGTATTTCTAATTAATTTAATCACACTTGTTTTACATTATCAAACAGCTTTTTTGGTTCATTATAGAGATCGGGTGGAATATATAATTTACAAGAAAACATTTTGTTTTTTTCTTGGTGTACATTACATTTACAATGATGAGAAAATCCAAATCATTTTTAAAGAAAGACATTTTGTTGAAATTGTCTCTATGACATCACAAATGATGCCAATCAGTCACTTTTGCCCGACAGGCACAATTTGACCCTCGTTGTCATGGTGCCGTTAAGCCCTCATCAAACATCAAACAAACTTTTGTCCAAATTTAAAAGTATCTTAAAATTTTGTTAAATTCTAAATGGAATAAGATATTCACATAGTTTTTTCACCACAGTTTAAAAAAATTCTGAATCATATATGAAAAAATGAAAATTTATGGGAATATACCTTTAAAATTTTGATCAGGCATATAAATACAACCCAAAAGGTCTTTGCTAGAATCACCTACTATCTTTCAAAAAATTATAGCAGAGAATATTACAAAATAAGATAAAATATGAAAATGGAGATACCCATTCATACATAACACATTTGCATATTAAAGGATTAGTTCCAGAGTCCATCTGATATGAAAGAGGACTTTAAGAGAAACAAATTGGTGAAGAAACTAAGTGAATATCTTATTCTGTTAAGGACTTTATTCAAGATTAATGCTGTCTAATCTATGTAGAAATAGCTGATGTAGTAAGTCTACTATGGACAGTTGATGCCCTAATCCTCACATTCTTAACAATTGTTATTGTATTTTTGTTTTTAAATGGTTGAACTTTTGTACTATTTGAATTATTTTTCCTCGAACTTTCTTTAGGTAGTAAATTATAATTACCCTTACAAGATTCTGTTTGACTACTTTCCTGACATATCCATTGGTTTTTTAGCCACAAAATTGTAGGACAAAATATGATATAATATATAAAGACTTTGAGAAATCTGTGGTTGTGATGTCACAACTAGTCTGATTTCAGTCATTTCTACATAAATGGTTCAGAACTTTAAACTCAAATATCTCCATAACAAAATAAGATTTTAATTTAAATATCTCGTGAATGGAATAAGATTTTTGACACTTTCTTCGCCATTTTGTTTCTTTTGAAGTCCTTTTTCATATAAGATGGACTTGTTTGACCCCTGAACTAATCCTTTAAGACATCAAGTATCAAAAGGCTGCAGAATTACTTGAATGGTTGGTTAGTTATCAACAAATTTTGATAAAAATGTTGCTATTTTTAGACATTAAATTCCATTGTTTAAATTATAACTCTCCAGTGTCACCAATAATTATTATCAATTTTGCAAGTTAGACACGATTCAAATGTACTGTAAGTATAGCATAGCAAGGTTTAACGTCCCGAAAGCATCCAGTGCTGGAAATTATAACCAGTTGTGAACTCACTGGTTGCAGACCAACCGGGATACGAACCCAGGACGTGCAGGTGAGAGGACAAAGCACTAACCACTACACCACGGAGGTGTAGTAGCCTCTAGTCTGATATTAATGTTGGTTATTTCATAAAGATACAGCAATATTAAAAAGCTACAAGGCATATTTATGAACAGTGTAGTTGTAAGATATTTTCTCTTGAAAAATTGATTTTAAAATAATAAATTACAAGAAAAAGTCTCTGCAATTGCAGTCGATATTCAACCAACTTTGATGAGATTTTTTTCCCTTTCTCACTGTTTCCAACAAATTTGTAAAAAGTCAGGCCATCTGCCAATGTTGGACTTGCATAACACTAGCTCATAACCATTACTGCCAAAATGATAGCTGTGAATTCTAAGAAAAAGACAAATATATCAGACACACACAACGTTGGGATAATGCCGTGGAAGATGATTTAATGGAGATGTTTTTAAAAAGAAATCTACACAGAAGACAAAACACACCATGGAAATATTTTATACTAAAGCTCAATCGCTACTTTAATTGATTTTCGATGGGTTCCATTTTGTTCGAAGACGTTGTCAGAACTGACTGGAAGTTGAAAAACTTTGCAAAACATTAACTCCTTTCTTTGATCGTGTTTCCCAATTAGCAGCAACTTTTGATGGAAACTTAATTTACCAGTGTAAGTTTTCCACTTGTCACCAAGAATTATTTTCCAGGTTTTTGCCCCCTTAGGTGACCCTTCCTACGTCCCTGCCAGCAACAAAATAAACTTCTAGGATTGATAAATTCATTACCATTGCACATATTAAAAACTTTACTGCCATTCCACTCTAGACCACACCAACTGTAATTGTACCACCCCCTCCCCCCCACAAATAAAAAAAAAAAAAAAACTTCTGGAGGGGAGAGGGTTAGATATTTTCTGAATAAGTATGTCTTTATATAAAATATATGCTATTTTTATTATTTTTGGTCAAAAATATGGCAACCTGCAGGCAAGATATGATGGCCTTGTTCTGTTTTTCGAGATTTTAGGGCCCTTGTCAACTGCCTTTGGACAAACATTAATCAACTCTGCCTGAAACTTACATTTTCAAATTTCATTTATGAGCAGACAATTCTTGTGTGCAATAGAAAGTACTGAATGAGAATCAGCATAACACACAATTCCAGGACCAGTGATCCTTAATAAGGACCCTGACGCCGGGTGAGGGAAATTTTCAAAGCAATAATTTCCAAATAGGCCTTTACTTATTTGCCCAATGGGCAATTGCTATCATTGGTCCTGGCCTTAAACTTTTTTCATCTTATGGTAAACTTCCCACTAGCATCTTTGGATTTTTCAATGTAATACAAGCCTTCAGATGTTCAGACAGAGGAAGAGATGACAATCTTAAGATATAAATAGCAGTTACAAAAAGACTTGAATATATTCCCACTTAAAAAAAGCTTAATCCATCTGAACCATTAGGCTCATAGAGTCGGTGCTTATCCCCGGTTTCCATGGCGCAAGCGGATGAGAGTACAATACCCCCCCCTGGACGGGACGCCAAGTCTATCGCAGATTAACTACCCACCAGTGCTGGTACTCATTTTACAGCAGAGTGGACTGAAAGCAAGTAGAGTAAAGTGTCTTGCCTGGGGCACAATGCAGCGTTCACGATGGGAATCAAACTCGGTATCTCTCGAATACGAGCATGACTCTTTAACCACTGAGCCACAGCACCTCAAATATTCCCAGTAAGTTACCAAAATGAAAGGAAAATAAATGTTATCCCCTCAATGGCATTTCATGAGGAACCCCATGCATAATTCAAGGAGCCAGCTTAAGACTATCAAATGGTATTATTGCATCTGATCATTCCATAAGTATTCAGCAAGCACACAAATCAGAATGGCAGTACTGTTCCGTCCCAGTTGACAATTGCGTTGGACCTAAATGCATCCGTTTTTACCACTGGGAGAAAAAATAAGTCTAAAATGAGTCCCCCAAATTTGTCTCCCATCGGATGTACAGTAGCGCAATAAAGTTGTTTAATACAGAAGATTATTCTTCTTACAAGACAGGCAGGACAATTCTGTCAGACCTTGATTCTTTACAAAGTAAAGCTTACTAAAAAAAAATTGAAAGGATTTCCATTCAGCAGACAAACGTTACATTCCCGACTCCTTATGTACAAAATACACGACTTAATAAATGCATACCTCAAAAATGAAAGCACAACAATTTGATACTCCACAAGAGTTTTAATTAAGAATCCATTGATGATAATGAATACTGCAATATTACAATACTATTATAATCACTGCTGAAAGACTTGCGTTGTAGCATGGTGTAGATTAAGGCCTGCTCTGCCAGTTTTCGTCCCACGCCTGCTTGGGCCGACCTCTGACCGGTTCCTCCATCATGGACATCTTCCCACTGCTGGGCCTGGATCTTGTGGACCCTGTAGCTGATGTAATTCTGCTCCAATCACTGCTGAGACTGGACATGCTGGATGCTTTGGCCATCTTGGCTGCGTAGGCTTTTCCTGAACAACGACAACAAAATGAAAGCAATGAAAATCGTAAAGGAAGCAAAAACAATACTTTGACATAACAAAATAGAAACATTTTTCATTAGGAAAAATAAAATTTAAGTAGGGATTAAAGTTGGAATTATAAAATTTCCCACGGTTTTAAATAAAGGTGTTGAAAATTTCCAATGAAAATTTGTGACAAATATAATATTAATGTAGTGAATACATCTTTACCTAATCTACTTTCTTCTTTTGCAATTGAATGTACTTTTTATCTCACAATTACATGGGGACGATTTGAGAGTGCATACTTACCATATATATACTGTTGTTTACTGAAGATATATTTTTTTAAATCTTTTTTTCTTCCTGTGAATTCCCGATTTCCTTGCGGTTATAACCGCTAGAACCGTAGCTTTTTTCCAGCTCTGGTAGGGATGTGTGTATAGGTTTAACAACTAAAACATTTAAATGGTCAAATATTTCCTTT
Organism: Chiridota heheva; assembly: GCA_020152595.1. Lineage (NCBI taxonomy): Eukaryota > Metazoa > Echinodermata > Holothuroidea > Apodida > Chiridotidae > Chiridota > Chiridota heheva. The sequence continues at coordinate 2,090,804 of JAIGNY010001388.1, read as the reverse complement.
GTTTAAACAGGACTTTTTGACCGCATTAAAAAAAACTTAAAACTTCTTAATTTAGAAAAAAACAAATCGAAAAGGAAGCAAAAACAATACTTTTACATAGAAAATAAATCAAATCTTTTTGATTAAAAAAAAAACAAATCAAAGATAAGTAGGGTTGTATGTTTATGTTTAACAACCGAAACATTCAAACGGTTAAATATTTTGTTTGCTCAAATGGGCCTTTTTTGACCTCGTTCAAAAACTTTGTGTTGAGAAAAAAACTAGAAAATAACCACCATAAAATCATCGCAAGGATAGAACTAAGTAAGCAAAGATTGTCACAAAATTTGATAAAGTCTTCAAATTACCAGTAAGGCTGGAAAAAAAACTGTAAAAATACAAATCCATGGTTTAAATCCGCCTTAAACAGATGCAAAAATAAAACAACTGTTTTCCAGAGACTTTCAACACTCTGATCCTTGCCATACACATTTCATAACTGTGCTACTAAGCCAGAATTGTTTTAATTTATCCCAAGCCTCTGCAAAAATGGCCACAATCTGTACAAAGCACACTGAAATCTAAGCTTCTTTGAAACATTTTTGTTTGCTAATTTTGTAACCCTTGTTTGTGCAATTTATTAACAAATTGCTCTGAATGGGGGATTTTATGTTGATTAGTGGCATGATGACATCTCAGGGTAATATACCACCAGAGAGAATTTTGCCAAAATATTTCTGCAAATGGCAAAAGACATTGAAAATAGCCTGGGCTTGTGATCATGAGGTCATAGGCTCAAATCCAGTTCCAGAATCTAAGCCGACGTTAAGTAACCTATCTGCAATCCCGTATCGTAGACGTAAAACTTTTTGTGTTTGACACACAAGACTGGCATTTGCTGTAGCTACATGTAGAATCTGCCATAGATTGGCATCAAAAAGGGAGTTTGCCTAGTCCCTGCATCAGAGGATCATGTGTAAACAATCAAACAAACAAAAAGAATTTGGGGTATGAAGAAATGTTTCCTGAATGCATTAACCCTTGCTGCACCTGCATTTCACTTAATTTTAGTCTGACGATAAGGGTTAATAGTAACACTTGTCGGATCACACCCAGAAAGGGCACCTGCGCTTCAGTCAAGTTCAGTCCAACAATAAGGGTTAATAACAACACTTGTCGGACCACACCCAGAAAGGACACCTGCACTTCAGTCAATTTCAGTCCAACAATAAGGGTTAATAGTAACACTTGTCGGATCACACCCCGAAAGAGGACCTGCGTTTCATTCAAGTTCAGTCCAACAATAAGGGTTAATAGTAACACTTGTCGGACCACACCCAGAGAGGACACCTGCACTTCAGTCAATTTCAGTCCAACAATAAGGGTTAATAGTAACACTTGTCGGATCACACCCAGAAAGGGGACCTGCACTTCACTTAATTTCAGTTTGACGATAAGGGTTAATAGTAACACTTGTCGGACCACACCCAGAAAGGGGACCTGCACTTCACTCAATTTCAGTCCGACGATAAGGGTTAATAGTAACACTTGTCAGACCACACCCAGAAAGGGGACCTGCGCTTCAGTCAAGTTCAGTCCAACAATAAGGGTTAATAGTAACACTTGTCAGATCACACCCAGAAAGGGGACCTGCGTTTCATTCAAGTTCAGTCCAACAATAAGGGTTAATAGTAACACTTGTCGGATCACACCCAGAAAGGGGACCTGCGTTTCATTCAAGTTCAGTCCAACAATAAGGGTTAATAGTAACACTTGTCGGACCACACCCAGAAAGGGGACCTGCACTTCACTCAATTTCAGTCTGAACAATAAGGGTTAATAGTAACACTTGTCGGACCACTACCCAGAAAGTGGACCTGCACTTCAATCAATTTCAGTCCGACAAAGGTAAATAGTGCCCGGAAAAGAGACATGCCCTTCACACAATTCAGGACCGACATGGGTTCATGTATTGGGCCGTTCTCTGGCTGGTCACCCATACCAGAGAATGGCCCTATTTATCAATATACCACCAACCTGTTCTTCTTGAACTGGATGGACGAAGCGGTGACTTTGCGACTTGATTTCCATACTGCACCTGCTTATAATGGTCTTTCAGGAGAAGATCCTTCTGTACCGTGGAGCTGGGCTTCGCTGATTCAATTCTCTCCAAAATTTTCTGTTTTAATAATAATATCAAACATTCATGACAGAAGCAAACTTTAACTGCAGGGTATTCTTTAACATATATACACAATCAAGAAACAATTTAGCTGTAGGAAATAAGATTGAGATAATCCATACGAGAATTCAATTTTGACTTTTTGGTAAAAAAAAAATGTTTGTACTCGAAATTTATTTCTGAAACAAAAGAAGAAAACAAATTTTCCATTGACATGTTACAAATTTCGCATACATGAAAATATAGTTTAAAGTAAAAAATCAAATATGTCATTTTCTACATTCAAAGACATCTCTACCCAGAACCTTTTGGGTTTTTAATGGGAAATAAAAGTTTGTAAATTGCCCATAGACCTGCAAGGATTCTTATTTTTTTTGAGGAAATAAGTATTTACTGTAAATAGTTTTGAAACATTCAATTTAACATTCAATTTTACATTTATCCCTGCCTACTAATTAATATTCATGACATCAGCACCAAAACAATAGGGATCATCTACAGACCACGTCATGTCCTTATACGAAGTATGACATAAATCCACCTCATTGGTTTTGAGCTATCATGTTTACAACCTTGTTAACATAATTTTACATTTAACCCCACCTACTAATTAATATCCATGACATCAACACCAAAATCAATAGGACTCATCTTCAAACAATCGCACAACCATATACCACGTATAACATAATTCCACTGCACGGTTCTTGAGATATCATGTTTACAAGCTCATAAACAGAATTTTACATTTAGCCCCGCCTACTAATTAATATTCATGACATCAACACCCAAAACAATAGGGATCATCTACAACCAACAGCACATCCATATACCACGTATGACAAAAATTCACCACACAGCTCTTTAAATATTGTGTTTACAAGCTTGTAAACATAATTTTACATTTAGCCCCGCCTACTAAATAATAATCAAGACATCAGCACTAAAAACATTAGGGACCATCTACAGACCACAACACATCAAAAAACCAAGCATGACGTAAATCCACTGCACGGTTCTTGAGATATCGTGTTTACAAGCTTGTAAACATAATTTTATATTTAGCCCCACCTACTCATTAATATTCAAGACATCAGCATTAAAAACTATAGGGAACATCTAAATACCACAACACATCCATATGTAAAGTATTTCTTAAGATATCATGTTTACAAGCTTCTGTCAAAGACACACATACATACATACATACATACATACACACATGCATACTGTACATGTACACACGCCAGCGTGACTACATAGGTTCCTTATGCTATCGCGCCGGAATCAAAAATATAACTGAAACTTGCAACACACTTTGATAGTCAAAGACATACAAACGTTGGGCATGTAAACAAAGCTGCCTGCTTAAAAAGATGGATGACTCTTACAGTACATACTGTAGCAAAGCTGTTAAGCTGAGGTGAGGCTAAACATACTGTACATGTACATGTTGGGCATGTAAACAAACCTGCCTGCTTAAAAGATGGATGACTCTTACAGTACATACTGTAGCAAAGCTGTTAAGCTGAGGTGAGGCTGAACATACTGTACATGTACATGTTGGGCATGTAAACAAACCTACCTGCTTAAAAGATGGATTACTCTTACAGTACATACTGTAGCAAAGCTGTTTAGCTGAGGTGAGGCTAAACGTACATGTTGGGCAAGTAAACAAACCTACCTGCTTAAAAGATGCATTATTCTTACAGTACATACTGTAGCAAAGCTGCTGAGGCTAAACGTACATTACATTAAAACGGCACGTTTAAACGAAAAGAGAACATGATTTAGAAATTCAGGAAGGTGTGTGTTGGAAATTTCCTGTGATTTCCCTTTTCATATTTATATGATAGAAGACTATAAAAGAAACAATTTAGCGTAAAAATCATGTTGATATCTTTTTTGTTTAAGAGGTGCAGTGGCTAATTGGTTATTGAGTCATGCTCATATCCGAGAGGTACCAGGTTCAATTCTGTTGTAAGCATGTTAATAATTTTGTTGTTATTCCAGGGATTTTTAATTTTAAGAGATGGTTGTACAGTATGATTCCTTTATGGTCAGAGCAAATAAAGATTTCCTTAATATATGAATGTGTATAGGCAACGCTACCTGAAATGCTTTAAGCCATAAGGCCAGATATTGTCTTAACACATGTGTTAACACAAATACATGTAGAGATCAAAAATGTAATACATTCCAACATCTCTGCTTGACATTTACACAATCACTGACCATATACTGACAAGCTAATTTATCTTGAAACGAGAATATTTCGTCTTTAAAACCATGAGAACACCAAAAATTGCATCTAAATCTGTTAAAATTAACCATGTTAGAGTGTTTTTAATTCCCAGGAATCAATTTGCATATTTGTACAGTATAGTATAATTACAGGGTGACCATGGTATATTTTATCAATCCTTTCTTTTTAAACACTTACTGTATCATCATTTTTTTGATAAACGTGTGCAATATTAATTAATCTACAGCGTTCAGTACTAAACATGGCTAATGCACAAATGTGTCAAGTCTTAAAATTTTAAATTAAAATTAAAAACATATTTGGTAATTAACCCATTATTACTCCATCCAATTTCAAATTGAAACTTCAGTTTATCACTTACAGTAAGTAACTTCCACATAATCATTTATGTTTATCCTTCGTCGTTACGGTAATTTGCCTCAATCATTTTGACAAACTCTTTAAAATTGTATTATTGCTGGTTGATCACCGCCAATCATTACCATAGCTACAAAAACTTTTAAAGAAATGATATCCAGAAAATCAATATTTGACTCAAGGATGGACATATTTGTTAGAAAAGAATCTCCATGGAAACGGATTTCAAATATCTCCGCTTCAATCTCCATTTTGCAAAAGAAGTTATTTGTTAAAACAGCACCTAAATTGTACTCGTACAGTATATACAAAATTTGCATGACAAAAGAGTACACTCATCGCTTAACATGAAATTTAGGTATATATGTATTGATGTGTATGGTAGCTAGATGGAGACCTAAAATAAATTAGCTGTGAGTTTGATAAACAAAAAGATAATATTTTCGTACAGTATTTATAAAGGGTATTGTACATGGTACAGGATAAGACTGTAAATGAAATCTGAAACATTGTGGCCAAAACCTTAGCTTTTTACCACAAATACTTTTACTTGCTGAAATAAAAATAAAAAATAATAACAAGTATATATATATATCATTTTTTTTTCATGAAAAAATATTTTTCCCTGCAAATTCCTGTTTTTTCCAGGGCTGCATATATACTTGTAAATCAAATTTAGTACTGTACATTTAATCAGATCATGTAATACAGTAATAGCATGTTGCATTTGATAAATATCAGTCATCAAATTGACAAGTACAGTAGATCAAATTTAGAAAAGAATGTCTTATTAAGTAAATAAATGGTTAAATCAGTTGGTTATTAATAGGTAAATAGTAAATACACCATTGATCATTACAGTACAATTTGATACAATTTATAGATAGTGGGTTGAATTGAAAAACATTTTGTGAAACTCGTAATTTGATAGATAGTCAAATTATTAAACAGTGGTCAAAATGGTAAACAGTGGAATAAAATGGTAAACAGTTGGCTATCAAATTGGCAAACAATTGGTTGAATATAAAATATTGAACAAAATTTTGGTCAATTTCAAATGGCAAAAAGATGGTCATATTAAATTTGTGATCGAACTACAAAACATAAAATTTGTATTGGTAAATAAATAAACATGTATACAGCAAAACTCAATGACCTTTTCCTTTTTTGGGGGTATTTTCAGAAATTTCTACTATACAATATTTGAAATCATGACATTCTTAAGAGTCCAATGCACTCAATTTTGGTTTTGTTTCCAATTTCTCTAAATCTACAAATTTTGTAAAAGATACAAAATTCAATATAACATTTTCATCTTTAGAAAGTTTTCTGATGAGAAGATCATACTGGTACCAACTACTAACAAGTTGGTACTAACTACACAACCATGATTCCCAGAATAAAAGGTAAAGTACATGTACTGGTATTGTAAAATAGGGCTTATATGAAAAAAAGGCCTACAATGGAGATGAAAACATGCAAAATTCTTATTCCAAGTTCTGTTCCATGTATGCAGCAGACCCCTAGCTTTAATTTTTTACAGGGGCAGGCCGCCCCGCCCCTCTGTGGGCCCGCCCTTCCCCAGGGGTCCACCCTGCCCCCCTTGAGAATTTTTTTTTTTTAGATTAAAAAAAAAAAATCTAAATTAACCTCATAAATGAATATCTTACATGGATACAGAATGATAGCATAGTAAGCACTTGTCCTGTTTGGCTCATAAATGGTCCTTGTCAATATCAGTCAGAATAGTTTCATTCTGAAGTATGATTATAGCTAAAATCCCAAGCTTCTTTACCATGGGATTAAGCCTTAAGGGGGCCCTGGACTCCACACTGAAAAGATGCAGCACTTCGCACACGCATTTGCTCCTCAACAAGTCTAGCACCTGCCCTTATTAAATCAAGCTAGGGGTCTGTCAGAAGCAACCTAAGTAGTCAGAATATTTGTGACATCACAAAAGTATTTGTATTTCACTGCAGTTTTTCCTGAGATATTGTGGCTTACTGCAAAACTTTTTTTTTGCAAACTGTAATATCTTATAATTTCTTCTTTCTTTTCTTTTTAATTATCATTTTTTTCTCAAATGTCTTCTTATGGTATCTTTATGTACAGATGGATGTGAATTTTGTTTATTACAAATTTTTCAAATTCATTTTGAAAATAATGTTTTTGAAGGAAATGATACTTCATTTTCTCCATTTCCATGCAGTAACTTACAAATCAGACTAAAGGTGAAGATAAAAAATGTATTTTATTAATGTGTACAGTATATATAAACTTTGTCCGTTAGTTTTACACAAGCATATGTATCATTTTTGCTGGAAATAAACTGTGTCATTGTCATTGTCAAAAAAAAACATTGGGATGTCTGGAAAGTAAATGGAATCTAGTAACAGTAACTACAGTACAATTTACCAACTGAAGAAACTTGGAGGTTCATTCTATCAATTAGTACAAATGCTTAATTAATTTAAAATGCAAATACATTAGTATTAAGAAAATGACATAACTGTACTATAGTAGACTTGCACAATAGTCACTTTTATAAAAATTTGTAACATCTTTGAAATTTAATATTTCCTTAATAAGAAAAGTACTGTATGTTAAGGTAGTTTCATCAGTTCTGTCGACTGTATTTGCACTCTTATCATATAAGATACAAATATATCACCAAAATGTATTTTTTCATCATTTTGCTGTTTTGTTCCCTATCAACTTCAAAGACAAAACTATTAAACATTTTCAAATTCTTCAAAATAGTTTTTTTCTGAATAGATTGAGTCAGAATAACCCTTGGCAAGGCCATACTGTAAGCACTAACAATATGTTCTACCTGCAATTGATAAACTACCAATCAAAACGACATTTATTTAACAATTGCCAAGTTTAAAATGCACAAACATCACTATACCTACCATATTTTCCAATTCTATCCTACGTTGATCTCTCTGCCTTCGCACAGCTGAATGACTGGTCACTTGCCTTTCAGAACGTGATCGACGTGACTGTCCGGAAACAGCTGGAGTCGATGGCTTGGTTGCAATGATGTTTCGCAATAGCCTCTGATTATCTCGATCAATTCGTTTGACCTCATCATTGCTGAAAGACAGGTTCATCCTGTGATGGGGCATATGGCCCCCCTTTTCTCTTCTACTCTGAGAAGATTGGGTAGAGCTTCCCGATCTACCTGACAAAGGTCTAAGCTTTCTTTGTAGTGAATTCAGTTCGTATTTACTTGGTGCTTCATCAAGTTCTAACACTGCACGTAGCAACATACTAAGCTCTTTTGCATCAGTTTCCCTTTCTTGCATTCTCCTTCCGTGAATTGATTGACCAGGGGTAATATTCTCCTCAAATCGAACTCCATCTTTTTTCCTCGACCTTGATTCAGAGTTAAGTCTCACATTAGGGCTAGATATTTTTCCTTCATGAGGTGATTTAGGTATCTCTGGACTATGTAAAGGAGAAACATCTGTAACATCAGAGTCAGAATCTGGTTCAGAGTCATACGTAGAAGAAGAAGATTGTGGGCTACTAGTTCTACTTGAAGATGAGCTCTTTTCTGATAGATCTTCATCATCCGAGCTTGATAAATTGTTGTTTGTAACTCGCGCTGATTTCACTCTCGCTTTTCTGTCTGTATTCGAGGATGGAACATCACCTTCATCCATGAGATCCTGTGAGAATTGTTTCCATTAGTTTTTGTTGAATTTGTGACCCAGGAATTGCGATGCTTTTCTCCTGGCCTTAGGTCAGACTTGTCATTTTCTTCATCATCTGACTGAGAGTGTGAGTCACTCTCGTGACGTGTGACAGCAGTGGGAATCTTTAAACTGAGTTGACTGACTGTGCTTGTGCTACTCACTGACCTAGCACTCTCCTGCCGATCATTCTTCAATTTTTTCTCTCTTTTATTGTCATCATCAGACTCCGAATCTGACGCAGATGCATTCCTATAACTTCCTGAATCCCTGTATTTACTACTGTTATTTGCTGAAATATGGCTTCTCTTGTTCTTAACATTAACGTTAGGCTTGCCGTTGTTTTCATTCTGTATAATGATATTATCATGCGAGCCTAACGTGTACGATTTCGATGTAACCTTTCTGGAATCAGATTTCGACAAATTGTCTCCGTTTTGCGGCCGATCATCGAAAAAATCAAAGTCGACGGATTCCTTTAATTCTTTGAGATCCATTGTTTTCTATCTTTACACAAATAATAGGGGCCTATTTTATCGAAATGTTCACAAATCCATCGTAAAGCTGATAATTCGTGACACCTTAATCAATGTTGGCATGGTATGCGTAATGTTGTGTATATGGCAACGGCAATATGTACACAGATTAACTAGTTAATTACGACTGTTCAGAAAATAGTTCACGCTTGTACTTCGAAGGCTGGCTGCGCCTTTTCAGATATGTGCTGCACATCCTGGTGAAGGTTTCAAAGAATCAGTATGCTAGTAGATCGTTTAAGTTCTGATTTCAGTTCCGAGTTTAACGAATTCTGACAACGAGTCATACCTGGAAGTGATATTACACTCCTTCATAATACTTTAAGTCTTGCGCCAGATTGTAATCGGGCAGAGATGTAAAATACAGGATGTGCTGTTTAAATCAGAGATTTAGGCTTATATTTCAATCATGTCCGACTCGACTAGATCACTGGCGTAGCCAGAGGGGGGGACACGGGGGCCATGCCCCCCCCCCCCAATCCCATATTTACAAAAATTAAGTTACACCTATATGCCTATGTATCGTACAGATGCGCATACATGAAATGCGAATCTCCCTGCATTCCCTGTAATGTAAATTCATTGTATCCCTGTAAAACAAAACAAAAAATAATTCAAATTTTTAAATGAAATTTTGACGCGATTTTTAATTTGTCAAGAGCCGTGAACTTGCCAAGCCTGTTCTTACGCGATGACGATGGAAGATGGCGCCATTCTGCTACTGCTTTGCGATAACAAAGTACTACAAGTGCCCCATTATTTTGCTCAAAACTTTCCACAAATAGAAATGAATTTGTCTAAACTCTGAAGGCGGTAATTAAGTTCGGTTGAACTTGAATTGTGAAAATGTCACTTTTCGCATATGGTTTTTCAAAAAGGAAAAGGGAAAACACGGATGAAGGTAATGTATGCCCAGTCCAGTAAATATATTAATGATATGTATACATAAGTGACCATTTGTTGTTCTTCTATCGTCTTTAATATAGGCTTAGTTCCACGAGTTTTATAAAGCTATTTGTCATCGTCGGTGTGGGTGAAGCAAACACACATTTTTTATATATGTTTACAGTCCAGAAAAAATAGGATGGCGGGAACAGAAAATGACGGAAATTTTAGGGTTACTTCGTTTTCGACTTCGTAGTGGGGATTTACTTTTGAAGGACCATATAAAAACTCCCCATGCTAATGCAACCTACCTATCATCCTTGATTCAAAATGAACCTATTTGCGTTACTGGTGACATGATTAGGGAAAGTGTTATTGCTAACATCAAAAAAGCACAGTTCTGGTCTATCATAGCTAATAAAACATTGGATCGCCAAAAAAGGGAACAACTGGCAATTGTTATAAGATATGTTTCACCTAGCGATTCTAGAGTTTGGAGATTGCATGAGGACACGGTAATGGTATTGGACTTGATTTCTGACATCAAATCTAATAATCCTGGTGAAATTGAGCATAATGAAACCAAGTTGAGTGGCAAAGCTATTGGAGAAACGTTGCTAAGAAAGATTTGTGAGCTCGGTTTGAATCTGTTTTTTTGTGTGGGACAAGGCTATGATGGGGCAGGAGCCATGGCCAGTAAACGGGTTGGTGCTTCAGCAACAATAAAAAAGGCAGCTCCATTGGCCTTTTATTTTCATCGCGCCATGCACTGCCTAAATATGAGTGCTTCCGCAATGTTGTGCGAGAAATTTTATCGACTTTTCGAGCAAGTGCAAAAAAAAAACGGATCTGTTGAAGAGCCTCATAGAGAGTGACTGGTATTTCCATGACCAAGAAGCACCTGATTACGTTGTGCGAAACACGTTCTGTGGAACGACACACAGCAGTTGTAACATTTATGCAACTTTTGAAATATACACTAGATGCCTTATCGGAAATCAAATGCTGGGCATCACCTTGCGACAGATACAAAGCAGAAAGCCTTGAAAAATTGGTGTGCAACTGAGAATTTGCAGTTGCTTCAGTCATTTTGGAGAAACTGTCAGGATTGATGCTACCAGTTTCCTGAGTCTTACAAACAGTGGGGGGAGATTTATCCCAAGCGTTAGCCTTAGTAAACCGTCTCCAGTCTGTTCTCAAAGAATTGCGAAGTGAGGGGGAGTTCCATGACCTGTATCAAAAGGCAGAATCAGTCGCACAAGATGTGATAGAGGTGGAACTGCGAAAACCACGCATTGCAGCTAGAAGCTCATACCGACCAAATGCTCAAACATCAGACAACACCACCGAAGGCTATTACAGAGTCAACTTTTTTTATCCAGCCATAGACTCCATTATTGGAGACCTCAAGCACAGATTTGGACCACATCAACAACACCTTTTTTATCCAGCCATAGACTCCATTATTGGAGACCTCAAGCACAGATTTGGACCACATCAACAACAGATTATGAAACTTAACTACCTTGTACCAAATTGTATGGAATTCGCCAAACAAGCTGACGGTGAGAGGCAGTGGAATGATTTAACTCCTGCTATTGAGGTGTACGCAAGTTTGATCAGAGATCCTTTCATGATTGTTAAGGGCGAATACATGTTATGGAGGAAGAAATGGGAAAATGTTCCTGTCAAGTCCCGACCATCTTCATCCGTCTGTGCCCTGGATCATTGCTCTGAAATGTTTCCTAACATATCACTGTTGCTCCAGTTGCTGGCAACTTTGCCAGTGACTTCTGCACAGGCCGGGAGAGTCTTTTCAAAAATGAAAAGAACCCTTACAGCTATTCGGTCAACAATGACGGAAGCCCGACTAGAGGCACTTATTCTATTACAAATTCATAGGGCCCGTTGCCCAGACGTGGAATCAGTCATCGACAGATTTGCCATAACATCAGCGCGGCGGTTGAATCTAAAATTATGATTTGGTAAGTTTGATTGTCAAATCTTACTTCCAACCTTTCGACTTCAAGTAACAAGTAAGTACAATGCCACTTCACTCAACCCCTCATTTTTCAATATTCTGGAGTCAAAAATATTGGCCAGGTGTGCAAATGTGATCAATGATCTTCTGTTTGCTTTACAAATATCTTCTTTTGACATGTACCACCCCCTTCCCCATAAAAACTCGGGAGGCTTCAACCCAAACTGCCCCTATATCGCTACGCAATAGAGTTTGAATAAATTGTACTTCGGCAAGTATGTGGCGGGGGCAGGTGGCACAGTTCCCCCAATTTTTTTGGCAACCAAGAATTCGGGCAAAATGTACAGCAAAATTCTGGCAAAATTGTGAACAATCAAAGAAAAACAGCCTCAAATTTGCAAGTTTTTTGGCCTGGGAAGTGCCATTTCCGGCAATCTATTGGCAGCATTTATTGGAAAAATTTCTCTCCACGCTACGCGCCAACTCATGGTGGCGCTCCGCTTAGATACTGTCACGGGTCAAAATTCATACCAATGAGTAGCCCCCTTCCCAAACAAAAAACCTGCCTACGCCAATGGACTAGATATCAGAATCATTTCCTCCCGAGTTCCGGTGCCGAAATATAATGTTGTCGGCACCATGCCGAAGTCGGAACTCGACGACGACGACGAGTGAACACACAATTACAATTACGGGGTCGCCTGCGTATAACCGAATACGCAGGCGACGACCCCGTCATTGTAGTTATTGTGTGTTCACTCGTCGTCGTCGAGTTCCGACTCGGCATGGTGCTGACAACGTTCTACTTCGGCACCGATCTCATCGATCCGACAGACTAACGGAGGTGTAAAATGTCGGAGGTACTGTGTAAATCAGAGATTTATCAATTATGTTTAATACTCGGCTGAATTTTGTCTGAATTCCTGACCTCGAAAATGAAAACAATTCCCGAAAATGAAGGAAATTTCCCGAAAATGAACTTCCCGAAAATTGAAAAAAACTTTTCGAAAATTTCTTGTAAAATGAAGAAATTTTCACGAAAATAAAAGAAAATTCACAAAAATGGAAAAAAACTTTCCGAATTTTTTTTGGAAAATGGAGGAAATTTTCTGGAAATGAAGGAAATATTCACAAAAATTGAAAAGACCTGCACACGTTTGAAAATCCTGAGCCCCGATGACATGGGCCATTTTGCGACATCCAAAATAAGAAATCTTCAGAACTTCAGGGAATTCGCCCCTGGACCTGTACCAAGTTTTCGCTCATTAACCCCACAATTTTACCCGAATTTTCTTAATTTTGAGGAAATTTCTGCTCTGCCTATATAGAAATGGTTATTCAAATGCTTATCCAAGTAGATTTTAAAATTAGATTTTAGTCTTTTCATCATTTCAATTTTCAAACTGTTTTTATATTCAACCATTTTAAGACATCAAAAACAAGAAATCTTCAGACCAGGGATTCGCCATTCATTCCACAATTGTTTCCCAATTTTCTCAATTTTCATGAGAAATTTAACAGCTGCCTGTTTTTGCCAGTTATCTGGTTAGTACTAAATATTTAGACTTGGCATACAATACTCATGTAAAAATATTTCGAATTACAGCTGGTTTTTTCTGTTACATCAGGGCCTCCGACACCTGGGGTGAGGCCACCTCCCACCCCTCCCAATAATTTTCGATGTAATGGTTTTCAAATAGGCCTTATTTGTGTTGATTTTTCAAAAAATGATTACACCGGTTTAATATAAAACCAGTGTCGGGGCCCTGTGATATTTAGAAATCTCGTAATTATATTAAGATCAAGGTGAAAAATCCTGGTCACACAGTCTTAAGAATTTTGTTAACTGGGCGACCAAAATTCTTCTCTGAATAATTTGATTTAGCATCGGTTGATACGGAAAACTTATGCAAACGATCAGTTACTTCGATTATATATTGTGATTAAGAACAATACAAGTTTTCCAATAAGTTCTCTTTAGAATTATATTTGCTAATTTCTCATTTAAAAAAAATCTTCCTACTATCAGACTATTAAGCACGTAATATTCCTTTTTTGGTTCGGATGTGATAACATCAGTAACATTGCGGTCATGATGGCGTGTGTATGTATGTATGTATTTGTGTATGTGGGTATGTGTGTTTGTGACGGCCAGCTCGTAAACGCGATATCTCAAGAACGATACTCTGGATTCATGTTATATGTGGTACATAGTCCAGGGTCCGTAATGTGCCCTATTGTTTCTGATGGTGATGTCTTGCATATTAATGAGTGGGCGGGGCTTAAAGTGAAAATCTTGAAAGGTCCATTTTTTTAACAACCACATGTTTGTTTTGTTTCATATTTGGTATAATTATGATGTCAGCTGGTGTGTACGTGTTCATGATGTAAAAACGTTGAATTTTATCAATATGCGTAGTGGGTGGGGCTTAATATAATTTTGTAAACAAAAAGCACAAGTAAGCACGATATTTCAAAAACTATGAACTCACGTCATGTGTGGTACACAGATAGCTCATGGTCTGCAGATGCCTGTTTAATGTTTGTGGTGGTGATTTCATGCATATTGATAAGTGGGCGGGGCTTAAAGTGACAATTTTGAAGAGAAAAAAATGCAACTGTATATTGTCATATACTGTCATATTGAGCATAATAATATTGTTGGTTATTGTGTGAAAGTATGTTATCAACATATGTCATTAATATGCATGGTAGGCGTGGCTTTGGTGCTAAATGATGTAAACATCATACTGTATCTCATGAATAGTATTTCATATTTATACCATATCTCGTACACAGAAGGATCATGGTTTTTGTACATATGTTCTAATAATATGGTAGTGATGTCATGAATATTAATGAGTAGGCGGGGCTTACTGAAAAATTCTTGAAAATGATAAATGAGCAGCCGTTTTGGTATCATACCGGTAGTTGCTATGTTAATGTTGTTAATTATTGTGCAAATTATTGATCTGAATGGCTTATGAATAAATATCATGGATAAAATATTTCATGATATGCAATGACATGACAGTTAATACAAATTTTGCAAATCAATCATCTTATGAGAAAAAGCAGCATCAGAACCTCAAAACCTTTTAGTTCGGGTTCATGGCAACAGCTCGTGTGCAATATTTGATATCTGCCCTTCAACATAACTATTTATGCCCCTGTCATGACTCAGGCAAACAGTTGTATTGAATACAGCCCATAGACTGATGGAAGTGAACAGATTGAAAAGCTTAGGAGACATACAATTCTGGGGTGGGTGGGACCGTTGGGGCACATATACTCCAAAGCTTTATTGTTACATCAAAAAGATTTCAAACATCTCTGGACCCCAACCAAAAATACATTTTATTGGCAATTGAACATTTCTTCTAAAATGCATATGTTTCTAAACTGATTTGAGTGTGTATTTGATATGATTTTGGGCAATTTTTAAAGCAAAATTACAAGAAACGCAGGGCTCCAGCGGCTTCGCCCATAAACCCATGTCGTCTGTCGCATAGCGTACACAGTATATACGATAAAGGAGTTATGATGTCTCAGTTATGTTCTTGTCGGCTCCGTCAAATAATTAACTCGATAAATGTATATGTAATTCAAACAGTACCAAAAATTCCTGATTGTACATTAAATTGCACTGCAGTGGTATAATTTTGCTGCTAATCGGGAATCTTGAATTTTCGGAACATTTTCTTCATTTTTGGTAAATTTTCTTCAATTTGCGTCATTTTCGTGAGATTTGTTTAATATTTAGGAAAGTCTTGTTTCAAAAAACTTCCTTCTTTTTGGGGACAGAACGGGAAATTTCCTTCATTTTCGAGGAAATCTTTTCCCCACATTTTTCTTCAATTTGACAATTTCATCCTTTTCTATGTTAAATATTTCCCAATTGTACTTCCCAATCGGGGAAAGGGTAGTTTGCCTTACTCCCGCTTCATCAGTTCATACGCCTCCGGCACGGTGCCTAACAATAATTGTGCATAACAATTTAGGCCTATAAGGCTATATGTCAAATGTATTACCCTTATCAGCAACTTCAGTGGGGATAGAGCGCCAAAATGCCCTTGCTTTCAGTACAAGATATCACACTACACCACTGATGCCAGGATTTCTACCATGCCATAGGATCCCACCAAACCGTTTGCATGGATATACACAACTTGAGGAGTCAGATAGCTCAGTGGTAGAGCTGAGATGTTGGAGGTTCCAGGTTCGAGGCTCTCACTAGCTCTAACACGATTTTCCACAGCTATGCAGACAGATACGCCGAACATAACATCAAAGCGGAAGTATGTCTTCTGCACCTCCTACTCCTCAGCCTTTAGTCTTTGGAAGAAGTTAACAATGGTTGGATGGCACTCAGCATCCCTCGGATGAGGACGTTAAATGGCGGTCCCAATGGCAGACCCCTGTCAGGTTCTCTGAATACTCTCGAGAAGAGAAGCTTGCAATCGCGATGTTCATTCATTTCCTATCCCGGTTTAAACAGTCAAGTTTCGTTTCTAGAGTCATCGGAAGAAGAAGACTTCATGACTTTTATAGAACTTAGACGTTGGCTTTAACGTTAAATTGCTGTAGTACTACTCAGTTGTCAAGGAATGTCGACGCCGCTTGCAAGTTGCATTTTCATTCTTTTGTTAAAGTATTATTTATTTATGTACTGACTATCGATTTTCTTGGAACTAAGTAAGAGAAAAAAGGTAATATTTCACATTCATAATCATTGCAATTTTCACTGTAGGTTAAGTGATTGAAACTGCGTGACCTTTTCTCCGATTTTCTAATTCTACAATAACCTAGTGCTAGCCAGTTCCACGAATAATAGTTGGGCTACTTATGAACACAGGTGTTCCTAACGTTATGGCAACCTATATAGGCCTACCAACTATATATAAAGAAAGGTAGGACTCTTTCTAACGCGAATATGGAGCCGTATATAAACAATCTTTTTTTTTTACCACTCGCGAATCTTAATTACACTTTTTTACCCTACTCACATTCGCTGGAGACTCCCTTCTTTGTGTATAACTATAAGCCACGGTATTTGTTAGTTTTTTTTCAATTAGATGTACAAACAATGAATTTTCTACCAAATTACCGTCAAGACAGTCTATCCGCCCAACAATTTGCTGCAAACTATAGAAACGTTGCGATGACGTCATTGAAGTGCTGCTTCTTCAATCAGGTATATTAGTAGTGTTGTAGTGCCAACATCCAATAAAGCCCGCTTATAACGTGTTAGCATCAGGCCAGGGAGGTGAGTTGTCATTGATCAGACATAATGCAAATAATTATGACCATATGACTGGACATTTTCCATTCTAGTTAGAGGGGTCCATTACAGAAAATGTGTTTCAAAAACTTTAAAGTTTTTGTTTTGTATAATTGTAGATTGTTATTGTGGACTGCATGATCTAGGCTATCATATAAAGGGAACATATGAATTAAATCTCAAGGTGATTAAAAATATACCCAAATTATGAAAATTACAAATGATTATTGGGGTTCTTCCCCCCCTTTCCCTTCCCCCTCTCCCTTCCGTCTCCATTTAAATTATTGGATAAATAGGCATCCAATGTTGTAATATGGGTAATTTTAGATTTCAAGGGTTTATATGAGATAGTGGGACAGTATATTGTATACCAACATTGGCAACAACTTAGAGGCACAGGCATGTAATTAAAGTATGAGCCTCGTAGCAGTATCTTCAACATATCATGTTAAGCTATGATAGCGTTTGAAACAGCTTTTGAAAGAAATATGAATCCTTCAAAGTCATTTTAAGCAATGATTTACATAGAATTAGTTGGAAAATATTATTCTCCTGTGAGAAAATGAATTATTTGATTTTTTTTTTTTTTTTTTCCACTGTCTTGGTTTTGCAAACATTTACACAAAATACATCACAATTTTAATTTTAAAAAACAATACAAGTATTGTTCTTATTCTTTCTCTTTTTTGAATATGGGTCAAGAAAATGTTTATGTCAAGAAACTGGACAGTATCCTGAAAGTTGCAAAGTGCCTAAACCAGATGTAGTCTCCCAATTGTTGGGCTTATTATCTGAAAATGAATTTTGCTGTATTTTAACTTCTGTTAGTATGTCCCAAATTATTTTAGCATCAATGAAATAGATACAATTTGATTCTGAAATTTGATGACCTTTGTAACTGCACACAGTTTGATGTGCATTTTACCCCAACTGCCTGGGGATGATATAAGCTCATAATACTCATCCAAACATTTGGCCAAATGAGAAAAATTTACCCCAAAATTGTACTTTCTCTACCTGCATGAATGACAGATAATCTCCAATCATTCTCTTGGGTCCTAGTAAAAGTACATCTAACAAACTTTCGCAAAAAACATTCAGTAATGGCTCGTTATTATATCCCTACATTTACTTATGTACATTGATGACTAGATGCTAGTTTGCCTTTGTTCATATCCAGATAGCAATAAAAGTTAAATTACTTTTGTGGCCTTATTTTTCTTTTAGTACAAGATGTTTTTGGCCATATTTATCACAAATTCCTTTGTTAACTCCCTGAAAAAAGAAGCACATATCCTCCTCGAGTGCTTACTATAATGTCTTTATTTTTTGTACATATGATCCTCTTCTATCCGAATCGAATGTCTAAATTTTATGAGACCAATGTTTCCCCGTTCCCCTTATCAACACGTGAATCTTCATCTGGTAATGATACATATCTGGTTCGTTCTTGTCAAAGTAATACTGATGTGCTTCTTCATGACATCAGTGTGGACATTTCTTTGGTTTGTAGCAAATTGTTCGGCATTGGACATTTAATGTGATAACAAATTCATCGTTTGTACATCTCATCGGAAGAAATTAACAAGTACTGTGGCTTATAAATAAAGAAGGAAGTTTTTGGCAAATGTGAGTTTAGTTAAAAAATGTGATTAGGATTCGCGAGTGCTCAAAAAGAGGAATTTTCGTATACGGTTCGAAAGTCGCGGTAGGAGAGTGACCCACCTTGTTATATATATATATACTATTAGTATATAGGTTGCCATTAACGCTAGAAACGCCCATGATATTATGTACCTTTCTTGCTTTAATTCTTATACGTAGTTCTTTGAAGTTATTTTAGTGCTCAAAAAGACAAAATTAGAAGACCCTTTATGCTTGTTTTTGCAAAAAAGTTTTTCCCAGTCGAACCTCTCAAGTTTCATCACTCATATATTTTTTATGTTGACGTCGTATTACTTCCATGGTTGTCATACAGCTGGTTGGTTAACAACTCATGTACATTTAAATAGATTCAAGTAACAAGTAAACTTTTTATTGAACCTTGACCTCATGAATAATCATGACCTTTTGAGGTCACTGAAAGTGTGAAGTCGCGTATTGTGTCAGTCAGTCTTTGATAATATAGTTAAGTTTGTAAGAAAAAGACAGAAGGCTTTTCATCAATTTTCTGCTTTTGTAGATTTGTCATGGATATGACATCAAATAATCTCCTAGCTTTGGCTGATATGCTGAAACCTGAAAATGATGAAAGTGATGATGACAATGACAAGGTTAGTTGTGTTTTTGCTCTTTTGATCAGCAGCAGCACTACAGAGGACACAGGGTAGTTTCCCCCATAAGATCGCTTTGCCCACACTTACCCCCCCCCCCCTTACAACCTCCCCCAGCATCAAAATCCTGGTGCCACCACTGGTTTTGATTTAGCTTCTTTATTCCATATGTATTGTGAATTGAGCTGAAATTTGAATGTACAGTCCGGAAAAACCATCAATCGGGATGTGGCACCTAGATTGAGGTGCAATGAATATGTGGTTTCAAGACACGTCCAGATCAGGGTCTTACTCTCAGATCGAGGTGTTGCAGTTTTGAATACACCTTGGTCTAGGTGACTAAACTGATGAGCTATACCCCAATTGGGGTATAGCAACTGCAAAAGTTTTAAAAAGTATTACAAGTTAGCACTTGTCAATTGTGTGTCTCACCCCTACACCCCTGGACAAGGTGAGTCATTGCACCAAAGTGGGTGGTCAAAACATGTACATTGATGCAATCCTCAGTCACTTAGGTGACTGACATTTCTTGTACAAATGACTTACCCCAAATCACTCACCCCTGTACAAAATCAATGGGTCTGAAGTAAATTGGCTCATCCTTGAGTCACTCTGGTGACTGACAATTTGGTACAATGATACACATGTGAGTCACTTTTTCATATGTCAATGACTCACCTTTGACTGACATTGCCAGGGGTAGTATTGGTGAGTCATACAACTGACAAGTGCATTATTCTAATTTTATTGCAAGCATTTAGAATAACCTTTCAATGGTATTTTCTATCTAGCTGTCTCTAAATATCAAGGAAAATGTCTGAAACTAATAAGTAGTGACTGTGGCATAACTACCTGGGCCCATAGAAAAACAGGGCCCCATGGTTTGAACAAAAGATTTATCCCATAGGGGCCCATTGGACCCTACTTTCCTACCAGCCCGTAGCTGTGCCAGTACAGTAGCTGTGCCATGTGCTTGAGATTTGCCTACGGTATATGTGCTTAGCAAGTTAGCAACACAACTTCACAAGTGCTTTATAGAAAGCTGTATTATATGATTATTAATTAACAGTCTTGGAAAGTTGTGTTAGAATCCTTTATCAAGCAATCTATCACCCAGTCCCATTTTATTTTTGATTTAAGGAAAGGAAAACATAATAGAATATCTTTAGCGACAGTGAAAGAACAATGGCAACATATTTTTGGAGAGATGGTAAATGCAGGGACGTGCAAAGTAGGCCTATAGTATACCATGAGACATAGGCTGGATTTGCCACCCAAAAGTGGGTGTAAAGGGGGAGGGGGGTCACACATCTGATCACAAAATCACACTGAGATGCAAAAAATAAGCAAAAGATATAAATTCAGAAAAGAAACAAAAATGGGGGAAAATTTTCCTTCACTTTGCGTCCCCAAATCCTGCATATGCCATTAGGGCTAGAAGGTGGAGGGTGTTCTCTTAGAAAAAGGGTTTTAGAAGGTTCCAAATACGGGACAAGCTGAGTTTGTTTGTTGAGTTTAATAACACTGTGACAGTCGGAGTCATATGTGTCAAGAGGGTATACAATATCATGATGCTAGGATAAAGAGATGGTTTATAAAGAAAATGAATATTCGATAGAGGAATAGGAAGGGTTGAGAGAAGGAGGAAGAAATAGTAAGGGGAGGAGGATGGGAGAGAAAGGGGGGATAGTAGGGGAAATGAGTAAAAACTAGATCAAGTAAAGTAAGTTGCAGTTTTGGAAACCTTGCTAATGGTGAAGAATTTTTCTTAAAAAATCAAAGATAGATATGACGGGGATGAGAGTAGATCTGAAATTGGAGTGTAAGGGGCAGGTTAAAAGGACATGATTGATTGAAAGTTCAGTACTGCAGAAAGGTTTAGGGCAGCCTGGTAAGAGATAAAAGAATGGCCAAGATGTATGCGGGTGAAGATAGCATCTTCTCTATTGTTTGTGTATGGGAAAATTGACTTTGACTTTGGAGTTGATAGAGTACAGTTTTGTTACTGGTTTAACTGTTTACGAACCTTTTTAAGTTAAAGTCCAATAAAGTTGGACGGAGGTTATGTTTTTGCCTCCATTTGTTTCTTTCTTTGCCATCAAGATATCTCAAGAGATGATAAATTGATTTAGATCAAATTTGTTGTGTGCTTTTGTTACTGTTTAAGGAAGAAGTGATTCAAATTTGAGACATATTGGAAAAGGGTAAGGACCAAAATGGAGGGGTGGGAAATTTTAAGGTGAGTTTGTCTGTCATTAGAATATCTAATGTTTGGATTTGGATTCAATTTGATGTGTGGTTTTACATTGCTAACGGAAAAAAGTTATTCAAATTTGGAAAGTATTGGTACAAGGGAAGGACAGAAATTGAGGGGTGGGGATTTTTTAGGGTAAGGTCTGTCAAGAAATAGTTGAAACTTTCAAAGGGAATGTGGTGAACAATGAATTCATACCATGAAAAGAAATCCAACAATACATTTTCTGGACTCGAAGATACTTACTTCAAGTGGTCTCTGGAATCAAAGAAAATGAAAGAATTGGTTTTTGCCATGAATGGAAATTGATGGAATGTGAATCTTGAATGAAAGGAACTCAAACAATTAATGGTTCGCCTGAATAAAACTGAAAACAATGGTATGACCTTGGAAGAAATCCAGTCAGAAGATAATCTTCAAGTGTTCAGAAGATAATTTTCAAGTGTGCAGAATGCAAATGATCATTACAGCTTAAGACTTGGGGATGAATCTTGGTGGGCCTAGGATTTCTGAGGTAGATTATATTGAGTATGGGGATCAAATGAACTCTACAAATATTCTAGGCATGTTGGAATTGCAATTGGGGTGGTGAGTGCTAGTATTCTAGTTTCCCATGTAACTCTTTTGAATAATCCTTGAAGAACCCATGAAGGTTCCAAAGGCATATATAGCTAGAACTTTTTTTTTTTTTTTTCCAAGAGTGTGGGGGGGGTTTTCTCTCTTCTCTTTCCAAGGATATACGTACATCCTTGCTCTGGCAGATGCCCTTTTTCATATTGCATTTCAATATCCCATGTCAAAGTGGCTGGGACTATTTTCCCTTGTACTGATGATGCCTCCCACTGTTTTATTTTTAAATCTTCTGTCAAGGTAAAAAAGAGTGAAAAGAGTAACTTTGGCCTTGTCAAAACTTCTAGCATACTTGTCAAAACAGAATACTCTCCTTTGACTGTTTGAGATGGTTAGAAACACTTACTTTTATCATCTGTAGTACCGTGATGTCAAAAATTGTGAATCACCTGAGATGGATTGGACTACGGAATAATGCTGGAAGGGCCTTTACCATGGCTGTAGTGGCAAATAAAAAAATGCAATGGCATGCCGGCCATAGATTGCTAAAGGCATGACAGGTGAAAAAAGCAAAATAACAACTAAATACCATGGTGATTACGGTGCAATTTAGTGAAGTATTGCTACCTGGCCACGTGGCAATGCCGTGCTACCATGGTGGGAACTAGCCAGTTTTCTAGTTACTGACCACGTAAATTTATCCACAGAGATGTTTTATGCATATTCAATGTTTTTAAATTCATAACACTGCAAAAAAGGGTAAAGAAAAGCACAGCAACTAAAACAATGACTCAGCCTGCATGGCTATGACAATAACATATTATTATTAATCAGGATATGCACCAGTGGGGCTGGGAGGGGAAGGCAGGTTAGCCGGAGATACACCCTCCTCGCTGGGGACATCTATAGCAACTATCTGAGGGGGAAATATAAGTCTGTTTGGGGATCTTAAGAATTCCTGGGTGCATGCCAATCAAGTTTTTCCAAAAAAACTTAGCAAATTATTGGAGAGCCTCCCCAAATGAGCATTGTATATGTTTTTATATAAAGCTTTGATTGAATATCTTCACACTTCATATTTCTAATAATTACCTGACCGATACATACAGTTGAAACTACTCTCCCAACCTGAGACAAATCAAAACTCTCAGGCTACCAATAACAGTTCTTAAATTTGCTGCCAAAATATGTCAGTGAGATCAAATGTGGACATTTTCCTGACTTATTTGTACTACCTGTTCAACTTGATTGTAGAAATTAAATTTAAATTTCTTTACAAAAGTCAGGTATGCCAGAGACAGGGAAGGACTGCAGGGAGAGGAAGTTAGTCAAAAGAAGAAATCTATAAAATATACAAATAAAATATGACGATGATGAATGTGACATTGATATTTTTCTATATTCAACAGCCGGTTTCTGCAGCTGCCAAGTTGGGGCCGGGATCAATTGGACCTTCAGCTACAAAACAAGGTATTCCAAATCTTAAAGAAAATCATTTTAGGTAATGGATGCAACTGTTGTGTGAAGTGCCAAATACTCAACAGTGAGTCAGGTGACTTCACCAATGGATGATACAGATGACAGTTCCAACATAGGATGCAGATCATGGGACCAAAGTCATTAGCTTGGCTTTTGAGGGAGGGGGTTGGGTGCAAGGGCAATTGACCCCAACCAGATATGAGTTTTGGTAGGACTTTGTCTAATACTTGACATGCCTCACAAAGTTTGAAAAGCAGAAAAAGTCAATTTTCTGCAAAGCTTTTTAAACTGGTATGCCTTAATTCAAATTTTTTCCTGGCAATTATATCAGTGGCCATGACCATGATTCTAAATGTCTTTTTTTTCAGTGGATCTAATTCTAAACACACCACAGACTAAAACACTATTAAGGCTACAATGACAAGTATGATTTGGTTGACAGGGTCAAATGTTGAATGATGATTTGAATGACTGAACCTAAATGGGGGATTTTAACCGCAATCGTTTTGCTTGGAGGAAATGTCTATCCTTTTGTCACCAAATATTTAGCTTGAGAATCAACTCTTGTATTTCAACTTCGGCCTGCGAAGCTGTAAATTGCAGGTATCAATATGTTTGAAAAGCAAATGAGAAAACGTCTTCACTTTTATCATTCATTCATTTTCTTCTACCACATCCTGATTGCAATCAAATGGTGTATTCAAAATTTGAAAAAAACATGTACATTTTTGCATCACTTCTAAAACTAAGATATGGCACTGAAGCGAATTGATTAGTGGGATGAAGTACAACTTTTCTCTTCTCTTTGTTTTAGTTTGATGCATATGGTGTACGATTTTGAAATTTATCAGAGGGAAGGGCATGGATGGGATCAGCTCACCAAAAGTAGGCTAAAGTCACAAAATAAAAATTACCTTATCGAAAATGAAAAGGGGGGGGGGGGGGGGGTGCAGTCACCAAAAGTGGGCTAAAGTCACAAAATAAAAATTACCCTACCGAAAATGAGGGGGGGGGGAATTATAAAATCACACTAAAATACAAAAAATCACCATACAAAAGATATAAATATAGAAAAAATGCCCCTTGCCCCTGAAATCCCACCTACAGTATTGGAAAGGCATTCCTTGACAGTTATAGGGAAGGAGACTTGTCTCATCTAAGCTTTTGATATAATCCCTAGTTTATCACACACTTTGTGGGGCTTCTACTGTTGTGCATGATGTAAAATTTCCTTCCTTTTCCATCACATTTTTGATGAATCATTACTGTCTCTTTTCAGCTGCTCCATTGTCTCAGAAAAAGGAAACAAAAGACATTTGGGATGATGCGGAGGTTGCAGAGGGGGCTGAATATGAAGACTTATTTGACCCACGACCTCAACCTGAGTAAGTTTCTTTTGAATCTGAAAGTTTGAAGATGTTACAAATAAAATCTTATGAAAGAAAATAAGAAATTATATAGATCAACTATGTTTCAACGCACACGTATATCTCTCCCCCAATGAAGCATTCACATCCGCCCCCAGCCCTGATCCCTATGAAGAAAACATATGCATGCAGGTTAGTTATAAAGTTGCAAGTGTTGTAAAGTTGCTGCCTACAAACCCCTCTGTAACACACATTTCCATGTCTTTCTTACATAATCAAATCTGAATTGTATTGAAAGATCCATATTGAGCAATTATTACCAAATAATGTTCTTCACTTTGATCAATTCAGACATTAATTTTGTTCAAGTTTTTCCTAAAAGCTTTAATACTAATAGCAATATGCTTATATTTAATCTGCCAGGTATGAAATCATCTTTCAACAAGCGGTGAATACTGAGGATATTTTCTTACAAATGGGAAGGAAAAATCCAAGTACAGCATGCTGTCAGGATTTAAAGGTATGAGAAATTGGCAAAAGGAGACTAGGATTTATCTACGGTATAATTGATACCATTACAATGGTAGTGATTAGGTTTTAAGATTTCTTTGAACCCTTCACAACTTAAGCTTAATTGGAAGAAAATATGTTATAAACCATGAAAGTAGCCAATATTTCCATCAAAATCAGGCACCAAAACGGATTCACGATTTTACGGCATTTTGGGGGCTTAACTGCAGGCAAGAGTGTATATGTCCCATACCGCTTGTTAAGAGTAAAATCTAATGATGGAAATTATTTCAGAAAATTGTTCATACATTTTACCTTGGTATAAATTTTTGACCCCATGCTTGATAATGATATTAATAGACTGCCACCTTTTAATATCCACAGCATTTTGTTTGAAACTATTGCAGTTCCATCCTTTCATTCATTGCTTTGTTTCAGGTAAAGATACAACTTCCAGGGACTCAGTATGCAGATGTTGACCTCGATGTCACTGATAAATACTTGGACTGCAGATGTCCAAAATAGTAAGTTGAAAGTAATTAAGTAATTGACCACTGTTTCCCCCACTTAAGAGGTGCCGTGACTCAGTCATTAAGGAGTCGTGCGGTGACTCAGTCATTAAGGAGTCGTGCTTGTATGCGAAAGGTACCAAGTTCAATTCCCACTACGAGTGCTGTATTGTGTCCTTGAGCAAGACACTCAAGTTCACTAAGCTGTAAAATGAATACCAGCATTGTTGGGGAGTTAACCTGCGATGGACTGGCATCCTGTCTAGGGAGAGTTATGTGCTCTCATCCGCTTGCGTCATGGAAACCGGGGATAAGCACTAGCCCTATGAGCCTAATGGATCGGTTGGATATAGCTAGCTTTCCCTCACCCCCTTCCTTGGCTATGCCACTGTTTTCATGGACAGTTCCTTCATGGTAGTGCAGTGGTCTTCAAAAGAAAGATTTCGTTCTATGACCACCATATGCGAACTGCATTTATTAGCCCAACTATTCGAAGAATAGTAGGAGCTACATGTACTTTACTCACCTTGGTGTTGGCGTCCGCTTTGGCGTCAGTGTCCGCCTCGGCATTGGTTAAAGTTTGTGGGGAGCAATGTCTATAAAAGCCTGTTGTCATTTGGAAATTTACATTATTTAAAAGTGGAATAAATATATAGAATGTACATGTCTGAATTAAAATTTGCAGTGTCATAGATGGTAACCAAAATAACAAATGATTAGGCTTCAAAAGAACTGAAAAAGTTAGAAATATCTGATTTTTTTTGGGTTTTTTTGAAAGTTTTTTAGTGGAAATTATTAGATTCCACCTTAATTATTTAAGTTGACTGCTAATTTGCATAGAGTTGTTATCCTGACTTGTATCAATGTATGAGCACAAACAACAAACATAGTATGCAATTTACATTTGAAAAAGGACATAGAGTATTGATTACTCTTTTCTTTCTTCCAAGTACACAAATAACTTCTACCAATATATTACAGGTGGCCAGTTATTTAAACAGGATTTTTTTTATGAGATATGCTTCTTTGACTAATTTCAGAAGTGTTTATTGCACTATTTGAATTGGCACTTGGAATTTAGAACATTAATATAAGGATCTTAAAGAACGACATGTAAGATGGTAATTACATATGGGAGGGATGGCATTGGGGAGGGATGGATGGCATCAGGGAGGGAGGAATAGATGGCATCAGGGAGGGAGAGATAGATGGAATCAGGGAGGGAGAGATAGATGGCATCAGGGAGGGAGAGATAGATGGAATCAGGGAGGGAGAGATAGATGGCATCAGGGAGGGAGAGATAGATGGCATCAGGGAGGGAGAGATAGATGGCATCAGGGAGGGAGAGATAGATGGCATCAGAGAGGGAGGAATAGATGGCATCAGGGAGGGAGGAATAGATGGCTTCAGGGAGGGAGAGATAGATGGCATCAGGGAGGGAGAGAGGCATCAGGAGGGAGAGATAGATGGCATCAGGGAGGGAGTAGGGGATGGATGGCATCAGGGAGGAAGGGAGGGATGAATGGCATCAGGGAGGGAGGGATGGATGGTATCAGGGGGGAGGGAGGGATGATATGAGGGAGGGATGGATGGCATTAGGGAGGGAGGGATGGATGGATTTTTCAAATCTTTCAGAGGCAAGCGGCTGCAAGACTGGTGCAACATTAACGGTTTTAAATTCTCTAAATACAAGACGGTCTGCATGCACTTCTGTCATTTCAACAACCTCCACCCCAACCCGAACCTCATGCTCAATGGCAATCACATCACTTAAGTTGACCACACTAAGTTCCTGGGTTTAACTCTAGACTCCTAGCTCTCCTATAAGCAACACATCACCAACCTGAAACAGAAATGTGACAGCTCCCTCAACCTTCTCTGCCTCCTCTCCAACACCACTTGGGGTGCGAACCGCCATGCTATCCTCAAAATCTTCAGGCTCACCATTTGTGCCAAGCTTGACTACAGCAATATTGTCTACTGTGTCGCTCACAACTCTTACCTCAACCACCTCAACACCATCCGAAATGAAGCCCTCAGGCTTTGTCTGGGTGCCTACAGGACCTCCCTAATCACCATCCTTCATGTTGAAGCCTACGAACCCCCCTTTCTGCTCAGGTGTAGAAAGCTTAGCCTCTCTTATGCTAAAGTGAGCCCAGTCTGCCCATCACTCAGTTATACTGCCAGGTACTCGGTTGTGCCTGCAGCAAACTTAGTGGAAACAGGGGCATTGCACGAAGGTGTCACTGCAGACACATTTGGAAAGGAGCGGCTTAATGCATATACAGACAGCGAGCTGTAGGTACAGCAGCAATCACTTTTTGGATAGGAGAGGCTATGACTTGCGAATCACCATCACATACTTAGGCGGGATATCCGGCCCAGATCCTAACTGCACGTCCTGACCATTTTACAGTGTTTTTAAATCTCAGGCATCAATTTGCATATTTATGCAAATTTTGTGATGTATTACAGGTAACCTTGATATTTTTTTTGTGAATCTGTTAAGTGTATATGGTAATCATTGAAATATATTTGTATTTTAATTTCTTTGTAGCAAACTAGGACTTCATCTTCCGCACCCTGTTGACAGCAAAACGGAAGAGCTCAGTGGGACGGAACAAAGGAGGTCCTGACTGTTACCCTCAGAATGCAAAGAGAGTACGATTTCCTTAACCAATGACACAAGATACATTGAGGACACGTGAAAATCGTAAAGGGATCACAGGAATAGTGACATCATTAGAAATGGTTGTTTGTTTGCTGAGGAAAAATGCTCACCCCTCGTGCACTCAAACAGGGAAGGGAATCTGGCATGTCAGATTGGTTTGATAGATTGTAAATAGTCTGAATAAAAAGATATTAGAGTTTCATGATTGTGGTGGAGGGGGTGAAAGGGGAAGAATAAGCAAGTGAGAGTAAAATACAGATAGGCATAAAAATGAGCAAACAAAAGAACGTAGATGGGGTCTAAAACATAGGCTCCAGGGCTATATTTCTAAGTAAGAGCTGACAAAGAAAGTAGTCACTACCCAGGCCCCAAGTTAGGCTTTTTAAGAGGGGTGCCCTATCTTGTCCCTATTTTCTTCCACCCTTCTGCTATTTTTCTCCACCCTGCCCCTTTTTTACAAATCATCTCAATTTTTTGAAAATATTTTACTTTGGTAATTGATTTATGTTCTTTTTATGCTATTCACAGTTCCCTGATATAAAAAGATACAGATATACTACTTATTTCCTGATTCCTAATTCCTCTCTAATTTATATTTGATGTCCCCCAAATTCATGTGACATGGCCCTGTCTAACTTGTAAATGCCCCTGTTGGTTCTTGCTACTCTGCCTCTTTCTGATTCAAGCTAGGGGTCTGCTACTAGTTCAAACCAGCTCACTTGTCAGGTCCCGGGTACATTGGGTGTACAGACATCCTCTAAATGTGGCTAGGAACAAAATTAGTATTGACTATTCAATATGTTAAGAAGCAAAATATATAAAAAATGATATATATGTGTTTTGCATGCTTTATGCGCCCTCTTTGACTACCTCTTGTAGAGTGAATGTCATTGATAAATTTTACCAGAATTTGGAGGGGTTTTCATATTTGAAGAGTGCAGGGGTGGGCAGGGGATGGGTGGGTGGGGGTGGAGAGGTTCCCTCCTACAATGTAAGCTTGTGTAAGTGTTGAGTTTTACATGAGAGTTGCTGTAAAACTTGTTATCTATTAATTATTATTTTTGGATTTCAATGTTTTATTCTTATATGATTGTTGATGAGTAGTTGTAATAATTTGTTGTTTATGTATTTATTTTCATATTTGCAATATTTTGTCATTAATATGCTTTAGTTTTCATTCATCATTATGCTCAGTTCTGTTCTTTGAATGTCTCTTTAAGACTTGGAGAATGCCAATAATGTGGAAATAAAGATTCAACAGAATTTTATTCTACACAATTGCTAAATGCTTTTTTATTGCAATTTGACAAAGAAACCCATTCTGTTACTTTCCCGTCACTTTTCTTAGTGCTGCACCTATGTGTATGAGATTAACCCCATAGGAGCCAGAACCCCCTCCTCCTCCGAAAAATTCCAACAATTTTTATTACACCAATAATAACCAGAACCCCATCATAAATTTTGGGGAAATTAAATGAACATTTTTTTCAATCTTTGGGAAATTTCCTTAACTCTTGTGCAATTCTCAAAAAAAATCCTTTATTTTGGGACAATTTTTCTTAGATTTTCGGTAAATCTTTGTCAATTTTTTGAGAATTTCCTTCATTGTTTGGGCATTTTTTTCTCACCTCACTTCACATAGTCTCTTCAGGCCTCCTGGCCCATTTGGCTGCAGTGCACACTCTCCACTGGACTCATAGTGTTTTTTGCAACTTGTCTGGCTTCTGTCCACGAGCTCCATCCCATCACTTTCCTTTTCTCAACTGTCCTTCTCCAGGTCGTTCTAGGATGACCAACTTTTCTTCTCCCCTCTGGTTTCCACATCATAGCTGTCACACAGTGCTTAATAGTGCTCATGCACATCACATGACCAATCCACCTCCACCTTCTTCTTTTTACTTCAGTGCTGATTTTGTCATGTTTAGTGATTCTCAGTATTTCATCGTTAGATATTACATATGGCCATCTGATCTTCAAAATTCTCCTGTAGCATTTAAACATAAATGTATCCAGCTTTTTATTTTCTGCTACATTAACTCTCCATGTCTCACAACCATACAAGAGTACAGATTTAACAAGAGATTTAAACAGTCATATTTTGTATATATTGAGAATGTGATTGAGTTCCATAACTTATTTAACTTCATAAATGCTACTCTTACTTTAGAGATTCTGTTTTGGATATCTTCCTTGCCACCACCTTGTAAGTTTACTGTTGCACCAAAGTATCTGAACTTGTTTACTTCATTTAGTTAGCATTTTTTGTATTTTTTGGTAAATTACTTCAATTTTCAGGAAACTTCAGTCAATGTCTAAGATATCAACTTTCAATATTTGAGAAAATTCTTTCATTAATGTGTATTTTGGGGAAAATTTCCTTCATTTTGGGGAAGTTTTTCTTACATTTTTATCATATTTTGGGAAATTTCCTTCAATGTTTAGGAAATTTCTTTGATTTGCATGCCATTTTCTTCATTTTGGGGGCAATTTTTCTTCAATTTTTTGGTAAATGTTCATCAATTATTGTAAAATGATACTAAATTTTACTTCTTGCAACTACCATTTAATTTTAGAAATTTCTTTCATTAACGTGTAATTTTTGAAAAATTTCCTTCATTTTGGGGCAGTTTTTCTTACATTTTTATCATATTTGGAACATTTCCTTCAATGTTTAGGAAATTTCTTTGATTTGTGTGCAATTTTCTTCATTTTGGGGGCAATTTTTCTTTGATTTTTGTTACTAAAATTTTCAATCGTTTGGCCAAATTTTCCTTCAATTTTGTGTTAATAATTTTGAAAGAAAACATGCAATAGGGAAGGTGAAACCCTTTCAGGGAACAGTGCCCGCTTATAAAACTTGCACCCTTGTCCCAATATGTTCCATTAATCTTTAAACTGCCCATAAAACACTTTTTTGGGTTGGTCCCCCTAATATTCTATCCTGGCTCCTCCCCTGATTCTGGGGATTAGAACCACCCTCTCTGCCACCCTCCCTTTATAAAGTTCCAACATTTTTCATTACTTCAATTACTTGATACCCAGAACCCCCACCTTGTGATCTAGGTGATCCTACTTCTGCCCCTGGTATTTCCCCCCCCCCCCTCCCTAACCTTGAACTTACAAATGTATTATTTAAACACATACTTTTTTTAAATAAGAAAATTAAATTACTGGAGCAAATAAATTCATTTTAATTCAGAAGACCGTAGACCTACAAACAAGAAAACAGTTGATTTAATTGACGCAGAAATCACTTCAAGTTCATCGGCTGTCAAAGAATACCTCAGGCTACAATACTTCCATGCATTGGATCTGATTCTTGCTGAGTTAGTTGGACCTACACTTCAACCAAGAGACAAAATATGATCTTGAAGAGGGTAGATATCATCACCGATTATTACACTGCAGCAACAGAAGTGCCGTAATTATCCCGCCACAAGTACAACAACTTTATGAAAGTGATGTTGACTTTGAAGGCTTACGAATACATTTGTCCATGGCACCCGATGTTGTATAAAAGACCATCAACTTACGACAGATAGTAATCATTCCACAATCGCTGATATTTTAGCAATGGATGAATCAGCATCAGGGGCATAGGACGGTTCCCCTCTCAGGGGTAGTTTCCCTCTCAGGGGTAGTTCCCCTCTCAGAGGTATATCCCCTCTCAGGGGTAGATCCGCTCTCAGGGGTAGATCCCCTCTCAGGGGTAGATTCCCTCTCAGGGGTAGATCCCCTCTCAAGGGTAGATCCCCTCTCAGGGGTAGTTCCCCTCTCAGGGGTATATCCCCTCTCAGGGGTAGATCCGCTCTCAGGGGTAGATACCCTCTCAGGGTAGTTCTCCTCTCAGGGGTAGATCACTGCTCAGGGGTAGATCCCCTCTCAGGGGTAGATCCCCTCTCAGGGGTAGATCCTCTCTCAGGGGTATATCCCCTCTCAGGGGTAGATCCGCTCTCAGGGGTAGATCCCCTCTCAGGGTAGTTCTCCTCTCAGGGGTAGATCACTGCTCAGGGGTAGATCCCCTCTCAGGGGTAGATCCCCTCTCAGGGGTATATCCCCTCTCAGGGGTAGATCACTGCTCAGGGGTAGATCCCCTCTCAGGGGTAGATCCCCTCTCAGGGGTAGATCCCCTCTCAGGGGTAGATCCCCTCTCAGGGGTAGATCCTCTCTCAGGGGTAGATCCCCTCTCAGGGGTAGTTCCGCTCTCAGGGATAGATCCCCTCTCAGGGGTAGATCCCCTCTCAGGGGTAGATCACTGCTCAGGGGTAGATCCCCTCTCAGGGGTAGATCCCCTCTCAGGGGTAGATCCTCTCTCAGGGGTATATCCCCTCTCAGGGGTAGATCCGCTCTCAGGGGTAGATCCCCTCTCAGGGTAGTTCTCCTCTCAGGGGTAGATCACTGCTCAGGGGTAGATCCTCTCAGGGGTAGATCCTCTCAGGGGTATATCCTCTCAGGGGTAGATCACTGCTCAGGGGTAGATCCTCTCAGGGTAGATCCTCTCAGGGGTAGATCCCCTCTCAGGGGTAGATCACTGCTCAGGGGTAGATCCCTCTCAGGGGTAGATCCTCAGGGGGTAGATCCTCTCAAGGGTAGATCCTCTCAAGGGTAGATCCTCTCAGGGGTAGATCCCCTCTCAGGGGTGGATCCCCTCTCAGGGGTAGATCCCCTCTCAAGGGTAGATCCTCTCAGGGGTAGATTCCCTCTCAGGGGTAGTTCCCCGCTCAGGGGTAGATCCCCTCTCAGGGGTAGATCCTCTCAGGGGTAGATCCCCTCTCAGGGGTAGATCCCCTCTCAGGGGTAGATCCCCTCTCAGGGGTAGTCCCCTTTCAGGGGTAGATCCCCTCTCAAGGGTAGATCCGGTCACAAGTGGAAAGATTACACGAGTAAATGAAGTTTCTATCAATGTTCAAGTTGCTACTAACTGGAACCCTGTTTACAATCTCATTAGATACCCCAATTTCTCCACCCTCTTTGATAGGACTAAAACCCTATCCCCTCCCTTCAGCTTACGCATCAAATCAAACCTTCTCCATCTCAGCATCAATCCCACCACTCTCAGCACTTTCACCTGGCCCACTTTTCCTCCCTGGGCCACACCCATCCCTACTGTCCACCTGGACCTCTCCACTTATCACAAAACTCAAACCCACCCTAACCTCTTCATCAACCCCCACAATCGAATCAAAGACCAACTCTCAAACTATACCTCCATCTATACTGATGGCTCCAAGGAAGGCGACAAGACAGCTGCTGCTGTCATCATCCAAGACATCACCCTCAGTAGGCAGGCTTCCTGACTACTCATCCATCTTCTCGGCCAAGGCCAATGCCATCCTCCTCGCCCTCAACTTTATTGAATACTCTCCGCTCAGCCACTTTGCCATCTTCTCTGACTCCAAGGCTGTTCTTACTTCTTTACTCAATCTTAAATAGGATAACCCCACATCTCACCTCATCCTCCGTAAACTCCTCTCGCCCCCTTCCTCCGTAGGGAAACATATTCTTTTGTTTCTGGATACCCAGCCATGTTGGCTTTCCTGGTGTTGACAGGGCTGACTTAGCTGCTAAGCTTGCCCTCACCTTTCCCCCTACCCCTTTTCCCCAAAACACTTTCTGACATCAAACCGCTTATCACTTCCCTTGTTCGTGGTTGTTGGCAAACCTCATGGGACTCCCAAATTTATAACAAACTCCACGTCATCCAGCCCACCATTCTGATCAAACCCACTACTCACAACTTATTCCGTGTCGACAACATCCACATTACCTGCCTTAGAATAGGTCACACCCATCTCACTCACTCCCACCTCCTTACTGACTCCCCACCCCCCTCTGCAACCATCGCCATTGCACCCTCACAGTCCATCACATTCTCCTTGCTTGCCCCCTGTACAACCTTCCCAGAGCTTTCCTCGCTGCCCACAACTCAGAGGCCGAGCTCTTCCAAAAAAAAGCTCTGCATAAATTTATCTCCTTCATCATGCTTCCCACTACAACCATATTTAGTCCTCCTTCCTCACCCTTTCTCTCTCTACATGATTTTTCCACCCATACACCTCTTCTCTTGATTCCAGCTTTCTGGCTTTTAGTTCTCGTGTTTCTCTCAATCTCCCCCTGTTTACTCTCCTTCCTACCTCTGGAATGATCTAACCTCTCAGGCACAATTTGACCCTTGCTGTTGTGGTGCGGTTAAATTCTCATCAAACAAACTAACTGAAAATCTCCAATCTTCGAAAAATATATACCCTTCAATTTTCGGGAAATTTTCCTTCATTTTTAGGAAATTTTCTTCACATTTCGGAAAAATTGTTTTACTTTAGGCAGTTTTTAATATTATTTTCGGGAAACTTTCTTCACCTATTGAGAGATTTTATTGATGATTTGCTCAAATTGGCCAAAACATTCCCAAAAAATCCTCTCCTTCCTACATCACACCAACTACTATAACTTTATCTAAACCTCTCCCCCTTCTAAGCTGCCTCCTACTCACCACGTGTCTCCTCAACCTCTTTTCATCTCTGACATAATTTAATTTCTCCACCACAATTTTGCCTTTGCTGTTGTGGTGCCGTTAAACCTCACCAACCATCAGAAATGATTTTTTTGTGGAAAAATTGAAGCATGTCAAGAAAATTTTCCAATACTTTGTAATCTTGTGTCTTAACTTTCCACCAGTTCTAACTCATGATTCAACATGCCCTCACTAAAAATTCCTAGTTATGCCAATGGTATCATTTAGCAATGAAATATGTTTTGTCACCTCATAAAATCAGTTTCTGAAATATTATTTAAAGGAGCACCAGACCAAAAAGTGAGGGCGCTCGTTTTTACACATTTCCCCAATTTATCATGCCTCCATAGACAAATGTAACTTGAATATTCATATTAACCAGAAAATTGCTTTACCATTGTGTGCAGGCTACAATGTTGATGCTGATGTTGGCTGCAAAACTGTCAATATTGAGGAAGGCAGCGGTTTCGCGTCATTTACTTTTCTCAGGGATTGTAGATAGGCATTCGATTTTTGGGGACCCCGTAAAAATACACCCTTACTTTTTGGTACAGTGCTCCTTTAAACAAAGGTCATATCTATCTTTGTGATTTTACTATCTGTTGTCAAATTTTACTATTTAGAATACATCATTTCTGAAAAGCAATAATGTAATTTTGAACATCATTGTAATAACATGACCAAATGTGTACCTACCTTCCCCTAGTGACGTGGTGGGTCATGTTTCACTGGGGCATTTTGGCATCCCCCTAAAAAATGCTCATATAAGAGTAAACATTTGGCACATCTAAAATTGGCATGCACCGTTTAGATGGCACCGTTTAGGAAATTGCTTAAAATCAGTGTTTCAAATTTAGGGGCGAAGCCCTGGAAGCCCCGCGTTTTACGTGATTTTGATTGCAGAATATTGCTTTTGGTAGCAAAAAATTGTGTCAGATCTTATGAGGCGAAGTCTATGAAAGCCCTGCATTTCTCGTAATTTCAAGAGCAGTCGGAAAACTCTAAGTTAAAGCCCTATCAGGAGCCCTATGCGCGAAGCCCTACGTTTCTCATGATTTTGATAACAGAAAATTCATAAACTTGTGTCAAATCCAGGGCATCAAAAGTCCTGCGCTTTTCATGATTTTGGTAGCAAAAAATTGCTTCAAATTGTGTCAAATCTAGCCTGGGCTCATTGGTCGAATTCCCCCTGAAGCATTGCATTTCTCGTGAATTTGATAACAGAAAATTGCTTAAAATTGTGTCAAATCTATGGGTGAAACCCTCATAGGGACCCAAGGACAGTGGCGTAGCCAAGGGGGATGGGTGTCCCCCCCCCACACACACACACACCCATACATACATACATACACACACGCCATCATGACCGCATAGGTTTCTGATGCTACTGCATCGGAACCAAAAAGTGCCCTTTTTCAAGACGGAAAAGTGCCCTTTTTCATAGGAAAAAGCGCCCTTCTGAGAGAGGACAATTGCTTTCTTTTTTCAGAGAAGGAACGTGCCCTTTCAAACATTGAAAAACGTTACGTTTCCTTTTAGATATATATGATCTTTTCATTAAACTGTTGAAGAAAGTAACACAAAAATGTCTTTCAAAGAGACTAAAATTGTTAAATTTTACGCGCTTCACTCGCATAAAATATATTTCTAATTGTCCCTATGACAACGTTGGGGCCCAAAAGCCCCATACATTGAAATTTTTCACTACTCAAAAAAGCAATACATCGGCTTACCTTTATTTTTCCCACGATAATAGTTAGCTTAAAATTCGTTAAAAAGGACAATCTTTAAAATTGGACCCAGGGAAAAACTGACAATGTCGTAGACTGACGTGTCCCCATTTTCTTTGCAAAGTTCAAAAAGTGCCCCATATAAACTTGAGTTTTCTTGGAGAAAAGTCACTATAATACAGACCTTTTTATTGACAGATCGAAGGTAGTAGCATTTGCTATCACGTGCAAGCAACCCAGATAGTGAGACACCTTTAAGTTGGTACCGGAAAAAAAATTTACAATGGGTGCCATAACCTCTATCTGACTCTCCGAAGACTGATTATGAAGTTGGGGTAGAATACTAATATACCGAGTTTAATTTAGCAAATGATGAAAATGAGTCTTGAACCATGCAAGTCGAGAGGCACGCACGTTTGAAACGACTGATCTAAAGACAGAAATGCAAAGTCAGAGAATTGATAAATAATTAATCTCTTCGGTTCCTTTCTAACTTAACCCCCTCCCCTTCTTTCTCATTACACACACACCTGGACGTGATATTGCTATAGGCCTAAATGTTTAT
Source organism: Chiridota heheva (assembly GCA_020152595.1). Lineage (NCBI taxonomy): Eukaryota > Metazoa > Echinodermata > Holothuroidea > Apodida > Chiridotidae > Chiridota > Chiridota heheva. The sequence continues at coordinate 2,053,197 of JAIGNY010001388.1, read as the reverse complement.
TTTGTTATGGAACATAGACAAACAAATGCATGTAATCACGTTGTTTTTGTCAGTTTGGAGGTAAAAACGGCGTTGTATTGCGGTGGCGTACAAACCAGAAAAATCGTTCAATTTGCCTAAACCAACAAACTACTACACATGATATTTCCTTCATTTTCAATGTTCGTGAAATTTCCTTCATTTTATTTTCAGGACATTTCCTGCAATTTCAAGTTTTCATCAGTTTTCGTGAAAATTCCTTAATATTCGTGAAATAAGCTTCAATGTTTGTGAAATTTCTGTGATTTTTTCATTTTTCGGGACATTTCCTTCATTTTCGAGACGTTTTCTTCAATTTTCGTGAAATTTCCCTTATATTCATGAAATAAACTTCAATGTTAGTGAAATTTCCTTCACTGTCATGAATAAGCTTCACTGTTAAACGTCGTGAAAAATTACGAACAATGTTTTATTTATTCTTTTCAATTTTTGGAACTTAATTTCCTTCGTTTTCGGGAAGTTTTCTTCATTTTCAAAAAGTTTTCTTCAACTTTCGGGAAATTTCATTCTTTTTCGTGAAATTTGCTTAAATCAACAAACTACAACACATGAAATTTCCTTCATTTTCAATGTTCGTGAAATTTCCTTCATTTTTGGGATTTTTTTTTCTTTCTTCAATATTCGGGACATTTCCTTTATTTTCTAGACGTCCTTTTTATTTGTCGTGAAATTTCCTTTATTTTCATGAAATAAGTCCTAATGTGAATTCGTGAAATTTCACGAACATTGTTTTTTTTTGTTTTCATTTTGTGGGAAGTTTTCTTCATTTTCGAGAAGTTTTCTTCAATTTGAGGGAAATTTCCTTTTTTTCTCGGAAATTTGCTTAAATCAAAGAACTAATACACATGAATTTTTCTTCATTTTCGGGAAAGGTTTTCTTCAATTTTGGAAGAGTCAGGGAATTGTTGTTTAAGATTGGGGTTGAGAAGGAGGGGGTGGGAGAGAGAAGTACCATTTTGAAATATTTTGAAGAAATTTCTTTTATGTTCGAATTGATATTGAAGAGTCAGAGTCCATAACATCAATTTTTTTCATTTGTGAAATGTTGTCAAGATGGGGTTGAAGAGGGGGAGGGGGAGGGATGGGAGAGAGAAGTACCATTTTGAAATACGAATTGATATTGAAGAGTAGAGTATAGCATCAATTGATATTGAAGAGTATTTTGAAATATGAATTGATATTGAATTTATTCCATGGCATACATTTTTTTGAAATTTCCTTCATTTTCGTTAAATTCTCTTGTTTCATTTTAAAGAAATTTCTTTCATTTTCGTGAAATAAGCTTCAATCTTCAAGATGGGATGGGGGGAGGGGGCGAAGCAACCATTCTGATATTTTGAAATACAAATTGATATTGAAGAGTCAGATTCCATGGCATCAATTTTCTTTAAATTTCCTTCATTTTCGTGAAATTCCCTTTGTTTCATTTTAAAGATTTTTTCATTTTCATAAAATAAGCTTCAATGTTCGTGAAATTTCCTACATTTATGAGATGTTTGTTTGTTTGTTTTTTTATTTTCAGGATATTTCCTTAATTTTCAAAGTTTTCTTCAGTTTTCGTGAAATTTCCTTCATATTCGTGAAATAAGCGTCAATGTTTGTGAAATTTCTTTCATTTCTCTTATTTTTTCATTTTTCGGGACATTTCCTTCATTTTCGAGACGTTTTCTTCAATTTTCGTGAAATTTCCCTCATAATCATGAAATGAACTTCAATGTTCGTGAAATTTCCTTAACTTTCATGAAATAAGCTTCACTGTTGAACTTCGTGGAATTTCACGAACATTGTTTTGTTTTTCTTTTAATTTTTAGGAGAATAATTTCCTTCATTTTCGGGAAGTTTTCTAAATTTTCAAGAAGTTTTCTTCAATTTTCGGGAACTTTCATTATTTTTTGTAAAATTGGCTAAGATCAACAAACAACTACTGCATATGAAATTTCCTTCATTTTCAATGTTCGTGAAATGTCCTACATTTAAAAAATTTTTTCTTCAATTTTCAGGACATTTCCTTAAATTTTATGAAGTTTTTTTTAGTTTTTGATAAATTTCCTTCATATTCGTGAAATTTTTCTGGGAGTTTTGATCTTCTTTAATATTTGGGACATTTCCTTTAATTTCGAAACATTTTCTTCAATTGTCGTGAAATTTCCTTCATTTTTATGAAATAAGCTTCAATATGAATTCGTGAAATTTCACGAACATTGTCTTATTTTTTTTTTTTTTTTTCATTTTGTGGGGAAATTCCTTTATTTTCGAGAAGTTTTCTTCATTTTCGATAAGTTTTCTTCAATTTTAGGAAAATTTCCTTTTTTTTCTCGGAAATTTGCCCAAGTCAAATACATATGAATTTTCCTTCAATTTCAGGAAATCTTTTCATTTTCGAGAGGTTTTCTTTAATTTTCAGGAAATTTTCTTTAATATTTGAGAAATGTTGCCAAATTGAACAAAAAATGTCAAATGCTTTTACGAATTGTTTTTGGAACGTGGTAAGAAACTCATACATTTTGTACGTTTGTTTGGACAAAAAAGAAATTTACAGGTCATCCTTCTTACGATTTGTAGATCTTAGTGTGAAATTTTCCTATTTTCCGAATTTTGGTCCCATATACATAAATGTTGAATTGTTGATATAAAGTTTTGTACCTGGTGTAAATAAAAATATAAAAAATATTTAAAAAAGAGGGGTGGGGAGAGAGAGAGAGAGAGAGAGGGGAGAGAGAGATGGGAGAGAGAGAGGGGGAGAAAGAGAATGGGAGAGAGAGGGAGAGAGAGGGGGTGGGGAGTAATTTTCGGACCGATATAATTTTCTGGTGGCTTGAAGGGGAGGGTGGGGGGGGGGGAGGGTGGAGAATAATTTATCCATAAGCTATAATGTTGTCGTATATGTTTTAAAATGGTTCAATCGGAAACTGCCCCTCCAGCCATGTGCTCCCCAGATACAAACATCTTCAGTGATGTTATGATGCAGATGAGCGGTGCGATTTTGCTGAAATAACGCGTATTTCTTGAATGATATAATTGATGTATGTGTTTGTTAACAGTGGCGTAACTAAGGAGGGCAGGGGAAAGCCGGGTCATATAAGTGGGCCCGTGAAAAAAATATACCATTATACTTATATACTATAGGGACTCGCAGGGCCTCACTCGCCCCCAGCCTTAGGGTGGTCCTTGCTATGCCACTATTCATTAATTCTTTAATGATAGACCTATCAGATTTGTTATTCCCAGAAAGTGCCATAACTTGTGATTTTCATGACCAGCAGCCTGTCTGTAATCCTTTAGCCTATATACAAAATATGGGTGGCAAATGTCAAATATAATTTACTGTGTAATACTTAACATAACATAATAAGATGACGGGCTAAGAAGGGCTGAATCACTCCATAAAAAGCCTAAACTAACACCACAACCACAAACAAACAAAACAAACAAAAAAATCAAAGACGCCCAGAGTTAGTAAAGAACTTATTAATGTTGACTTTGAAATTGTGAACAGAATTGGAGGTAACTACTTTCTTTGCAGAAAGCTAAGACGCCGAATATCTATCCGTGAGAACTCTTTGGTCAACTTCAAACTGTTACCACGTGTCACATGAGGATTAGCTGAAACATGCAAGAAATTACAGGAAGTCAAAGCATACCAGATAGGAATTTAAAAACCTGAATCATATCGCCAAGTACTCTTCTCATCTCAAGCGTAGTCGAACCAAGAATTCGCAACCTAGATTTATAAGAGAGAGAGATTCCTTACTTCGGGAATAAGTCTAGTGGCTCTGGTTTTTTGCTTTGAGCGAATATAAGAGTGAAATGACTTAGGATTAATCTTAACCTCTTTGAACAAACGTTTTTCAAATGCACTTCAGTATCTGATCCTGATACCAAGCTCAGCAGGACACCCACTGTTTTTATAACACGCCACAACTTCTTCTTTTTCCGAACAGCCCGCAAAACCTCCCGAGACATCCACACTGGCCGATTACGCCTACATACTATCTTTAATGGGACAAACCTATTTACACCCTCCAAAACTTTAGTTGGGAAAACATCCCATGCTTTAGAAGGATCTAAGTCACATAGCAAAGAAGTCCAATTGAATGACAAAATATCTTGAAGTGCGACAAAGTCAGGATTCTTAAAATCTAAAACTAGTTTATTAGCTGGAGAAACCATTGTGAAACAAAACAGATCAAAACCAATGAGGTTATGATCACCACACCCTACCTTACCGCTACTTAGCACATTTCTAGCCATACTTCCTTCACTACTGGAAATCAAATCAAGGCAATTACTACCACGCGTCGGAAACAACACATGCTCGGTGAAAAAGCAGTCGGATACAACTTCCAGAAAATCTTTACCATGTGGACCACTAGTACAAAGATTCCAATCAATGTCTGGAAATTAAAGTCCCCCAAAACAATGACCCTCCTACGGTAAAAGCAACTTTCATAAAGCAATCAAGCAGTTTCTGATTGTTTTTAGGACTGAGAATTTGGTGATCTCAGTATATACAACAGCAACAACCAACTGAACTATCTCCATCAACAATAAGCTCACATCACAGGCAATTCGAAAAACCAAAAGAAAACCCAGCAGTCCTATCCATGCAATTAAAACTGTCATTTACAAACGATAGAACACCTCTACCATTGAGAGTATCTAATCTGTCTTGTCTGAAAATTGAGTAACCTGAAATATGTATCTCTGAATCATTAATTTCACTATAAATCCAACTCTCAGTAATACCAATTATATCAGGTCCATTAATTGAAACTTCAGCCAGCAGCTCATCGCGTTTATTAAAAATGCTACGAACATTTGAAAACATAGCCATAATTTTAACACTAGAAAAACATCCCTTTCCACAGAAACATGCCTGACAGGTGGATTTATACTCACCCCCGTGAATAGCTTAAAGGACTCAGGTCCTTAATTGCCCCATTGACACCCCTAGCAAGAATATGAGAACCTTTCCTAGTTAAATGCAAACCATCTCTCATGAACCAATCAACCCGAGATTCAAACTAATGCCAGAAATTTACAAAACCTAACTCAAACAGAACAAATACTTCTTTAGCCAACTATTGATCAACATTCATGTTATCTATCATAAAGGAACTGCCATTACGCCAAATTTCACAACACTCATTTCTGTCATACATCCTTAACATCCTTATCAATTCTTTTCATCAAATCCTAATCGCCCTCAGTAAAAGTGCGAAATTGACAAAGAAAGGGAAAGAAAGGGGGATAAACCATGTTCTGCAAATTGATTTGTTAGTCGTGCATGGAGCATGCACAATTCTTGACCTGACACAAGGTGACTACTTAATAATAGTTAATTATATATAATCATTAATATTTACGTACGAATATAAGGTGCTAGCTCAAAGTACGAATATGTACGAATCTTAAAATTCGCGGGTTTATGTTTGCAAGACCACTCAAACGGCGGGAACAAGTGCGCCTACAAATACCGGGGTTGTCATTTCATTTTAATGTGGTATTTTTCATATTGTCTTTTAGTGTTGTTTGGAATTTTGCCAGGACAGAGGGACACATATTTGCAAATGTGAAAATGGTTCAGATTAACATCAGTTCATTTAGAACTCAAAATTAAAAATGCTACGTACTGAATTTATTGTCAGCATTAAATACACATGCTTTGCTAACTCTTCTTATCCATTAATGTATAATAAATTACTACTAACTCCTTCTGATTGCCAATTTAGTACGTATGGGCCTAGGGGCCTGTTACTTGCGGCACTTGCCTCCACTGTATTCTGAAAAAAAGAGAACGAAAACAATTAGGCCTAAAGAAAAGTACACCCTACATTGCCACTTGTTGTAGCAGCCTTCCATGAATTAGCCGGCCAAAAGTTTGTGAGAGCAAAATGTGAACCATCTCAGCAACGCCGACAGGGATAAGGAGGGATGGGCAACCTCCCCCTGGCCAAATTCCGTAAGTTTCTAACTTACTTAAAACAAAATTTATAATAATTTAACCAAAATTTTCATACTTTTTACCAAAATTTCAAATAATCTTTCCAAAATTTATAATAATTTTACCAAAATTTCCAATCATTTTACCAAATTTTCAATAGTTTGACCAATCTTTTTCACAATCCTATCATATGTTATACTTATGAACCAAGGAGAAAGCATGGCCGGGAAAGGTAAAATCTTACCCTTCTCGATTTAGATTATTTCGAGCGTTTGTTTAGCAAAAGAACCGCCCACGATACTTTTCTTCCACTTTTTTTGTGGTATTTGCCCCGTGTCTTGCGTCATCTTGATTATGAATGGCACGCAACATGCACATGCGTACAACGAACAAAAAGCTAGTTGTTGTTTTTTGGCTACGTTAACATTATAGTAGTAATGATTCGCTCACATGTTGAAAGATCACCATAAATTCAAAGAAGGGTGTGTGGAACAGAATTATATCGCCGATATTCGTATTATTTGTGAAAGCATCTGGGTAAAGCCTTCTCATCACATTCTTTTCCATTGCATAGTGGCCAATTTTTGTTAAGATTTTTTAGTAAGTAGCAACTAAGTTTCGAGTAAAATGTTTTGTTTACTTCCCACAAACATCGGCCTAGGCTATCACAGCATGCTGTGATCTGCAGCGCATTGCCAGCGCCACTGCATTGATTGACTGAAGTGCCATTCCAGTTAGGCCTAGGCTAGTACTAGAGACTTAAGTAAGTTGAAAGTTTCTTTATCACACTCTCACATATGGAGCATATGTTTGGAAACAAAGTGGTTGCAGAAAAATTTCGGAAAACTAACTCGCAAAACATACATTCAGAAACAATGGTCAATATGGTCGCAGTATAGGGCCTATACTACTAGTCTAGGCTATATCGTTGCAGGAAAGTAATGATTTCCGACTCCTAATGTCCAAAAATGCCACATTGAGATAATTAAATTTTAATTTATTGATTTTTACTGTATTTCTTTCAAATATTATAACACAGAGGCCTACCGCCTAGTTGTAATATTTTATTTTGTATGTGATATATTTATCAGTCAATTATTCAGAATTTAGAAAGAATCTTATTTAATTTCAGAACCTTTTCTAATAAAATAAAAACTCAATTTGACCAAAACTGGACAACTTAACCTTCCTTCTATGATATGTCTTGAAAACTAATATGCTCGGAAAATATATCTTCGCAATGAAATATGTTTGAAACATTACATGTTTGGAAACAACTTTTAACTTTAATAAGTATATCATGTTTAATCTTGAATGTTTGCAAATGATACGCTCGCAATTTGTGAATTATGTGCTCACTAAAGATACGTTCATATTAATAAATACCTTCGCTAAAGATATGTTTGCAATTTGTAATTTTGTATGCTCGCAAGATACGTGCGTGATAAATACCTTCACTAGAGATATGTTCGCAATTTGTAGGCCTATGCTCCCAAAAGATACATTCGTTGCGAAATGTGCTCGGAAACAGTGGCGTATGCATATTCATGTCACAATGATACATGTACGTGAAATGGTGGGGTATTGTTTTCGGATTCTCCGGTATAATCTCAGGCGTTATTAATAGTTTTATGTCATGATGACTGCTGGGCCAAGTAGCCTCTATTTACAGATGTTATGAAGTTTAAAATGAAATGATAAAACAGGCAGACCCCTAGCTTGAAATAAAAAAGGGCAGGGTGGAAGGAAACGAAAAGGTTAACTTGCATTTGTAGCGGATAATGCGTAGGGCATCCCCTCTACGGCATGGGGCTCAAGGGCTGGTGGGGGCCCAGGAGGCTTTGGCCCTCGGAAAGCTGTAGGGATTTTGTATATTTTCTACCTCAGAATTTTGCTCCCTATTTAAGTGTTTAACTCACTTTGATGCAAACCTATTTTAGCCAAAGACAACAGGATCCTGATCATGATGCTTTTAATTGGTAACTGCTGTTATGTAACTAGGTAAGTTACTTAAAACTCAGTATCTACTACACACCTCGCTGCCTATTTCAGCAACATCTCGTCCTCGGCCAACTACCCCAATGCTTTCAAAGCTAAAACAGCTCATGATGAAACCCAGAGTATCACCTTTTCCTCCGACAACACCGAGAGCTATAACACTCCTCTCACCCTTTCTGAATTAAATCAAGCCATCCATGATGCTGGCTGCACCTCCCAAGGGCCCAGATAACATTCCCTACCAATTCCTGAAACACCTCCCCAACAAGGCCACCACTACCCTATTCACCATCCTTAACCACATCTGGTCCTCACACTCCTTTCCCCCTATCTGGAGGGCAGCTATCGTCACCCATGTCGCCAAACCGGGAAAGGACGGTACCGACCCTTCCAGCTATCGCCCTCACCTGCTGTCTCTGTAAAATTATGGAAAGGATCATTAACCAGAGACTAAACTGGTTCCTTGAGACCAATAAAATCCTCTCCCCTCACCAAAGCGGCTTCCGGAAACATCGCAATACCCTGGACCAGTTAATTACACTTGACACCGCTATCCGGGAATCCTTTTTAAAAAAAGAACACCTCATTGCCATCTTTTTCCACCTCGAGAAAGCTTTTGACACTACTTTGAAATATGGCATTATTTCTTCACACCATCGGCCTCAGAGGCCACCTCCCCACCTTTATTCAAAACTTCCTCTCACCCAGGCAGTTCCAAGTTTGTATTGGCTACACCATCTCCAACTCCTATCCCCAAGAAGAGGGCGTCCCCCAAGGCAGCATCCTCTCTCCCACTCTCTTCAACCTGAGCATTAACGACATAGCGGACAACCTTGGCCCCAACATCAAACATGCCTTCTACGTGGACAACTTCAACATCTTCTACTCCTCCCCAAGCTTTCCTCTTGTCGAAAATAGGCTTTTACTCAACCTCAACCGGCTGCAAGCCTGATGCAACATCAACGGTTTTAAATTCTCCAAAGACAAGACAGTCTGCATGCACTTTTGTCATTTCAACAACCTCCACCCCAACCCGAACCTCGTGCTAAATAGCAATTGCATCCCTAATAATGACCACACTAAGTTCCTGGGTTTAACTCTGGACCACAAGCTCTCCTACAAACAACACATCACCAATCTGAAACAGAATTGCAACAGCTCCCTTAACTTTCTCTGTCTCCTCTCCAATATCACTTGTGGTGCGAGCCAGCATGCTCTCCTCAAAATCTTCAGGCTCACCAATGTACCAAGCTTAACTACGGCAACATAGTCTACTGTGTCGCTCACAATTCTTACCTCAATCACATTAACACCCTCCTTCCTGCTAAGGTGTAGAAAGCTTAGCCTCTCCTATGCTTTTAGGACTTTTATATCAAGGTTTATTATCAAGGATTTATACTAAAACCCTATCCCCTCCCTTCAGCTTACGCATCAAATCAGACCTCCATCCCGGCATCAATCCCACTACTCTCAGCACTTTCTCCTGGCCCACTTTTCCTCCCTGGGCCACTCCTCTCCCTATTATCCACCTAGACCTCTCCACTCATTACAAAACCCAAACCCACCCTAACCTCTTCATCAACCTCCACAACCAAATCAAATCACCTCATCCTCCGTAAACTCCTCTCGCCCTTCATCCCTCTCCATAGGAAACATATTCTTTTCTTCTAGATACCCAGCCATGTTGGCATCCCTGGCAATGACAGGGTTGATGCAGCTGCGAAGCTTGCCCTCACCCTTTTCCCAAACCCCTTTCTGACATCAAACCGCTTATCACTTCTCTTGTCTGTGGCCGCTGGCAAACCTTAGGGGACTCCCAAATTGATAACAAACTCCACGTCATCCAGCCCACCATTCCAATCAAACCCACAACCTATCCTATGTTAACAACATCCACATTACCCGCCTTAGAATAGGTCATACCCACCTCACCCACTCCCACCTCCTTAATGACTCCCCCCCACCCCTCTGCAACCATCGCCATTGCACCCTCACAGTCCATCACATTCTCCTTGCTTGCCCCCTGTACAACCTTCCCAGAGCTTCCCTCGCTGCCCACAACTCAGTAGCCGAGCTCTTCCAAAAAAAACAACCTCCAGATAAAATTATCTCCTTCCTTCATCATGCTTCCCTCTACAACCATATTTAGTCCTCCTTCCCCACCCCTTCTCTCTCTACATTATTTTTCCACCCATACACCTCTCTCGATCCCAGCTTTCTGGCTTCTAGTTCTCGTGTTAATCTTAATCTCCCCCTGTTTACTCTCCTTCTAAGTTCCTACCTCTGGAATAATCTAACCTCTCAGGCACAATTTGACCCTTGCTGTTGTGGTGCCGTTAAACTCTCATCAAACAAACAAACAAACAAGAATGTCTCAACAGTATGGTATATAGATGAATCAAATCCTCAACTCTGATCTAAGCCGCTAACTGACACATGAAACTTTACACCTGTCAGTGTGTAGTACTTCGTGATCTGAAAAAGACTACAACAAGCACTGAATAATGAAACATAAATGGCAGCATTTCAGAGGCTTGCTGTTTATTTCGAATGTAAAAACTTACATTTATCTGGAGGCAACGGCCAACACCATAACATTGGTTTTTGTCAAAAAAAATATCATTAAAAATAATGATGGTAGCCCGAGATTTCAAGTCACAAATCTTTCTTTAGCACCCTAAGCATGTTCAAGGTTTAAAGCTGATGTAAGTTATGTTACAGAAGATTTTGATATTAATTTGGGAAGTTTCTGAAATGCTGCAATTATTACAATGACCAATCCTAAAATGCAACATTTCAGAGACTTCTTCAACCCTTACTTTACCACGCGGCGATACTATCGTTGTTTTCAAACCACCTTTTTCTGAAAATAAAATCGGGACTACCACAGTCCTTCCTATAGGAGTAATCTTGGTATCATTTTTAAGTACTGGGATATTTCTTTCACAAAATGAAACTTTTTCATAGGGATCATACCACATAATTTTTAGAAAAAGTACATCGCAAAAGGGTAAGACTTAAAAATTGCTAAACAATTTACATTTTTTTTTTCTTCTCTCTTTTTAATCTTACAATAACTTTAAGATCACTTTTTTGCTTCAAAATCAAACACGCAAGTCCTAAGACATAAGAGTATTGTTTTCTGGTATAATTTTTATAATCCCTACCTGCAATCTTTTGTTCTGAAGAAATTTCTTCAAAATTTCATGAATTTCTGCCATTTTAAACCCGTTTTTTTTCTCTCAAAAATCGTGTACCCAAACCGTACATCACACATGCTTCGTTGAACCGCCATTCGAAAGCGCTTGAAATTTCCTTTCATTTGATATATAAATAAAGGCATACCCCCCTCTATTTAGAACCTGTTCTACAAAAAATATATTACACCTCTCCAATTTGAACAAATACGTGGTGCAGAGGGAATGTACGCGGCTAGCATGTGAGCGCTTCGGGTTCGAGTCTCACCGTGACCACTGCGTAATTATTTTTCTGCTGCAGCTTTCAGAGGTCGTTCGACTTTGATCATTTTTGATGTGTTTTTATCTTTCCTTTTTTTCTAAAAATTATAGATTAGTCTCATTGAAAGGCAATTTTAAAAAGAATCTAGTTATGTAACACAAATCTCTGTTTTCAATACTGACAAGAAGTTATACTTTTGCAAAGATTGACCATTTGTTAACCAAATTTAGCCAAAAATTGCTTAATTCGCATAATTTTGTCCAATATTTTCTAAATTGGTTTTAATTACTCAAAAGATAAATATCTTAGCATCTATTCCAACCAAACTTGTGACGAAATAAAATAAAATAAAAGTTGTCAAAAATGCATATGAAAAAAAAGTTACGAAAATTGGGGTTGCTTTTTTTTAAGGCCTGGTAGATAGAGTAAGGGTTAAGGAGTAAAAGTTATGCAAGTTTTGTTTTAATTCTTTGCCCTAGCTATCATTCTTTGCATATAGTATTGCTCCTGCTATAAAATGGAATGGTCAGATATGTTGCAAAAGATTTTGGTATCATTGGTAAGTTTCTGGAATGCAGAGACTTTACTACTTATATTATCAAATATAAACTTATGATTATGATATACCAGAAGGTGGCAAGAGTCAACAACATAACACTTCCTGGTAACAAGAAATATTACTCAAATAAATAAACTGCTTTCCTGAGCACATGAGTTATAAATATTATCAAGGTTTATATCGAGGTTTATTATCAAGTTTTATATCAAGGTTTATTATCAAGGTTTGTTATCATGGTTTATTATCAAGGTTTATTTTCAAGGTTTACAGCAAGGTTTATTATCATGGTTTATTATCAAGGTTTAATATTAAGGTTTATTATCAAGGTTTATATCAAGATTTATTTTCAAGGTTTACAGCAAGGTTTATTATCAAGGTTTATTATCAAGGTTTAAATCATTTATTATCAAATTTTATCATCATATATCAGGGTTTATTATCATTTATATCATTTATTATCAAGGTTTATATCAGCGTTTATTATCAAGGTTTATATCAAGATTATCAAGGTTTATTATATCAACATGGTTTATATTTGAATAACATTATCAAGGTTTATAGACTTATGTTACAAAAGATTTAAAAATGGCTAATTTTATAATTTAGCATTTCAGAAAGACATATTTTTTATTTCAAATTACAAAACTTAAAAATATCAGATGGCAAGAGTCAAGAAATTTAACTAAAAATAAGGGTGTGGGCCTGAAGTTTAAAATTACTATCTTCCCTAAGACTGGACATTCCTAACCACAGTAAGTATTTCAAGGTTTGTTGACAAGCACAACTTTTTTTTCTTGTCTTTTTTATTTCAAATGGCAAAGTTTGATTAATTTTTTAGGTTATTGTTATGTTGTCTTCCTGTTGCATTTTCTTTCGACTAATCCATAGATATTTAACTTAAGTAAATTAGATTATATTTTTTGAAATGCTGCACAAAGCAACCAAACTAGATGACAATATTTTTTCCATATACATCCTGCTTGTCTTTGTGAGAGAAATACCAAAACGAAGACTCGATTTGGAATGCATTATTAAGTCACCTGAAATGAATATTTACAAGTTGCTCCTCACAAAAAAGTCTTTAAATACAAACCTGAGATAAAAAAAATTACGTAATGGGAAACATTTTTCTTAATCCCTTAAAAATATTGAACAAGATTTGTGGGGGTAAGCAAGAAAGGAAGCTTTTATTTGGCAGCCGCCTTGCCATACACTGCAAAGACCTATGTTCCTCTACAACAACAAAATGCAATCGTCTGAAGCAAGCCATCTTTTGGATGATGCGGTTCATACATCTTGACACATCTCGTCGTCGCGGTTGAGCTTGATGTTCAACAGCTGATTCAGTCATTTGTTGCTGAGGCTAGCTCTTAGATCAGACTTGATTAACTTAAAGTGGGAGTATAACCGTTCCACTTCTGCAGAAGACAGAGATAGCATACCCATTATGCTGTACAGCTGTATATACATCTGCTGCAATGAGGCTGACTTGTCTGTTGTTGTATCCATTAAGCGTTTTGTCAAAAAAGGCAAAGTAGATTGCCATCTAGGACTAACAGGAATATATGTAACCTTTAGCTACTCAAGAAAACCAGCCTACTCTTCGACAACTTTGTCGGTGTCCAAGTTGAAGTACTCTGCCACGTGAGAACCAACCTGCTAACTTAAAAATGATTTCGGAGTTTTTGAACTTGTCTTTAACATGTTGTATGAGGGTGTTAATTAGTGGAAGCTTGACCGCTTGCTGGAATTGTTCTTTATTACAATCCATTTTCCTTATTCGAAATAAATGTTTCTCTAGTTTTTTCCCCCAGGGCCCACATTTGGTCTTTTTCTGCTCCAAAGCTTTGGTCTTCGATGTCTGTGGTTCAATGGCAGCAAGGTCAACATTTGTCTTTTGGAAAAGTAGAGAAAGTGCCGTGAGGTGAGGCAAGATATCCCCTAACAATGCAAGTGTCCTCACTACAAGTTCTCTACTTAACCACTCTGCCAGGCCATCAGCATCATCTCTCGGCTTTTGTTCAGGGTTGGAAACAGTGGCAGTTTCCAAATCCTGAAGCAGAATATTGTATCCTTTAAGTACGACATCCACTGCCTTATCGTAGAAAAGCCAACGATGGTGTTTAGCTTGCTGCACCCTCCAGTGGCTTGACTTTTGAATATCTTGTGACTCGCGCAATGTTGCAGCAGAAACACTTGAATATTCATAATACTTGTACAGAGCATCTAACCCCTCGGATACTATGTCTATCTTAGACACACTCTTAAACACATCTCTACAGGCCAAAGCTAATTGGTGATCGTGACAGTGCATGATTTTAACAGGTCCTATGGCTTGTTGTAACAGTGCACCAGCACCATTTGTCTTCCTTGAAAAACTTGCTGCATCATCGAATGTAATGTTGGTGCACTTTATAGATGTTAAGAAGAGGGCGTCCCCCAAGGCAGCATCCTCTCCCCCACTCTCTTCAACCTGAGCATTAATGACATCGGGAATGACCTTGGCCCCAGCATCAAACGTACCCTCTACGTGGATGACTTCACCATCTTCTACTCCTCCCCTAGCTTTCCTATTGTTGAAAATAGGCTCCAAACCAGCCTCAATCAGCTGCAAGTCTGGAGCAACAATAACGGTTTTAAATTCTCCAAAGACAAGACAGTCTGCATGCACTTTTGTCATTTCAACAACCTCCACCCCAACCCGAACTTTGTGCTCAATGGGAATCGCATCCCTAAAGTTGAAAACACAAAGTTCCTTGGTCTAACTCTAGACCCCAAGCTCACCTACAAGCCACACATCACCAACCTGAAACTAAAATGCAATAGCTCCCTCAACCTCCTCCGACTGCTCTCCAACACTACTTGGGGAGCGAACCGCTATGCTCTCCTCAAAATTTTCAGGCTCACCATTCGTGCCAAGCTTGACTATGGCAATATTGTTTACTGTGTCGCTCACAACTCATACCTCAACCACATTAACACCATCCAAAATGAAGCCCTCAGGCTTTGTCTAGGAGCCTACAGGACCTCCCCAATCACTAGCCTTCATGTTGAAGCCAACGAACCCCTCTTTCTACTTAGATGTAAAAAGCTTAGCCTCTCCTATGCTTTTAGAGTCCTCACCAACACCCAGAACCCTGTTTACAACCTCATTAGGTACCCCAATTTCTCCTCCCTCTTTGATAGGACTAAAACCCTATCGCCTCCCTTCAGCGTATGCATTAAATCAGACCTCTTTCAACTTGGCATCAACCCCGCCACTCTCGGCACCTACTCCTGGCCCACTTTTCCGCCTTGGTCCACCCCCCCTTCCTTCTGTCCACCTAGACCTCTCCACTTATAACAAAACTCAAACTCACCCTAACCTCTTCATCAATCTCCACAACCAAATCAAAGACCAACTCTCAAATTACACCTCCATCTACACTGATGGCTCCAAGGAAGGCAACAAGACAGCTGCTGCTGCCATCATCCAAGACATCACCCTTAGTAGCAGACTTCCTGACCACTCATCCATCTTTTCAGCCGAGGCTAAGGCCATTCTCCTTGCCCTCAACTTTATTGAGTACTCTCCTCTTAGTCACTTTGCCATTTTCTCTGACTCAAAGGCTGTTCTTACTTCATTACTCAATCTTAAATGGGATAACCTCACCTGCCACCTCCTCCTCCGGAAACTCTTTTCTCCCACCCTTTGCATGAAAAGTGTTCTTTTCTTCTGGATACCCAGCCATGTTGGCATCCCTGGCAATGACAGGGCTGATACAGCCGCTAAGCTTGCCCTTAACCTCCTCCCTTCCCCTTTTCCCAAAACCCTCTCTGACATCAAACCGCTTATCGCTTCTCTTGTTCGTGACCGCTGGCAAACCTTATGGAACTTTCAAATTGATAACAAACTCCATGTTATCCAGCCCACAATCCCGATCAAATCCACCACCAACAACCTTTCTCGTATCGACAACGTTCATATTACCCGTCTTAGAATTGGTCACACCCACCTCACTCACTCCCACCTCCTTATTGGTTCCCCCCAACCCCTCTGTAACAATTGCCACTGCATCCTCACAATCCAACACATTCTCCTTGCTTGCCCCCTGTACAACTTTCCAGAGCTTTCCTCGCTCCCCACAACTCAATTGCTGAGTTCTTCCAAAAAAATCCTCCAGATAAAATAATCTTCTTCCTTCAGCATGCATCCCTCTACAACCATATTTAATTCTCCTCTTCTACCCCCTCTCTACTTTGTTTTTGTTTTACCCATGCACCTCCTCTCTCGATCACAGCTTTCTGGCTTTTGTTCTTGAATTTCTCTCATTCTCCTCCTGGTCTCTTTCCTTACTACCTCTAAAATGATTTGACCTCTCAGGCACAATTTGACCTTCGTTGTCGTGGTGCAGTTAAGACCTCATCAAACAACATATAGGTGTTAAGTCTTTTTCTTCTAGGACTTTTAAGGTAGCATCTCTAATCATTTCTCATGTGCCTCTAACCATTTCCTTGTCCGCATAAAACCTCATTTTTGATTGCCCATCCGGATTAATATACTTGACGATTAACCCCAAGTTATTAATAGCTGCATCATCATAGACTTCATCAAAAATCAAACTATATGAAGACATCTCCTTATCTCTGGCAGCACTCTTTCATCCACACTTTTGTTGAGGGCATCAAGCAGCCCGTGAATTGCAGAGGGACTGGTATTGGTACTGCTGCTTGACATACGCAATGGTGGACGTCCTTTAATCCTGTTCTGATAGAGAGCTCCACAAGAGCACCAAACTCTTCTAACGGCTGATAGCTGTCGGCCATATACCTTATAATTTTGAACAAGGCATTTGCACATTTTGAGTCTTCCCATATGATTCTTTCTTCTATTTCAGACTGTATATTGTGGTCAACATCACGACTCACTGCTCGCTTGTGTTGCTGAGAGTTGGTGTGAGCTTTCACTTTGTCTTTACGTAGTAGCTTTTAAGCTTCTGTTACCCAAGTCCCTTTCTTGTTTATAAGCAAGCTGTTGTGTTTTTGACATAATGTACAATACATGACATCTTGTATCGCCCCACTGAATTTGGTCTCATTTTTAATAAATATGAACCGGAAATTCAGCTTAAGAATAGATTTGATGATGGCCTTATGTTTTCCTTTACCAACATCCTTCTTTTCAGCAACATTAACACTGTCATTATTATCACTCTCACTGTTACCACCAGCATTGTCGTCACCACCATCGGCGTCACCTGCATCATGATTATCACCAGCATCATGGTCATCACCAGCATCATTACCATGATCACTGTCATCTTCAATAGCACACACCTCCTGCATCATGATCATGACTAGCATTATGATCGTCACCAGCATCATGATCATCACCAGCATGATCGTCACCAGCATCATTACCATGATGTCTGTCAACTTCAATAGCACACACCTCCTACATCATGATCATGACTAGCATTATGATCATGACTAGCATCATCACCATGATCACTCATCCAGCATCATGACCTCCAGCATCATGATCATGACACTTTTTGATCATCAATAGCATCATGATCATCACCAGCATCATCACCATGATCACTGACAGCATTAATGAGCACACACCAGCTAGCATCATGATCATGACTAGCATTATGATCATGACTAGCATCATCACCATGATCACTGTCATCTCCAATAGCACACACCTCCTGCATCATGATCATGACTAGCTTTATGATCATCACCAGCATCATGATCATCACCAGCATCATCACCATGATCACTGTCAACTTTAATAGCACACACCTCCTGCATCATGATCATGACTAGCTTTATGATCATCACCAGCATCATGATCATCACCAGCATCATCACCATGATCACTGTCAACTTCAATAGCACACACCTCCATCAGCTGAAGTGAGGTGTCTGTAAGTTGCTCATAGAATGATGTACTAGTTGTTGGTCCTTTATGTCTTGACACATAATCATGGCTGCAGGTGGCACCTTCCCCAGTGGAATCAGTAAGGGGTTTTTTCCTGAAAGAAATAAAACCTAATAAATATTTTGCCTTTACTTGTACTAAATGTGCTACATCATTGTTTTTTTGTTTTTAATAACATTAAAAATCATGTATTGACAGTCTCAATTTCCATTTTCTAGTCAAGAGTGTATGAGACTTGACCTTTTATTGCATTTTGTCGTGCCAGTCAAATTTACTTAAAATTGATAACATTCAGAATTATGTATAGCTATTAACATAAAATTGCTTAATTTGTTTCAAAGTAAGAAAAAATAAACTATTTTTACGCAAGAACATTTTCCTTTCAAAAAGATATTCAAGACCAACTAGCTTCCTCTCTTTGAAAAGTAATTTTACCAATTCCATTATGCAAAAAAATAAAGTACTACTGTGCAACTCTGTAAAACTCAACATTTACATTTTCTCAATTAGAAATTACACACACGATAGAGGTTTGCTTGAAGCATTAGCATGACCGAGGAGTTAACTAGCACATATTATATGAAAGATCTGAACAAAATAATAGATAATACTACCAGGTATTTATTGTCTTGCATGTGTTTATCCCAAAGCAAACAAAGAAGGACCACTTTCTCTGAAGAAGATGCTTTAAATAGTTCACCAATATGTAAAGAAAACCTTCACTAAAGACTCATCCTCTTGCATGCATGAGTGATTTTTAACAGAAGCGGTTCTGCAGATTGTAAAAAATTCCTCAGAGTAAAAGATTGAATTAGGGATGAAAATGGTTGTATATTGCATGAGATGTGAAAGAAGTGAGGTTGTTTATATATTGTTACAGTAGCACTGCTTGAAAAACCTAATTTCCACACCACCACCACCAATAGTTTGGGAATTTGATGAATTTTACCTCTAATGAGACTTCTGGATGTCTGCCATTTGCACCACAAATATTACAAAACAAATTATACTAATGGCATCTATGCAAAATGAGTTTTTGTCCTATCATATCTTAACTTCTTTTACAATATAAAATATTATATTTATTATATCACAGAATAGCGATTAATACTTACTTGGCAAACATGTCCTTTAAAGTGAAGTTCGATTTTGCAGCCTGTACATTATCTTTTTCCTTGTCTTTCTTTCTTCTGACTGCTCGCGGAATATAACTTGACTGCTGTGGAAAATGAGAGAATACAGTAAATAGTAAAAATATAGATATTGAATGTGACAAATAGATTGTTCATGGACGTCATGGTTGGGCAAACTTGTAATATATATATATATTTTTCAAATAAACAGGAAGGGGTGGGGGTTCCAAGCACATCATTTTCAAACTTCAATACCAAAATTGCTTGAATGATAAATTATACTTCTCAAAATAAGAGGAATGTTGAATAAAAATCTGCATCCACGTTTGTTTTGAATGAAGTAAGCCTAACATTAATAAATAAGAAAAAAATTGCCTAACGGGTGGCAAAACAGTCACTCCCCTCCCCCACCACCACCACATACACACACACTCAGCCTTGCAATCAATTAATATTTACACTTGAGCCCTAAGGTTAAACAAGCAGAGCTATCCATGTCTGTGGATAGGAAAACAACCCCAGTAGGCCACGCCTTCAGAACAATTTAATCATACATAATGCATACACCACTGTTTGGAACTCCCTTGTGAAGTATTTCACGTACTACCTTGCAAAGTATTTCGCAAACTATTTTGCGAAGTATTTCGCGAACTACTTTGCGATGAACGTTTGGTGACCCTTTTGGCGAGCATATGCGCCACATTGACCACCAAGTATGTTCGTCGCAAATTGTGACCCATGAATCGCCTGTAGATTTTATCGTATTTGATTGTGCTATGATCTTGATCTTAAAAGTACATACAGCTCAACACCCCAGGTGGTGTAAAACAATGTCAGGTGTGTGTGGGTGCACAATGCAGGTAGGTTGACTTATGGTGAGAACGACTCACCATGCATTTCTATATGTAAAAAACTGCACTGCTGTTTCAAAGCCAACACCATGTACTGTACTTCTATGCGAAAATTTATACACCTTAAAATTTTAAAACCTAATGTTCACAAGAAAGCAACTCAGTTAGTCTGAGAAAACTTTATCTTAATCATCACAGTTTACAAAGCCAATTTCCTGAGGAAATGAATCTTTTCCTCACTTACTTTGCTTATTTGGTTGTTCATTAATCTTCAGAAATGGAATGGTAGTTAGATACCAGTGCGTAATTCGAACATGCTTAAGCGAAATCTGTATGCTCTGTCGCTTGAGCGTATATGTTTAAATACGCTAGCGATCTCGAGTAAAGTGGCGAACAAATGCCTGAGAATGGATGCAGGCCATCCTGTTGTATGCTTGCATTTTGATGCATTATTAGGTTTAATTCGATTTGAATGAGACCATCATTTATGGTTCATTTTCTGTTTTTTAGAGGAAAAATTACATGATTTTACGGAAGACTTCTGATATGTTATTCTTTGCGAAACACTAGTAGACAAGTTCTACTACTGCTGTATCAATTGTTTAGATGAAATAAATAAATACAGGTTTGTTATCGGAAACAATTTTGTGACCAAATCTGGTCGCAAAATTTTGTGAGCACATGTTGAAGGCCATTGACTTTTTCTTTGTGTGCGACATGATTTTCAATGTACATGCTTTCATGCCCTAATCAGGATTAGGTTACTATGTGATTAGGGCTTGTTGACTTATTGAAGGTGTGCTTGCAGTTTAGTTCTGAAATCTTTTGGATCACTTATAGGTTATTCCATTCAATCAATATTCTGAGTAAGAAGAAGTATTTGAAACAAGTCTTTAGAGGTCTGTGTTGAAATATTTGGAATGTGATCTCTTGGTGGAGCACTTAAGAAGATTGGGTTTCATACTGTATGTGCTACACTTGAAATGGAAACCATAAGGGTCATTAGTGTTATGCTACATAAAAAAACTTCAAATTTCATCCAGGTTTTATTCTTATTTCAAAACTCTCACATGTTCATGAAACTCGCAGAATTTACAAGATAAATTCCTTAGCAATACATTCTCTGCAAAAAAATAACTTTCCTCCTTCAGTGCAAATTTAGGAGAAATTTTAAGAAACGTTTTGAGGACTAACATAAGCCTTAAAAATGACATTCCATTAATTTTTTTTTTTTTTTTTTTTTGTATTAAAATTAAGTTAAATCAAACTTATTTTCATTTGATCAGGAACTAATCTGAAATTTAGGTGAAAATACCCTTTAAAATTGTTCTCGCTTTCATAAAACACATCATTCTTAGGCATAGTATAAAATAAAATAAGCCATCAAACTATAAATATTATTTATTCTAATGTTTCAGTGAGGAAGATAAAGATACTTTTGTGATATTCAAATGTAATTCTATATTTTCCCTTCCTTGAATCAGGATGGTATCTTATTATTATATAAAGCATCCAGTATGTAAACACTCACACAGGGTCAATGATTCATCTGATAATAATAATAATGATATATGATAGCAATTGATTGTAATGCAGTTTATCCTATAAAGGTCTGGGTGTGTGTGTTTGGGATGGGGGTGGTGGCTGGAACACAGAAAATGTAATGCAGTTTATCCTGGCGATAACAAAAACTTACTTTTCCCCTATAAAGGTCTGGGAGTGTGTGTTTTGGGGTGGGGAGGGGTGGGGGTGGTTGGAACACAGAAGATGGAAGTTAGAAGTTTTTATCACCTTACAATTTGAAATCTTAGCTGCGCTTAACTTTGCGAAACCCGTAATGTAAAACCATTATTGTTTTATTTAATATAGATACTGTTTCACTAAATGATTTTTCCCAACTTGCATGTTTTTTTTACAGATTAAAATAATAAGATAGATAAGTCATATTATCTATGTGAACTTGGGGTTCCACATCTACTATCATTGACCAAACATTTCAGATAACTATTTCTTCTACTTCTCACAACTGAGCGAAAAAACAACATTTATTTAATGAGAGATTGATCAGTTTCCAGAGAATTAAAAAAACCATTGGAGGTACATACTACTTGTAAGGGTGAAGTTGAGGGTCAGAGGACATTTGGGATGATATTTCTTCTACCAATCACAACCATGATATTTCTTCTACCAATCACAAGCATGATATTTCTTCTACCAATCACAACCATGATATTTCTTCTACCCATCACAACCATGATATTTCTTCTACCAATCACAACCATGATATTTCTTCTACCAATCACAACCATGATATTACTTCTACCAATCACAACCATGATATTTCTTCTACCAATCACAACCATGATATTTCTTCTACCAATCACAAGCATGATATTTCTTCTACCAATCACAACCATGATATTTCTTCTACCAATCACAACCATGATATTTCTTCTACCAATCACAACCATGATATTTCTTCTACCAATCACAACCATGATATTACTTCTACCAATCACAACCATGATATTTCTTGTACCAATCACAACCATGATATTTCTTCTACCAATCACAACCATGATATTTCTTCTACCAATTACAAGCATGATATTTCTCCCACCTATCTCAATCACAACATTTTTCTGTGTTTTCTTTCATTGCAGATCTTGACTTTACCAAACGTGAAGCAAATAACAAAAGTATACAGTAACAATGGCAGACACAGCTTCACCGCAGCCACTGCAGCCGCCTGCAAATGAAGACGTCAAGCTGAAACGCCAAGTGGGCTTGGTTAGTTGCGTTGCCCTCATTGTAGGCACCATCATTGGCTCCGGTATCTTCATCTCACCGGTGTACGTCCTGGAAATGACTGAAAGCGTCGGAATGAGTCTCGTCATTTGGCTACTAGGTGGTGTTCTTGCTATGATAGGTAAGATGTGACATTACATCCATCTACAAAGTTGGAAATTTGATGTGTGTGTCTGTTTGCGGGTAACATAGTAACATATCTCAAAGCGTAATGAATAATTTTAGTTAATATCAATGTACTGTATTTGCTTTGTTTCTGCAATCCTAACCACAAAGTTCCAGTTTCTGGTGGTGTCTGTATTTGAAGCAGATGAACAACCAATTTTCACCCAGCTCTATTTTGAGCAGACTTTAAAAGCCTGGGGAGCCCATTAAGCCATATACCTGTAGTACAAAAGTAGTTGATTTTGATACCTGCAGTATGAAATTATTTACATTTTTTGATATAAATATTGTTAAAAAATTGTACCAGCAGTATAAAATTAAAGAGCTGAACAAAGCATTTTTGCGACCTGCACTACAAAAATTATGAAATAAGTAGAGCTGTGAACGTTTAGGGATTTTAGTAAACGTGTACACGCCAAAAAAAGCGAGCGTGTATCATGTACACGAGTTTAGTACCGTAATCTTTAAAAATACACCAAAATTGCTCCAAAACTACAAGGCGAAGTAAAAAAAATCGCGCAACTAGTATGGCAAAAGTACTGGCTGCATTGCCGAAATAGACGCTGAGTTTTGCTTTCAAAATCGTAAAAAGTTTACTTCTACAGGACAAATCATCATTTTTATGGAAAATATGCATGGAAATTCAGTTTAGAAAGAACAGATAACTTCCTTTCAATGTCATTTAAACTCAACATCGCGTAAGAATTTGTTTGTCCTATTCGCTCACGGCTTTCAAAGTTCTGTGAAAATCTTGCATACTGAGGCCTATAATATACCCCCGCCAAAACATTTCAAAATTACGCCACCACTACCAGGAAGTTCTGAAATAATAGTCCTCTCGAAAAATGGCCGCTTCTTTGCGAAGCATGCAGAATTTCAGCTTTGTTAAAACCTTTTTCTGTTTATTTATTATGCAATATTTTTTCTTTTTTGCAAAATTTATTTGACTCATCTGGTAATATTTACATGTATTGTCATGATTCAAGTGTTTTTTGGTCGATGAAACAGGCCTTGATTGCGTGGGATTTAAAGCCTTATGGCCTAACGTTAGGCCTATTGTTAGTTTCACTGTTTACTGCTGCACATTCGCGGTGCATTTTACAAGTTAGATTACTCAGATTTCGGCGAAATTAAAGTGCATAATATCCCCATTCATTGGTGATTACTGCGCATTTGTGATTCGCACATTTAAAAAAGATTATGCTAATCGGGTTTACAGTTTGTAAAAAATCATTGATTGGAATTTTGTCAGCCGAATGTGTGTGTGATTTGAATCATGAATATTGATTTTCAACGGCAAGACACTGGGCCTATAATATATGAAAACGATTACTAAATGAAGTATTTAGTAAACGCTTTACAAGATTTTATGAGCGTGTAGAAGCAGTACACGCTAAACGGTCACAGCTCTAGAAATAAGACATTTGCTCGGATGGAACATATACAGTAAATACATATATATATATATATATATATATATATATATATAAATATATATGTATATATATATATATATATGTATATATATATATATACATATATATATATATATATATATATATATATATATATTATTTATATATATGTATATATAATTATATATATAAATATATATATATATATAAAACAAATTAGGAAAAATGACAATGTCTCTAGCCAACAGATTATTTTAAAACCAAATATTTTGAAAACTCCTGTTTCCTTCTTCAGTGGTATAAAGTTAAATGACGCTATTATATATTATATATATATATATATATATATGTAATATATATATTATTTATATATATTATTTATATATTATATATAAATGTATATCACACAATTATAGTTAATCACTTGCAGCAGTAAAGTGCTCGAAACTGAAGTAGGGCAAAAATATCACATTGAATACAAGTTATACTATACTGCCATGCTTGCTACCCTGGGTTTCACGCCACACACGTTCAGTGTAGTAATATTCAGGCAAGTGAATGATCAAAATGTACTAAACAGACAAAAAGCTATTTCTTCTTCAATTGCGTAGTTCGTTGGCTTGCAGTTGCCATGGCTACAGCAAAATTAGTTCTGATCTTCTATTGATCTGATCTCCTTTCATGCGTAGTATTTCCAGCTTTTCTTCTATACACAGATTACATGCCCCGACTCCCGCTGGTGTGTGTCAGATTGCTTAAGAATATCCCATCTAATTGAGTATGGTGTATTTTGTTTCTTCAAATTCCATATATATTTTGACAGTTCGGTTTCCTTTTCATATTTCTTGTTTCTGAATGACTTAGTGTGGTTATTATATCTAGACTGAAAGTTCCCGCCGGCGAGTCCAATGTATGACCTGGTACTGTTATCGGTGCTGGAAGTGACTGTGGCCTTGTATACGCTCACGAGGCATTTCCTGCGTATGGGGCAAGTCCCTGCAGTTACAGGTTTTTCTGGGTTGTGGGGTTGTTTTTCTAATGATTTTGGCGTTATAAGATTTAATGATCGAATTCATGTTCTTCATGCAGCTATAACTTTTAGTGTGTTTCTGTTGAATATTTTCCGCAACTTGGCTCCAGGTGGGAAGTGCTTATCTACCATTTTGATAAAAAAAATTATATTTCAGCGTTTACACAGTAAGTTCTTACACATTACACACATAGCCAAAGTCCTGTTGTAGTAAACAATATTTATCATAATCATGGGAAATCAATTAAATTGTTTTGATTCACTACTAGTTGTCAAGACTGACTGGAATATAAAAGGTGATTTTTGAAATTGGTGAGAATAAATGGACACAGCTGCAAATGCATTGCCTTCTTAATTGACAGTAAAAAAATTACCAATGTACTGTAGATATTATCAGGGTGTTTTGTTATGAAAGATCTAAGACATATGCCAGACTCTATGGACAGCTAGCAACAACTTGATCTGAATTGGAAGAAAATAGGCTAAAAACCTTGAAAATAGCACAAACAATCATCAAAATCAGTTAGAAATTGACCATTTTACAGCATTTGGAATTTTAAGGTCTTATTATCATAAATTATGCAAATTTTATTGAAATTTTGTGACATAGACACAGGAAAACCAATGAATTTCTGTAAGTTAACTTATTGTTTTCAGGGATAGGTTGAATATAGGAAGGCAGGTAGCTTAGTTGGCTGACCGTACAACTGAGATACTAGAGGTCCCAAGTTCCGAGTCTAACAGCGAATTAACCAGCGATTTTTCCTATGCAGAACGATATATGCTGACATAAAGCACAGAGTTTTGCCTTCTGCATCACACCTTCTCCCTCATCCGACCTTTGTGAAAAGTGGCCAATGGTTGAGTGGCGCTCACCGTCCTTCGGAGGGGACGTAAAGACGTCGGTTCCAATGGTAGGAGTTTCACCCCCTGCCTGGTTCTCTAAACACATCTTAAAAAGAGCAGGGCGTTAACCCGGTGTTCATCCACTTTCCTTCCTGGCAAATTCCTTGGGTCCGCACTGAAAACAAGTCATTGTGACTTACGTGTACTTTGCCTGACATATTCCTAAAAGTAAAAAACAAAAGATGACGAAGAGGTTTTGAATCTTTATCATACAGTACCTCTCAATCAATATCTAGCAGGAAAATACATTCCAATTATCAATGACTGAAATTTAGGACAGAAATTGAAAGAATTGCTTTAAAGATTTTGAGCTGTCCTCTCGTTCATACATCACAACTTTTGCATACATTAAAAATTCTCCAAACTTTGATTGGCCAAAACTCATAAGCTACAGGTAGTTTTGACATAATATAAAGACTGCATTTCAAAAATGAAAGATCTTTGTGAATATACAGTAAAATATCTACCTGTCAGAATACCTTTCAATAACATCTCCCAGTTTTGGCATTGTAAAAGCTGATCTGCTCATTTTCCCAAAATTTGATAAGCAGCGGCGTGCAGAACAAATTTATTGGGGAGGCATAAATAAAATTGTATGTAGAAGTGTGTACCGCCTATGGTGGTACCGCGCACGCTACAATGGTGTGTGTCCAGGGACCTCTGAATATTCTCATAATCTATTATGATCTAATATTTAAAATAACCGGTTAATTATGAGTGCACTCAGGGTTTGCATTAGCTTTGGATTTTTGGGAGGGAAATTCCCTCTTTCAAAAATGGTTTGGTAGGAATTTCAGAATTTTGGTGGGGAATTTATACAAGTTATAATAATTTTCAAGGGTTGTCATATCATATTTTCGAAAGTTTTTTGTCTGAATCTAGCTTTTGCTGGGAACAGCCGTCACTATAAATAGCTGTAGCATGGCTTAGAGGAGGGTGAATTAGTTGCGTGACTGTTAAGGAATAACAATGTACTGTAAAACAAAGATAAATTTTTCCTGTACCAGAACCAAGCTGGTATAATTCAAACTTCACAATGAGATCGCAAGTGAAAACGGAAAAATGCCCTCAAAAAAATTTGTATTCCTCCCCTCATCTCATTTTCATGTTTATAATAAACTTTTGAACAACAGTCCAGGTCAAAGTTGTTTAGATTAAAAAAGAATGAAAGATTTCATGCATTTTGTCAGTAGCCTGTAGTACTGTCATGACATGGCTCTATTACATATCGATTATCTTGGAGAAAAATATTGCGATATATTGTATATCACAATACTTTTGAAGAAAACTTTGTTATAAGATCATGGAGTTAAAATTTACTCCATTATATGATGAATGCAAGAAAAAACGATTTGCAGATCTAGCAGATGACATGATCGCATGACTATTAGAATCATCACGCATCATGCACGTGTTGATCGCATGACTATTACGATCGTCATGCACGTGTTTGGTAATTTAGCCAGCGTGACCATGAATCATCGAAGTGAGTGCCTAAGTGGCACATTCTGGACCGATTCTTTTGTTCTTTTTGCCAATTTACATTGGCTTACACAACATTGGCTTACACTTACTTATTTATCAAAGACAGCTGGTTCTATGAGGCAAAGTAGTAAACATTTTGTTTGATGTAGCGACCCATTCCATGAATTTTCGTGTTGAATGGCAGCAGTGTTCATGTCAGAGTTAAAATTTGGGGGATTTTGCCCCTTGTGAATTTTTTTTTTGGGGTGGGGGGTAACAAATTTTTAAAGGGGGTTATTATGTGTAAATCGTTAAAAAATATTATGGCATGACATGGGTTTTCATGTGACTCGCCTGATTATTTGGACAATTTGATAAAGAATTATTCCAAAATTTGTATTGGTTGTAATGGCAGAAATTGGAGAAAAAAGCAAATATTGTATTCGTTTTCATCAGCTCAAGTTCTTGCTAGAAAAGATTGGTGAGCTTGTGATGACATTACTCCCAGAACGAAATTTTTTGCGACATTTTCACATCACATGTACAATAAACATGTAGAGTTATCGTGTGTGTAGAAATGTTCATTGAAATTTGACTTGTTCACTAGGAGTAGAATGATTTTTTAACATTACATTTCTTACCAAGCTTTTATTATTTTCTTAAATGTATATTCAAGTAAGTCATCTCTTCAAGTTTCATGAAAATGTATCATTGCTTTTCCAAATGCCGTAATGATGTAGGTTTAATTGTTGCCAAGCTTGTGTCTAACGTTAGGTAGGCCTACAGTAGGCCTAACACCAAAACTTGTAATGCAAGTTTATAAAGTTGAACATGATGGCATTGAATATTTTTCTTAATTTGACATTTCGCGCTAATATCATAAAGTCTATGTACATTATTGTCATAGAATTAAAATGCAGCAAAACTTATCACAATGTATAATTTCTTACAAAAGAAATCATAGGTTGAAACCAATTTACATTCCAAATTTCCCCTACTCAGCAACAGCCTAACAGTGAATTTCAATACGTAACCTAATGTTAAAATAACCCATTGACTAGTTCCAAATTGAAATTAGTAAGTCATTACTTTTAATGGGCTTTCAAAGTTTTGTAACTCAACTTGTAATTATTGCAAACATTGTCATCTACATTCAAAACATTTATTTACATCAGAAAGGACCCGATAACATATTGTGTACATCTGCTTAAAAATTATGCAGTTATGCCCACTTTCCTCCTTGCTATGAAAACACATTTTTATACCAGCTGCACTTATGGTTCAGAGATTAATTGGTTCTATAAACAATTTATCCAGGCAATATTTATATTTAGCGTGCATAAGTGACATCAAAGGTCAATGGTGGTCAATTTTTTTTTTAGCTAATCTGCCCAATGGCGGTTGGGGAATAAAGGAGATTACACCACATGAATATTTTTTGAAGAAGAGGAATCGCGATGCACAGGAGGAACTTTGCTTATATAATTTGCACTGTATTTGTATATTTGCTGATGAATCATTCTGGGAGTGATGTCACACAACTTCTGGTTTCGCCTAGCAGTTTTCAATTCTTGCATTGTCGGAGTGTCGATTACTTGATTAGTTTCAATTTCTAATACAAATACTTTCTTTTCAGGACTTTTGATTATGTTTTTTATATTAATGAGTTCTGCAAAACTGTTATAAGGTCAATTTATATTTTGTTGGTGTCATGCCCTCTTTGAAATTGACCATATATACCTTCTGATATCTGTCATTGTGCGTATCACCATTTTCAACATGTGCATGCATTGAATGGATCGTCCCAAGCGTATTTGTATGCTATGCACAACAATCTGTCTATCATTCATTTCGCATAATGCTTGCTCAACACTGGATTGGAACCAAATATGTCCATTCAAGCTGTGCATATCCCCATTGTTGTTTACTTGTGCCATGGGCGTGATGATAAAGTTGACCTTGGCATTTGACTACGAGAGCTGTACATCTGAAGTTGGATGGACTTATCTCCACATATGGCATTAGGTTTTGCGCCGTCATTAATTTTGAAAACTTGCTTGGGTTTTCAGCATGCAGATTTTAATTTTTCCACAAAATATCAGATTAAGAAGGGAAGCATAAAAGAATCATTTGAAATATCTCTAAAGTCTGTTTTACGAGTTTTTACTTTAAAAGATTAGTTCAGGGGTCAAGCAATTCTATCTATATAAAAGAGGACTTGAAAATGAAATAAAACAGTGAAGAAAGCATTTAACAATCTTTTTCTGTTAAGGAGATATCTAAGTTTAAAGTTTTGTATCACTTGTTTTGAAACAACTGAAATCAGACAAGTTGTGATGTCATAGCCTCACTTCCTCAAAGTCTATGTATAAATTATATTTTGTCCTGTAATTTTGTGGCCCAAAACCATGGGATACTGTATGTCAAAAAGTAGTAAAACTTAATATAGGAAGGGTATTTATGATATACCACCTGAAGAAAGTGTGAGGAAAAATAAATTAAATAGTGAAAAATTAAATAAAGTTTCTTTAAAATACATTAACAATTGTTAAGAATGTGAGGATTAAGACACCAACTTACCATAGTAAACTTACTACACCAGTCATTTCTACACAGATAAGACAGCTTTAAACTTTAATATCTCCTTAACAGAATAAGATTTTTGAATACTTTCTCACCATTTTGTTTCATTTTAAGTCCTCTTTTATATAAGATGGACATGCTTGACCATTGAACTTATTCTTTAATAAATAACATGCAGTAAGTCTTTGAAATTATAGTCTTAATATGCAAATTTCTATTGCAATGTACAGTTTGTTTGGCCTCAGTAGAAACGAATTAAGTGTTCCTCTTCTCATCTGGTTAGAAAAGTGACCGCCTGTTATTGTGGGTCCCCAGAAGAGTCAATGTGACTTATGGTACACAGTGGTACTGCAAGTTTCTCTGACAAGAACATGATTGTGAATATTCATTACTTTTTCATGCCTTTACTCTGATCATTTCAGTGAATTAATCAATTGTTTTGTCCCAGGATATGTCAATTATCGCGATATCGTGACATTGCTTTCTCCAAGATATCAAAAGTGCCCTGAACAACATATCTTGATATGTAATTATCATGTAAAAAACTGCATATTATAACAAACCTTTGTGAAACGGAATTTCACAAACATTTCCAATCAAATGAGATTTTAACAGAATATTTGCAGTAAATATATTTACTTTAGATTTGTATGCTGAAAACCCAAGTAGTTTTTGAAAATTGATAATTGTTACATATGTACATTGTGATATGATGATATTTTGTGGTATTTTTGTCCGCGATAATTGATTTATCTGATTGATCTATATCATGACAGTCCTATTATAATGAAGGGTGAACGAACGTAAATATTTGATTGTACTCTGTGCATAACCACCATATGCAAATAAAACTTTCAAATAAAAAAGATAATGCCAGATTTGTCAGCCATTGGTGGTCAGGCCACTAATGGCTGAAAATTTTTTTAGTCGATATTCTTGGGAAATTAGGAATGAATGCAGACCTCTAGGTTGATGGTGAAAGGAGACAAGGTTTCACTGACCAAAGGGGGCATTTTTACAGCATCAAGGGCACTTTTTGGGGAAGGATTGTGGGCAGGTTTGGGGCACTTAGAAATGTAAACAAGGGAGTAATCAATACTGTTTAATTCCCAAAAGTATGTTTTTGTAAACAAAATGTATAGTGCTTAGTGAAAAGTGGCAGGGTGGATCTTCTGTCTGAAAAAGCAAAACTAAGGGCCTGGCAAGGACTTACAAATGGCAATATATTTTCACATGATGCATATATAGTTAATGTACCAGTTGTTATAAAAACAGGTCAAGTCTTTTGTATTCTTGAAATATAACACAACCTTTTCTCTTCATTAGGTGCTCTTTGCTTTGCTGAGCTTGGCACAATGATACCCAAATCGGGAGGAACCTATGCATACCTTTTAGAGGCCATGGGGCCGATTCCTGCCTTTTTATTTTCGTGGACGTGTGCCTTGATCTTGATGCCGGCAAGTGTCTCTGGAATAGCCCTGACGTTTGGTTACTATGCAACAGAACCTTTCTTTCCGAATCATGCTTGCTCAGATGAAACGGAGATTGTGTTCCAGTGGGCTAGCAAGATAGTTGCTATTCTCTGCATCAGTAAGTTTAATCTATTGTTTGCTGCTTTGCTTTTTGTACAACATTTGAAGAAATAGTTTTCTTTAAAGATGGATTGATAGAAAAGCCTGATTGTGATAGTAAATTCTCATTCCGTATTCGACATAATAAGGGCTTATGAAAATAGAACTGCACCACTTCTTCCTAATAAGTGCTTATGTTCTAAGGCCGTGCACTGTGTGCCATTTGAACTGCATTGTGTGAACTAGTTCTACACTAGTCACACAATAACCACTACAAAACCATCATAAACATTGTATGCAAAATAAACAATGTAACAAAACTATTTTTAGTTTTTAAATTAATTATATCATCATTAAAAAAATGTTGGGTGGGCACTTATAAGAGCAGCGGTGCTTAATACGTCGAATAATCTACCTACTGTGGTGTAGCGCTTATCATACCTGTCTACAGACCACGAGGCCCTGGGTTCAAGCCTGGGTTGGGTAGACACGCCAGTGTACCACAACTGGTTATCAAAGGCCGTGAACATTGACTTGGTTGTCAGTGTTATGTCTGTCCGTATGTTGTACCTGTGTTCTCGTCCGGGTCG
This sequence comes from Chiridota heheva, assembly GCA_020152595.1. NCBI lineage: Eukaryota > Metazoa > Echinodermata > Holothuroidea > Apodida > Chiridotidae > Chiridota > Chiridota heheva. Next base: position 2,020,753 of record JAIGNY010001388.1, on the reverse strand, counting down.
TATTAAGCGTTTCGTGATAGCATTATTACTATCAAAATCGAATACGCAGGCGACGACCCCGTCATTGTAATTGTGTGTTCACTCGCCGTCGTCGAATACGGTAATTGATTGTTATTACATAACTTTCTGACATCTAAATTTTGTGAGGATTGTTTTCTGAAAAGACTTTTTTCAAAATGTGTATAATCAAAATTAGCTAGAACAAAGAAGCTTTTTGTCACAGGAGTTGGACAAACCCAGCCCGTCCTTTTCCCCTCCACTTCTCCACCATCAAATATATTTATCGCAGGCGCTTGTTTGAATGAATAGTCTTTTCAATTGTTACCTATCTGAATTGCATTTAATCAGTGTACTTGTCGTCAGTATAACTTCACATATGAAGGCTTTCCTTTTGGATGAAATAAATGTTTTTTTATGGCAGAAAATTGGTTGCATCTTCATTTGTAGTAGAATGGATGACAGAGATAGGGGAATGAGGCGCTGTAGCCCCTCCCCATATTTTTGCTGGCCACAAAATATGATAAAAACTAAGAGATTTCACACCTACAAAATGGCAAAATTGCAAGTATTGTGCAGGCTTTTCCCTCTGGTCCCCCTCGAGCGCTTTTGATATGCACCTTTGGCATGCTCTGTTCCCACCACTGTTCATACAAGGAATTAAAATTTGAGGAGGAATTATTGCTTTGATTGACTAATCTGTTCTGAGATTTACATGTCATGTGCTAAAGCAATAGCAAATTCCCCCTCTGTAATATTTTCAAGGGGCATTTCTGATAAAAGGGGGAATCCTTGCACTTTTTGATTATCATACAAAATGGACATTAACCTAATTCCTTCAGTATTTTTCATGTTTTAACGAAGCTTGAAATATTTTGTCTTATCAGTGGTCATCACATACATAAATATCAGGAGTGTAAAGGGCGCCACCAGTGTACAGAATGTGCTTACTGCAGCCAAACTCCTTGCGCTGGCTATCATAATTGTGATCGGTTTCATCAGGATTTGTCAAGGTAAGGAATCTGTCTGTAAAATTGTTCATGTTTCGGTAAAATCCTGTATAGTGGTACAATTTTGGCAAAATGATTTTATTGTAATATGATTTTATTCTGTTATTAAAATAACTAAATTTTTAGATTTTTGTTGATGTTATACATTTTGTTTACATAATTATAACATAAAATATTCTCGTTAAATTTTTATGTTAAAAATGAAATTTTAATCGAAGAATAAAAAATCCATAAATAATAAATCAATAAACTAAGAACGCATTGTAAACTTAATTCATTAAACTTTCTGTATAGTAATCTACCAATGTACTAGGATTTTTCCATGTTCAACAGCTTAGCATACACATTCCCAAAGTACAGAATTGTTATGAATTTTGTTAGGTACAGAGTAGGTGTGGGTGAAGGAGATTGCATTGGTTATGGGGCTGTGGTTAAGGGAAATGAAATACAGACCATATATTATTTCGTTTTCATCCTTACAGGTCACACAGAATACTTGGCACCAAGTGTTGCCTTCAAGGGTTCAGCAACAAATGTTTTTGCATATGGACTGGCATTCTATCAGAGTTTGTGGGCATACGATGGATGGTACGTTCCTTTAAAACTGAAAGTGTTTTAAATGAATTATTCACTTCCTCCTTTCCAAGGGAGTACAATTTTATGTTTCTTTAAGCGCAACTGCATATCCTTTGAATTCATTATGTGAAGAAAATGTGATGTTTGTTTAGAGGTTAGACTGCATTATCTGCACTTCTCTCCCATTGTCATAATATACACAAACCCTCATATTTGAACTTCGTGTGTGAATACAGAAGCATGGAATATCCAAAACAACGTATTAAGTGCTTGTTCAGATTGAAGCCTTAAGGTGGTAAGGAAAATGCAACTGTCACCATCTTACACAATTGTCAATCATAACAGCAGACTTCCTAGCAATTTTTCTCAGCAGAGGCTAAAGCTTAAAATTATTGAAAGCTCTGCTAGTACGGCAGCTACACTGTCTTATAGCTCAATATCAGTCCTTTTGTTCATAGTTTAAAGAATGTAAATTGTAACACATTAGCCACCTTATTCTAAAAGAAGTCTTCTCTTAGGCATCTTTGGTAACAACATAGCTGCCAAACAGACCCTTGACACCCGTTCCTCCCATTCTTATACACTAAGTTTTAAACTACTTATCAACTTCTGCATGCAGTCCCCCTAGAAAACAAATTGGTGAAGAAAAAACATGTAGATTTAGAACAGGCTTAATTTTGGGTCTTTTTGCACTAAATCTCCTTTAATTATTACTAGTAATTTTTGTCTTTATCAGGAATCAGCTGAATTTTGTCACAGAAGAAATCAAAGATCCTTACAGGTAAATATTTTCAGTTTTACAATTCTACCTGATATGAATATAGACAACCATGGTCTAGTGGTCATACCATCAGCTTGGCAAGTTCCCTGGTGGGCCCTCATTCACCAGTGCTTCCTAACTGCTTTATCAAATGGCCATGGACATCTCTATATAAGTAATAACCTTAGCTGCATAATGGTTGTACTGCCTTTCCTGTCTTTCGTTTGAATTTGCTCAGACAGTTTCCTACCATTGTCATTGGTTCACGCTGGGAGTGGTCATCATCACCAGACCATATCAAACTAAGTGCATCCTTTGGGTGGTCTAGTGAATGGACTTTTGGGAGGTTGCCCAATTCTGTTCAGGGACAACCCTTGACAATAAATAAGGTCTTGTTTGTGGTTGTCATCTCTGAAATATTTTTGATGATTATGTTCAGTTAACATTTTAGTCCCAAAATTGTACAGCTACTCACCATTGCCCCCAATAAAATACATCTCGCCAAGATAATAAATAAAATCATTGAATAAGTCTGGTTTGGGTGCAAACATGACATTGAAATGGCAAATATTTGGAATATTTAATTCTGTATTTTCACTTAAGATTCTCTCTTAAATTCTGGTCCTCAAAAAAACATAAAAAGCTATGTTTCTGATGACCATGATTCTTAAAATTGTATTTTTGTCGCCAGATTGCAAGTTTGTATCACCAGTTTGACCATGTGTTGCTCACGAAAGACTTAAACATTTTTTTCTGTAACTCATCAACATTTATTTCATAATGGAATCTGTAGCTTTTAGGCCAAAATAGAAAATATGTAAGTTCTGAATGTTGACTAGCCATCAGATAAAAGTGCCCTCTGTACAAAATTTTATATCCATTGTTGAAGGAAAAAAATTAGTAACAAAATAATATTTGATTTATTTTAATAAGGGTCACAATGAATTCTTGATTCTGATGTCCAAGAAAGAAAAAATTGGATGCCAATCCTTATTATTATGATGGAGGTTCATGGGAACTGCGATCTACTTGCCTTCTGCATGCTGAGGGTTATCTATACCTCCCAATTAACATTAACCGGGAGGAGATATTCTTATAGTTTAAAAAGAGTAGCATAAAGCGAAAAAAGAACTAAATAGTAAAAAGCATTCTAGCTGCCCTTTCAAATAACTCGTTTTGCAAAGTCCACAATTTTGATAACTCATAACTCTTAACTCAGAAACTCAACACATTTAGAGAAGGTACTGCTCTGAATGTATATTATTGTAGCGTATGATTTTATACCATATTTTATATCACTTTGTATTATTTTTTTTTTCTCTTTAGAAATCTGCCTTATGGTATTCTTATTGGTATCCCCATGGTTACAATTGTGTACGTCTTAACCAACATTGCATACTTTACGGTACTCTCCCCCGAGGAAATGTTGGCATCATCTGCAGTTGCTGTGGTGAGTGACCTGTTTACTATGTCTCAGTTGGATGGGGGTTATGGGTTTGTCTGTCTGTTTGTTTTTTCAGTAGCCTCTGCTGTGAGCATTTGGTGCCCTCCCAGAAAGCTTCACTGGGGGGTACTTTCCCCCTGCTCTGCTCAGCCCCCATCACATTCTGCACAAATTTTTAGTTAATAGACTTAAAAATGATTTATTATGAGTGAAGATGAACAAAGAAAAGATCAATGATAAAAACTTCTGAGACGCAGCTTGACAGAAATATGCACTCTATTAGGCACCCTCCAATATGCAAATGTTTTGAATACTTTCAATGCTAAAGTTTTTTTGCTCAAAACTACAATTGAAACATAGAGACAACATTCGTTTAACTTTTACGTAATGTTTCAAAATCCTTGAAAATTACAACAAAAATATCCCTTCAACATCGGTTTGAAAATCTGCCATTAAACAACTTTTTTTAATTTTCAGGCCAAATATAAATTGTTTTTGAAAACATTTTTCTGTATAATTTTTAAAAATTGGTACATTTTCGGATTTGCCTTTTTTCCTTCCACTTTTTGGATAAGAGGCCATGACCCCCCCAATTTTCCGGATGAGAAGTACAGCCCTGGAATAGACCATCCTATTTTCTTTTTAAAAATAGGGTGGGAGGGTTGAAGGAAAATTGACCTGGTTGAAGCGAAAATAGGACAAGAGCGGTGCACATCTGAAACAGCAAAGCAAGGAGCAGGGGTATAACCATAATCACCTTGACAACTTTGCATGTAAATCCACGTTTTATATTCTCAAGCAAACAGTTTACATTAACCCCTTCACTGCTGACACCGTACATATACAGTGTTTTTTACTTGGATATCTGTGTGAAAACCATACATGTAAGCATTTCCACACACTATTTTCAATCGCTTAGCACTCATTGTATGATATAGTGTTTTTTACTTGGATATCTGTGTGAAAACCGAACATGTAAGCATTTCCACACAATCGATTTGAATCATCGTATTGTATCAAAGCATTTACCAGATTGAAGGGCAAATATAGAAGAATTTGTGGTGGCATTCTGCTATCTTAATTTGGAGTTGGCACCTCCAGTTATATCACTTACAAAACGGAGTTGATGAAAGTGTCAAATTACCAGTGAGTGACAATATTAAACTGGGTTAATTGGTGAAAGAAATTACGATGCTTTAGTGAGTTTAATGTTTAGAAATAACATTTTTAGTTGTTGTTCAAGTTTGGAACTATTCTTTTCAAACAAACAAAGTTTTTGGTGAGCATACAAAGCATAATGCGAACGTTTGTAATGGCCATTGTCCATCTGGCCGTCCACAGTTTTGCGTGAGATTTCCTCAGAAAATGTTAAAGTTTTTCAAAGTTCCTCAGAAAAAATTAAAGTTTCATCAGATATCCTCATGGAAAGCTGGAATTTCCTTACTAATTTGCAGAGACTCTTAAGACATTTGAAGAATAGTTTCCTTAAAAAAGTCTATAAAACATTTGATATTTTCTTCAAAGATAACTGTTAGATGATATAATTTCCCAAAATTCTTCAGATATCCTCAAGTGTCTCTCTTTAGCACTGGAGGTTTAAAACCCTTGAACTTCTTCAAAATATTTGTAAATTCTGCCTTTGTTATTGTGTTCATTTGCATGAAGTCGCTATAGTATGTGAACTTTTTGATTTAGTATGCTCAGTCAGGGAGTGTCACAGGATGTGACTGCATATGGACATAAAGAGGGATATGTGGTATGCACCAAGGGCTATATCAGGCATGATTATTTGACTTTTTTTTTGACTGATTCAACAGATCATTTGCATATAAGTTAATTATATGGACCGACAGACTTTCATACAGTGTGCTCAATCAGGGAGTGTGATAGCTAGGAGGAGACTTCTTATGGAGCCTATGCCATGTGGCACATGGGGTGGGATGCCATGTGGAACAGGGTTGGATGCCATATGCCATGAGGGACATAGGGTGGGATGCCATGTGGGACATGGGGTGGGATGCTATGTGGGACATGGGGTGAGATGCTAGATTAACACAGTGGAATGATGTGGGACATGGGGTTGTGGGATGAGGTGAGATGCCATTAACACAGAGTGTGACAAACCATGTGTGGCAAAGGGTAGGAGGGTATGTGCGACAGGGTAGGAGGCCATGGGAACATGGGATGTGAAGCCATACATAAAATAGGATGTCATTGGGACATTGGGAGGGATACCATGTGGAACATATGGTGGGATTTAATATGGGACATATGGTGGGATGCAATGTGGGACATTAGGTGGAAATAACCAAGTCAATGTCCACGGCCTTTTAATAACCAGTTGTGGTGCACTGGTTGCATGGAGACCCACTGGGAATTGAACCTGGGAAGCTTGCTTGCTAACCGAGGTTCAATCCACTAGACCAGGGAGGTCTCTTAATGCTTTATGTCCGACAGTTCTAGTGTTTATATAGATCTGCAAAATGTGATTCTTTTTCGTTTCTTTTTCAGACATTTGGTCATCGGACACTAGGACCCATGGCTTGGATCTTCCCAGTGTTAGTTTGTTGTTCAACCTTTGGTGCAACCAATGGGGTTTTATTCACAGCTGGAAGGTATTGTATTCTCTTCTTTCTCTTCTTTATAGTTGTCACAAATATATTTTTTTGTCCATGCAATGTCATACATGTTATGAGACAAAAGTGCATAGGTTCAAACATGGACTTATAGAGGCAACATTAGCTAAATTGCTTTCTAACCTATTAAAAATCCATGAAAGTAGCGAAACATAAAAAGCTGACCATTTTATAAGCATATTAAAATCTTGGGCATCAATATGGAAATTTGTTGGTAAAATTGTGAAAAACAATAAGTTAGCATGAAGCAATTTTCGTGTTGTCCAATTCAGAGATCACACGGTATTGTGCAATTTATGCTTATTAGATATGTTTTAAATTGCTGTAAAATGGTCATTTTTGATCAGATTTTGAAGTGAATTTTGATGTTTTATAGTTTTTAGTATAATTTAAACCGGCGATTCTTAATAGGCAGCTCGCCGGCCAAATCTGGCCCACCAGACAATCCAATCTGGCCTGCGAACAATAGTCATTACATAATGCAATACAGTGCATTGCATGTAAGATCAATCAGAATGAGATCTGTAAAAATCGCAAAATACTCAATTATTTTGTTTTTTTCTGGGCAGATCAGTTCACACACAAACATCACAGCTTATCAAATAAAATGTTATCTGTAGTTCCACTATAAATTGGGCTGGTGGCTTGTCAAAGGAAGGTGGGTAAGAGAACTGCCGACATCTGGTGTACATCCTTCTAATCCCCCTCGCTCTCAACTTGTTTGTATTTGGGGCTTGTTTAGGCGAGTTTTGTTTGTCACATGACTCTGGTTTTGCCACACGATTAGCCCACGGCCTGAAGTTGTTGTGAAATGATGGCCCTTTGCAAAATTTAATTAAGAACCCTTGGTTTAAACCATTTAAGCAGATGCTATTGCTACCGGTCCTTACATCACAGGTTTCCATTTAAGCCGATGCTATTGCTACCGATCCTTACATCACAGGTTCCCATTTAAGCTGATGCTATCGCTACCGGTCCTTACATCACAGGTTTCCATTTAAGCCGATGCTATTTCTACCGGTCCTTACATCACAGGTTTCTATTTAAGCCAATGCTATTTCTACCTGTCCTTACATCACAGGTTTCTATTTAAGCCAATGCTATTTCTACCGGTCCTTACATCACAGGTTTCCATTTAAGCCATATTATTGCTACCGGTCCTTACATCACAGGTTTCCATTTAAGCCGATGCTATTGCTACCGGTCCTTACATCACAGGTTTCCATTTAAGCCAATGCTATTGCTACCTGTCCTTACATCACAGGTTTCCATTTAAGCCGATGCTATTGCTACTGGTCCTTACATCACAGGTTTCCATTTAAGCCGATGCTATTGCTACCTGTCCTTACATCACAGGTTTCCATTTAAGCCGATGCTATTGCTACTGGTCCTTACATGACAGGTTTCCATTTAAGCCAATGCTATTTCTACCGGTCCTTACATCACAGGTTTCCATTTAAGCCGATGCTATTTCTACCGGTCCTTACATCACAGGTTTCTATTTAAGCCAATGCTATTGCTACCTGTCCTTAGATGACAGGTTTCTATTTAAGCCAATGCTATTTCTACCGGTCCTTACATCACAGGTTTCCATTTAAGCCATATTATTGCTACCGGTCCTTACATCACAGGTTTCCATTTAAGCCGATGCTATTGCTACCTGTCCTTACATCACAGGTTTCCATTTAAGCCAATGCTATTGCTACCTGTCCTTACATCACAGGTTTCCATTTAAGCCGATGCTATTGCTACTGGTCCTTACATCACAGGTTTCCATTTAAGCCGATGCTATTGCTACCTGTCCTTACATCACAGGTTTCCATTTAAGCCGATGCTATTGCTACTGGTCCTTACATGACAGGTTTCCATTTAAGCCGATGCTATTGCTACTGGTCCTTACATCACAGGTTTCCATTTAAGCCGATGCTATTGCTACTGGTCCTTACATCACAGGTTTCCATTTAAGCCGATGCTATTGCTACCTGTCCTTACATCACAGGTTTCCATTTAAGCCGATGCTATTGCTACTGGTCCTTACATGACAGGTTTCCATTTAAGCCGATGCTATTTCTACCGGTCCTTACATCACAGGTTTCCATTTAAGCCATATTATTGCTACCTGTCCTTACATCACAGGTTTCCATTTAAGCCAATGCTATTGCTACTGGTCCTTACATGACAGGTTTCCATTTAAGCCGATGCTATTGCTACTGGTCCTTACATCACAGGTTTCCATTTAAGCCAATGTTATTGCTACCTGTCCTTAGATGACAGGTTTCCATTTAAGCCAATGCTATTGCTACTGGTCCTTACATCACAGGTTTCCATTTAAGCCGATGCTATTGCTACTGGTCCTTACATCACAGGTTTCATTTAAGCCGATGCTATTGCTACTGGTCCTTACATCACAGGTTTCCATTTAAGCCGATGCTATTGCTACTGGTCCTTACATCACAGGTTTCCATTTAAGCCGATGCTATTGCTACTGGTCCTTACATCACAGGTTTCCATTTAAGCCGATGCTATTGCTACTGGTCCTTACATCACAGGTTTCCATTTAAGCCGATGCTATTGCTACCGATCCTTACATCACAGGTTTCCATTTAAGCCGATGCTATTGCTACTGGTCCTTACATCACAGGTTTCCATTTAAGCCGATGCTATTGCTACCTGTCCTTACATCACAGGTTTCCATTTAAGCCGATGCTATTGCTACTGGTCCTTACATCACAGGTTTCCATTTAAGCCAATGCGATTGCTATCGGTCCTTACATCACAGGTTTCTATTTAAGCCAATGCTATTTCTACCGGTCCTTACATCACAGGTTTCCATTTAAGCCATATTATTGCTACCGGTCCTTACATCACAGGTTTCCATTTAAGCCAATGCGATTGCTATCGGTCCTTACATCACAGGTTTCTATTTAAGCCAATGCTATTTCTACCGGTCCTTACATCACAGGTTTCCATTTAAGCCATATTATTGCTACCGGTCCTTACATCACAGGTTTCCATTTAAGCCGATGCTATTGCTACTGGTCCTTACATCACAGGTTTCTATTTAAGCCGATGCTATTGCTACTGGTCCTTACATCACAGGTTTCCATTTAAGCCAATGCTATTGCTACCGGTCCTTACATCACAGGTTTCCATTTAAGCCGATGCTATTGCTACCTGTCCTTACATGACAGGTTTCCATTTAAGCCAATGCTATTTCTACCGGTCCTTACATCACAGGTTTCCATTAAAGCCAATGTTATTGCTACCGGTCCTTACATCACAGGTTTCCATTTAAGCCAATGCTATTGCTACTGGTCCTTACATCACAGGTTTCCATTTAAGCCGATGCTATTGCTACTGGTCCTTACATCACAGGTTTCCATTTAAGCCAATGCTATTGCTACCGGTCCTTACATCACAGGTTTCCATTTAAGCCAATGCTATTGCTACCGATCCTTACATCACAGGTTTCCATTTAAGCCGATGTTATTGCTACCGGTCCTTAAATCACAGGTTTCCATTTAGGCCAATGCTATTTCTACCGGTCCTTACATCACAGGTTTCCATTTAAGCCGATGTTATTGCTACTGGTCCTTACATCACAGGTTTCCATTTAGGCCAATGCTATTGCTACCTGTCCTTACATCACAGGTTTCCATTTAAGCCAATGCTGTTTCTACCTGTCCTTACATCACAGGTTTCCATTTAAGCCAATGCTATTGCTACCGATCCTTACATCACAGGTTTCCATTTAAGCCGATGCTATTGCTACTGGTCCTTACATCACAGGTTTCCATTTAAGCCGATGCTATTGCTACTGGTCCTTACATCACAGGTTTCCATTTAAGCTGATGCTATCGCTACCGGTCCTTACATCACAGGTTTCCATTTAAGCCAATGCTGTTGCTACCTGTCCTTAAATCACAGGTTTCCATTTAAGCCAATGCTATTTCTACCGGTCCTTACATCACAGGTTTCCATTTAAGCCGATGCTATTTCTACCGGTCCTTACATCACAGGTTTCCATTTAAGCCAATGCTATTGCTACCGATCCTTACATCACAGGTTTCTATTTAAGCCGATGCTATTGCTACTGGTCCTTACATCACAGGTTTCCATTTAAGCCGATGCTATTTCTACCGGTCCTTACATCACAGGTTTCCATTTAAGCCGATGCTATTGCTACCTGTCCTTACATGACAGGTTTCCATTTAAGCCGATGCTATTTCTACCTGTCCTTACATCACAGGTTTCCATTTAAGCCGATGCTATTGCTACCTGTCCTTACATCACAGGTTTCTATTTAAGCTGATGCTATCGCTACCTGTCCTTACATCACAGGTTTCCATTTAAGCCGATGCTATTTCTACCTGTCCTTACATCACAGGTTTCTATTTAAGCCGATGCTATTGCTACCTGTCCTTACATCACAGGTTTCTATTTAAGCTGATGCTATCGCTACCTGTCCTTACATCACAGGTTTCCATTTAAGCCGATGCTATTTCTACCTGTCCTTACATCACAGGTTTCCATTTAAGCAGATGCTATTGCTACTGGTCCTTACATCACAGGTTTCCATTTAAGCCGATGCTATTGCTACCTGTCCTTACATGACAGGTTTCCATTTAAGCCACATAGAATTATACTGTAACTTTCCCTTAAAGATTAAAAAAACACTCCGGTGCCATTCTATATCATTTCCCTCCCCCACCCCATTTTCCACCATGACTCAGGAAATTCCAATGTGTGTTTTAGATATTCTTTTAGCTATTATTATTGCTCTTAGCTAAAGATCACATTCCATGTCATTAAAAACAATGCACGAATCACAGATAATACACATCTTTTCATTTATTACATAGAATCCCATTTAAACAAAGAAAGTACCAAAATTTACACCAAAAAGTTTTAACCAAGATCCAATAACACTTTTGCCCAACAACATTATAGGAGTATTTTCTTTCCCTTTCATCTCTCAAACACAATTACAAATAGCCTTCTATCAGTTCACTCATATATGTAAAAAACAATAAAATTGCCACAAACAGATATTGGAAACTTAACTTGTTTAAACATAAAGAAATTGATATCACCAACTTGAAGTTAAAACACCATGAGTCCATCAAGGTAAAAAAAATATGAAAGTGTGAAATCAATTTGAACTACTGTATCACCAGTGCAATCAGTATTTGATACCACATTCCATGGACCATTAGTTTATTGAAGTCACATTACACCGCTCTAAAAAGGGAGGCATTGGAACCACAAAAGCTTCTTATGGTGGTCAGTTTCGGCTTTGTATGGGGTGACTAACGCTTCTTAGCCCGTCAACTTGTTATTTTGTAACATTTTGCAGTAATTTTCAGTGAGATACCATTTAAAAAAATGTATCTCATTAGCTGTGATGTTGTAGTACACCCTTCAGTCTGATCTTTTGGATGTCTGTAGAAATATGTTATATAATTCAAGTACTTACTACCAACAATTTAATTTAGCCTTTTGTATCATACTCTGAGAAGAAGAGATTTGGAAGATTTGATTGAAAGATATTTTGTTTTTTAACTTTTTAGAGTATCAGTAAGCCCCAAACATTTGTACAAAAGAATTAATTATCTATTTTTTGTCTTTTAGGTTACCGTTTGTCACAGCTCGTGAGGGTCACATGATGCAAATTTTGTCGATGATTCATGTCAAATATTGTACACCATTTCCTTCCCTTATTTTCACAGTAAGTACCGACTTTGGCTTGCATTTTGTTTGGTAGATTTCAGGGATCTAATTAGTTTAATAAGGGAACTTCTATTTCATTCTATTTCAATTGGCATATTCGACTCTGACTGTCGTGGTGCCGTTAAACATTAAGAAACCAAACCATCTATTGCATTCAGCAGTCCGGAAACAATAGACTTATGATAAACTCACAAGTTAATCTGCAATGAATTTTTATTCTGATTTGTTAGATAGAACAGCCCTATTTGGTTTATAAGGAGAACAAATTTGAGCATGTTTCTATTGGTAGATAAATGAATGGCAAATGGTGGGTTGGAGTAGTAGGTGAATGAGGGATGATGGTAGGGGATGGTAGGTGCATGGGCATGTTGAGGAAAAGAGGATGGTAGGTGCATGGGCATGTTGAGGAAAAGAGGATGGTAGGTAAATGGAGGATGGTAGATGAATGGGGCATGAAGAGTTAATAGGAGGAGGAGGGAATGGGAGTTAGAAAAGAAGTTCAGCGTGTTTTTATTGGAAGTGTCAGATTTAAGTTAAGGTGCGGGGAAGGGTGGGGGGTCTGTAGTACAATGGAGGTTATAGTAAAGGTTGGAATGATGAGTTGGTTAAGAGTATATTTGGTAGATGAGTGGCTGGCATAAGGTGGGTTGGAGTAGTAGGTGAATGGATAATGGTAGGTGAATGGGGATGGTAGGTGAATGGGGGATGGTAGGTGAATGGGGATGGTAGGTGAATGGGGATGGTAGGTGAATGGGGATGGTGGGTGAATGGGGGATGGTAGGTGAATGGGGGATGATAGGTGAATGGGGGATGGTAGGTGAATGGGGGATGGTAGGTAAATAGGGCATGTTGAGGAATAAACGATGGTACCCAGGGGAATTGACAATGGTAGATGAACAGGATGGCAGGTGAAGGGGGTGGGGTGTGGTATGTGAATGGGGCATGTTGAGTTGATAGAAGTGAGGGGATGGGAGCTAGAGGAAAGAATGTTGGGTGGAAGATGGTAGAATGATTGGTAGATGTAGAAATTAGGATGAAGGAAGAATGGCATGTGGTGGGACAGGGTGACATGGTATACGGGACAAAGTAGGATATTGTTCTCTGTTACATGAAACAAGTAATTATAGAATACCCCGCCAGTTTGTAGGTATGGTTTTTCATGAATGTCAGAGTATGCAGAGTTTAAGACAATAACCAAAGCAAAAAATAATGAAGTACTTTGATGTCTCTTACAACAAGGCAGTTCTACGACAGTATATAGAGCAGCATTTAAATTTAATATTGCTATAAGTATGACCTATATTAAATCTGTCAGTGGAGGAGTTTGCAAGTTTTATAAGGGATTGAATGTCAAAGTACGCAGACGTTTTGACACGATATCAATTTGTGTTTAGATAAGTAGCATTTAGATGGATGACAGAGTCAGCAGTTCAATAGAGGGCATCATTAAGATTTACTGTCAAGAGAATGAATATTTTTTTGACAACTGCGTACTCATTTATACACGTATAATTTTGCGGGGTATTCTATAATTGTGCCCATGAAACTGAAACTGCCAAATTTTCCGGTGCTGCATCATTGATTCTCTGACTTTGGATTATTTTTCATATTTTGCCTCTTTGCTTTGCAGTCATTGGTGGCCATCCTTATGTTGTTTCCATCGGATTTTAGTTCCCTCATCAACTACTTCAGTTTTGCTGCATGGGTCTTTTACGGAATTACATTTTTCCTGGTCATACTGCTACGAATTCAAGCACCAAAAGCACATCGACCAATAAAAGTGAGTCCTATATTCGGTATTCATTGTGTGGCATTTTAAATGGAAAAAAAAAGAAGTAGGAATGTCTAAAGATAATGTCTTCATATTTCTTCTTTTTATAAATTCACTGCTCTGGAACAAAAGTGCAAAAATGTTATGAAAGTTAACATGAAAAACATTTGGGCTGCAACAGTTTTTGTAATCCATTTTTAGCTCAACTATTCAAAGAATAGTAGAGCTATTTTACTCACCCTGGAGTCTGTGTCCGCCACAGTGTTGGTTACAGTTTTTTGGGGAGCAAGGTCTATAAATAGCCTGTCGTCATTTGAAAATGTACATTATTTAAAAGTGGAATAAATGTATAGAATGTGTATAATGTCTGAATTAAAATTTGCAGTGTCATAGATGGTAACCAAAATAACAAATGATTATGCTTGAAAAGAACTGAAAAGTTTCAAAATATCTGAAATATTGTTTTAAAGATTTATTATTGGAAATTATTAGACTTCGTCTTAATTATTTAAGTTGACTGCTAATTTGCATAGAGTTATTATATGAATAGACTTATATTTATGTATGAGCACAAACAAAAAAACATAGTATGCAATTTACATTTGTAAAGGGACATAGACCGTTGATTACTTTTTTCATTCATCCAAGTACACAATTAACTTCTACCAATGTACTACAGGTGACCAGCTTTTTAATCTGGATTTTTTTTATGAGATATGCTTCTTTGACTAATTTTAGAAGTGTTCATTGCACTATTAGAATTTAGAACTTGAATATAAGGATCTTAAATAACGACATGTAAGATGGTAATTACATATGGGAGGGATGGCATTGGGGAGGGAGGGATGGGTGGCATCAGGGAAAGAGGAATAGATGGCATCAGGGAAGGAGGAATAGATGGCATCAGGGATGGAAGAGATGGATGGCATCAGAGGGGGAGGATGATGGATGAATGGCATTTGGGTAGGGAGGGATGGAGAGCTATGGGGATGATGGATGGAGAGCTTCAGTGAGGGGAGGGATGGATGGCTTCCGGAAGGAATGGATTAATGGCATTGGGGAGGAGAGGGATGGATGGCATCAATAGGGAAGGATGATGGATTGATGGCATCGGGGAGGGTGGGAAGGACAGCATCAGGGTGGGAGAGATGGATGGCTTTGGGAAAGGATGGATGGCATTGGGGAGGGATGGATGGCATCGGGGAGGGATGGATGGCATCAGGGAGGGATGGATGGATGGCATTAAGGGAGGGGAGGGATGGATGGCAACAGCAGGGGAAGGATAGATGGTATCAGGGAGGGATGGATGGATGGCATTAGTGAGGGATGGGTGGAATGCATTAGGGAAAGGAGAAAGGTTTGGATGGCATTGGGGGAGGGATGGATGTTATTGGTGAGGCTTGGATGGCGTCACGGAGGGATGGATGGATGGTTGGCATTTGGGAGGGAGGGAAGTATGTTATCAGGGAGGAACGAATGGATGGCGTTGGAGGGAGATGGATGACTTTCATGGCGGAATTGATCAAACTATTGACATTTCATACTTAACTACAGTAATTGCAGTGCCTATTAGATGTATGTCATCATTTGATAAATAAGCATTATTCAAAAGTGAATAAATAAGATATCATGTTTACAAGCAAAGCGTCACACCTGCACACACACCCATACCCACATACACACACCAACACCACTGCATAGGTTGCTGATAGCATCGGAACCAAAAATGAAAACAAAGAATTAGGTAACTGTAAGTGGACTTCCCAAAAGCTAAGCTTGTTATTAAAATTTCTCTCATTAGAAGTTTTAGGATAAGTAACTGCTAACTTCCTTTAAGCAGCACACTTTTCCTGCAGCTTTAAATAGTCGAGCATGCTGTCATTCAGACAGCTCTAGTTTGTCTTAACGGTTGGTGATGTCATGCAATTTTGGAGAACTTAATTAATTGGCCAACCACAGGTCTCGACACAAATGCTAGTCAAGTTAACGTCTTCCCAGTAAATTACAGAGCAATTTTTTGTTAATCAATTCGCAAAGTATAGAGTGGAAAAGTTGGCTTAGCTAATTAATTACCCTCATAGTTTAATAGAATCATGATCCACCTGATAGGATCGACCAAACCTATTATCGATCAATCCAATTATCAGTCAAACCAATTATAAGATCAAGCAAACCAATAAGTCGAATCTTATTGAAAAAAAGACCTTAATTTACTAAAGAGTAACTTGTGTGTCAAACTTCCACGATTTTGAGCAAATGTGTCAGAAATCTTCCCACGAAAAATTGTGACAAAAATAATATTAATGTAGTAAATATATCCTTTATAGTATCCTTTATAATTAATTCCAACTCTGGACCCCGCCATTAAAATCCTGTATGCAATTCTCTTAATGCTAATCGTCGGGAACACTAGAATTAACGTCTGACAATTTTCTTGTTCTGCAGATTCCAATTGTCATCCCCATCATTGGAGTGGTTGCCTCTTTGTATTTGATCATTGCTCCAATTATTGATGACCCCGCCATTGAAATCCTCTACGCCATTTTCTTCATGCTAAGTGGGCTGTTCTTTTATATTCCATTTGTTCACTTTCGTGTTGATGTCAGCTATGTTATGGGTAAGTTTACTTTGATGTTATTTATTTTTAAGTCAAATATTTTAGGTCATGGATACAAAGAGATCAAATTAGACAAGTAATGGTAAAAATGTGTAGCTACGAAGACAAAAAAAAAGGGAATTTATGTAACAGTTTTTGTAAAGGAGGTTATATAATGGGGACTCTGTCAGAATAAACCTCTTTAAGTTTGAATGATTGACAGCTTCTTCAACCAATCACCGCACAAATTTGCCCAGCAACAAAATCTGCGTGACTTTGTGGGACAAAAATCTCCTACGCGGTACAGGTACAGTACATCTAGCTAGCGGTGCGCACTCATGCAGTCAATGCTATACTACTGTGAAACAAATTTCTGCACACACAGACTGAGTTATGACAAGTTAGTGAACAAAAAATGCAATACATGCCAATTGCCTCTATACTTTTTTTTTCTTTTCACCCATGCACCTCCTCTCTCGATCCCAGCTTTCTGACTTTTAGTTTTTGTATTTCTCTCAATCTCCCTGTTTTCTTTCTTTCCTACCTCTAGAATGATCTAACCTCTCAGGCACAATTTGACCCTTGTTGTCATGGTGCTTAAGCCCTCATCAAACAAACAAACCAATCACAGCTTTGTAAACCTGATTCCTATTACCCAGAACGGTTAGCAAACATAATTTTGTTTGCTCCTTTACTATAAATGATCAGGAAAAGTGCCATAAATGGATCAAAAGTTACGGCAGGCCACATGAACATCTAAATGTTAACGCATTAGTCATGCATGATTGCGGATTTGAGGTTTGTTTGCCTCACCTAGTTACCGCATTGCTATGGTGGGCGTGGCCTATTTCCGTACTTCAAGAAAGTTGATTGAGAACAGAAGATTAATTGAAATTAAGTGTGTCTGGCTTGCTAGGCAATTTTTTTAATTTTTTTGTGTTGCTTGTTGGATTAGTAGCTAAGATAGTGATGGATGTAATTGTGAGTAGTGTCTAACATAGTCTAAGCTTGGTCGATATTCACCTTCAGACAGTATCGATATGTAGCTAGATGTATATTGATAATATCAAAATATCGATATGCAATTTGCAAGACGTCACACATTGAAATAATATTTTTTTTATTGTTATAGCACAAAAAATGGAAAGTACAAATTTTAAAGTAAATTTACAGAATTGAATGAAAAATATGTACATAAATCTTCAAATGAACACCCATTTTCTGTAAAAATCGTTTTTTACATTGTCTGTTTTTAAAAAGAAAATCACAGAAACATTGAAATTCTATCAGTTTGAACATATCATTTTTTTCACTATTTTCGTGAAACTGGTATATAGCTTTTTGGTAATGAAAACGGGCCAACTTTACCTTTGAATGCTAGGTCCCATTTGTTTTGAATTTCCTACTGAAAGGGCATCATTTTTGCACTTTTTTTTTTAAAGACCTGGACATTCTGAAGTCAATAAATATTTATAGAAAATGTCCTGCTAAAAGAAATCGGATGAGTGTGCTCAGAAATCTACACACTGTTTGTACTTGTGCTGCTCACTGTCAGACCGTACAGAAAGTCAATGATGTGTGAACGGACATATTAGTGGGAAATATCTTTTAGTTTTGAGGATGAAATCTTTTAGTTTTGATGATAAAATCTACTCTCAGGTGATTAAGGGCTTTTCCACACAAATTTGGGGATGCGGTATTCCTTTTGATGAATTTAGGTGCGATGTTTAAGGATTTAAAATCTTATTGATTGCAATTGTTCAACCATCACAAATCATGAAAATTAACCTAAATATTGCACAATATCCATAGCGGCCTGTGCATGCAGAGCACAGTACTGTATGTCTGGAATTAAGAATTTCCTGCCTGTGGAACATAATTTTAGGTAATATTTATTGAAATATTGATGACTTAATCAACTTAACATTATTGACTGCCTGCAACTTTAATATTATTACAAATTTCAAACTTTTTTGGGCTGCATAGTGTGGAAAGGTGCATGTTTGGACGCCATGTTAATCATGTTAACTTCATTATTAGTTCATGTATAGTACAATATCGGTGGAAAACATCGATATATAAATATGACTTCATATCGATATGGGTCAATATAGATATATCGCCCAAGCTTGAGATAGTCTAGTCTAATCTAGCTTATATTCAGCACAACAAATTCATAAGGTAGTGTTGATCTGATACCACTTAATTTTATAATTTTATTTTCTGACGGTATATTTTTGCTCTGCAGATCCATTGACGAATTATCTACAGAAGCTGATGTTGGTTGTACCGTCCTATTACAGTGCATCACAAGAGTTACAAGAGAAATGATAGAAAAAGGAAAGAAGAAATAGACACAGTGCACCAGGGTTGCGGTAGATACTCTTTTGCATGAGACTAGATTCAATGCCATGATCATGCAGTGGTGCCCTTACTTGTTGCAATACCGCCGCCATTGGGAGTGATGTCTGCTGCTAAGTTTGTATGGCCCTTACTTGTTGGAATATCGCCGCCATTGGGAGTAATGTCTGCCGCTAAGTTTGTATGGCCCTTACTTGTTGCAATATCGCCGCCATTGGGAGTAATGTCTGCCGCTAAGTTTGTATGGCCCTTACTTGTTGCAATATCGCCGCCATTGGGAGTGATGTCTGCTGCTAAGTTTGTATGGCCCTTACTTGTTGGAATATCGCCGCCATTGGGAGTAATGGGAGTTTGTATGGCCCTTACTTGTTGCAATATCGCCATTGGGAGTGATGTCTGCCGCTAAGTTTGTATGGCCCTTATTTGTTGCCATATCGCCGCCATTGGGAGTGATGTCTGCCGCTAAGTTTGTATGGCCCTTACTTGTTGCAATATCGCCACCATTGGGAGTGATGTCTGCCGCTAAGTTTGTATGGCAAAAGAAAGCACAAAATGGGGTCACTTCTTTCCATTTAAGATTTTAAGCAACCAAACTTGCTGTCAGAAAGGGTGACTTTTCAAAGCTTTGCAAAAAATGTTCATCCAAGGTCAAGCTTGTTTTTGCAGGAGTTTGATATGGTTGCTATAGAAACCATGACTGTTACTTAATATTAGTCTTTCTGTCTCACAATGTTTTCATTGTTCCAAGGAGACATCCATATTAATATTTTGGGATTTTTTTTATCCTCTTATTTAAAATTTATTTACAAATTATAACTACATGCGATCATGCCACTCTAAGGCTTATGAAAATATTTCTGGGTCATGCTAACCTTGAATATTTTCAGATGGAATCTTTTCCGACCCAGTTTTTGTATCCATGTAGCAATATAGATGAAACATCTGTAAAAAAATAATGTCATCTCCCCCTTAAACTGATAAATAATTGAAAATTTGGAATTGTTATTTGTAAGTTAACAAAAGCTGAAGTATTTTGTAACTGAAATACAGACTTCAAATATTTATTAAGATTTTATCATTTTCTTCATTTCTTTTGAAGAGAACTTTATTTCTTAAAGAGAAAAATGATATTGGACAAAGTGCATGTGTGGGTATTTTGGGGTGCTTTTTGTATTAAGATTCTCTTTAATAGTTTTGATGTGTGCTGCTTTCCATGGGTAAACTCGGTGGCAGAATTTCTGTTATGTTCTAGTAGATTCTTATTTCCGCTAAATACTAGATTGTAGCAATAAGGACCCAATCTAGCTACCATCGCTGAAAGCAAATAAATTGAAAAGTGCCTTTTTGTTTTTTTTTGTTAGGGAAGAAGTATAGAGAGAAAGAGTGGGGAGGAGTATGATGTACATTCTCAATCTTTTGCATTGCCTAATTAATTATTCAGTTAATTCAAGCATGGGGTGGGGGTTATGACTTGTAGAATAAGACTTTAGACGGGTGACAAGGCTACTTTTCTGTTGTCAACTTTAAAAAGTTTGTTTGTTATCTGATATCGACAAAGTATTTTCTGGGGGTATTTTTCAGCATATTCAAAATTTGTAATGTAAGAAAACCATTTGATTTTGTAAGGAAGAATATTGAAAGATTTACTCATTTTTTGAGAAGTTTTTGTAATGTTTTTTTGTTGATGATAATGATGCTTTCTAAATGTCAGTAAACCATTTCCTTGTTTCTTTGCAGGTTTTGTTTATTAATAACGGAAAATATCAATGGTGATTATTTAGGTTTAAGATTCAACATTTGAAAATATTCAAAATTTTTTTTGGAGTGGTTTACTTTTTACAATCGGTAGATCAGCACTGTTTAAAATAAAGTGAACTTCAGTGACTTATGTATTGCAGGAAAACATTTTTTGTATCATGAAATTTGTATTGAAAAGAGTCGTGAGATTGTTGGGTTAGATTGTTCTGGAGTGGAATATCAAATTCTAATTTCAATTTTTTTTTAATGGAATAAATAGTAGCATATTCCTTGAAAAAGATATGAACAGGGTAGTAAAACCTAGAAAGCACATTTTTAATATTTATTAATATCTTGCATGTGGCTTGACGTGAATCTGTGATATGGGACTATTTTGTTGTAGGGTATGAACATTTTTGCAAGCAATATGGGCTGGATACTGTCATAGAATGTAAAACGATTGCATAGCTTCAGTCATATCAAACAAAACCTTTTTACTGTATCATATATTTTTTATGAGATCACAATTAGTACCTTCAATTTTCATGGGTCAAAATAGTTACATTTCTGCAGAAGGTCACAAATTTGTCAGGGAGCTTGTCAGTATTCGTGTAAATATGACGAATTAAAATGTTGAATTGTATTTGTATGTAAAACCTCCATGTTAATTTGACAATTTTGTTCATGATGGTGACAAGAACTGTGCAATTGATGTCGAAAATGTCAGCACTGCAGAGAATTAAAATTGTTCATTCATCAAATGGCAGCACAGGTGGTGAATTGGTGATCTGAATCTGTTCCTTGCTTCTTTTCTTTGCATGTTCGGGTAACATCGTATGTATGGGTAACATTACTTGTTCGGGTAACATGAGGGTGGATACTATTTGGACAAGAACATATTGTATGTAATTCTAACACCGTAAAAAAAAATCCATTTGAGAAATCTTAATTCCATGTAGGGGTTGGAGCAAGGATGATACAGGGGCTTGGGCAAGGATGATACAGAAGCTTGGGCAAGGATGGTGCAGGGATTGGGGTAAGGAAGGTGCAGGGACTGGGGTAAGGATGGTGCAGGGGTAAGGATGGTGCAGGGGTTGGGGTAAGGATGATACAGGGGCTTGGGAAAGGATGAAGCAGGGCCTGGGGCAAGGATGATACAGGGGCTTGGGCAAAGATGGTGCAAGAACTGCGGTAAGGATGAAGCATGGCGTGGGGCAAGGATGGTGCAGGGGCTTGGGCAAGGATGGTGCGGGGACTGCGGCAAGGATGATACAGGGGCTTGGGCAAGGATGATACAGGGGCTTGGGCAAGGATGATACAGGGGCTTGGGCAAGGATGATACAGGGGCTTGGGCAAGGATGATACAGGGGCTTGGGCAAGGATGATACAGGGGCTTGGGCAAGGATGACACAGGAACTGGAGCAATGCTGATGTAAAGGCCAACTGCTTTCCAATTAGAGAAGTATTAGATAAAATGGGACTCTTGTTTGGTTTTCAGTGTCTATTCTTATATAAAAGATGACCACAAAAGCTGCAAAGTGGGGAAGGAAGATGACCAAATATCTTGTTCAATGAACGATACATTCAGGTTTAAAAGTTGATTTGTAATTTTTTAATCCAGATTTGTGTAGAAATGACATCATTACTTTGTTAATTTATTAATAATTTCATAGTGTTATTCACGCAGGTTCCGACGGGTATGAAAATGGGAATTAGCTGGAAATATGTTTTGCTTTTTTCATCAATAAATAAATGTTTGTTGGTGAATGTGCTCTAAAAACATACCCTGTGTAACTGTAAAGTAGTTTTTTTCCAAGTTACTAGTCTCACTTGCTGTTTTCACTCACCTAACTAAGGACCAGGGTGTCCGAACATTTGGTTTTTGCCATAATTTATAGTTGGAATTTTAGACATTGACAGGAGTATTTATTTACATTTCTATTCAATTTGAATAGTACATTCAATTGTGGAAGAGGGGAGCATAGAAAGAGGTATTAACTACATTAAAATTATTCCTGTCACATATTTTTGTGGGAAGAGTTTTGACACCTTTATTCAGAACTGGGAAATTTTATAATTGATTCCAAGTCTGTGTCTTCACGTATCTGTTTTGTTCTCATTTCTATTAAGATAGAAATGAAAATAAATACTCCTGTCAATGTCTAAAATTCCAGCGATAAAATATATAGAAAGCCAAATTTTTAAACACCCTGGTCCTTAGTTAGGTGAGTAAAAACAGCAAGTGAGACGAGTAACTTGAAGAAAAAAAATGTACTTAAAAAAAATTGAAACTTGACAGAAAAGCTAAATCCCGATTTAGACCAATATATATGGGAGCCAGTTTTGGGGATGATTTGGGTTTCTGAGATGATTCTTTTGCGTTCTTTGAGATAACCTCGGATTTTACCAGACCTCGATTTGGCAGATCCAAGGCAATTAATACTGAGGAGGAAGATAAAAATGATTAAGATTAAGACTTATATGACTACTAAGTATGGCTTGCAGTTCATTTATATACCAGTAATATTGGTTGTTGAAGAAGTAGCATCATAATTTTCTTTCTCTTTTATTAGTTAATATTTTTATTTCAGGTGCAATGTCATAAGAGGTATTTCCATATTCATAACAACTTTTAAGGAGTGAAAACTTCTGAAAAAGTACTAGGGCTTATTAAAAAATTCATGTTTGTAACAGCAAACTAGTAGTACTGGTAATTATTTTACTCCTTTGCATTTTAAAATTGCAACAAGAGATTGTATAAACTAATATATAAAAAGGACTTCCTACCCAATTTGACAAGTTCTGCAGGGTTTTGTTGCCTGGGGCAACCAGGTGGCCTGACCTGTCCCCAAGTGTACAAATTGTCACCTATTTTAATACATAGATGTTTCTACAAGGTTAATAGTTTTAGTTCTGGTATCTCAAGGAAAATATGAACATCTTGGTATTTTGGTATTAATTTATTTGACATCTTAAATGTGGGTGAAATTTGAGACATTTCTGTTAACCAAAATATGTTCATTGTGTTCATCAGCTATTTAGATCAATATAAAAAAAATGGAACACACCGTTGAATTTTGATGAGATACTTTTTTTGTGTCGCATTTTCTTTTATCTTTTTATCTCGATTATGAGTGGACCCCTTTCTGTCTTCATCTTTTAGCATCATAAAGGCCCTCGATTACAAAGAGCTGTCGTTACAGACCAAAATAAATTCCTAATATTTTTACCTACTTTACTCTTCAAGTACAATGCTAATAGCATTCGCAATGTTAATAGCATTTACAGTACAGTGGTGTAGCAAGCCTTGCGGGTGGGGGGGGGGGGGGCGGAATTGCTGATTTTTTTGTCAGTATGAACCTTTGAGACAATTTTCTAGACAATTTTACTTTTTTTTTTATGGGAGGTGGTTGTTCGATGCTGTCACCCTCTGGCTACACCCATTATTTGCATCTAGAGATTTTGTTAGCAATGTTTCTGTTAATTAGATTACGGAGGATTCTTGAGAAATATGATGGCTTAAATTGCAGCAATTTGGAATTAAGTGAAAATAAAATCTGTTAGCTTTCCTTTATTCTCTCACCTGCTTGACGCCTCCCCCCCCATAACTGCAATGAACCTTCCATCCTCGTCGGCTGCCCACTATTGTTCGCTCTGCCAACATTCCTTTTCTTCATCTTTATCGCCAAGCTCTTAATCAGCCCTGCTTTTTTTTTTACCTGCTACAAAGCTATTTTTCCACCATTTGAACCCTTTTTTTTATCTTCAGAAAAATAATAGGAACGGGGGCACATGTCCCCACTTTTCCAAAAAATAACAAAATTGCCTCTTAAAAATGAAGTGACCGTAATTATTATTAAAGGTGCAAGAACTGGTAGAATATATGCACCCACTTGTTTTTAAATACTACAAAAGTGCCCCTTTCAAAATGAAGTGCCCTCTTTACTTTGGGCTCACTAATTCTTTCTACAGACTAACGGGACATGTATACGACTTAGGGAAGTGCTTCTAAATGGTGACCCCCCCATCCTCCCACTCCTATCTCCCACTTTTCTAAAGCTCGTTAATGTGCCAAAGATAATGGTTTGAAATGCAAATTTGAAAACCACATGCAGCAATCTGGAATTTAAGTGAAAATAAGGATCAACACTTACGTGATTTCTTGACTGACCGACAACGAAGGGTCATGTGATCACGGACAAAAGTCTTGGAAAATCTTCCCTTCCCACCCCTATATTTAATGCTCTTATGTGAGTTGAAAGAAATTAATTTGGTAATATATTTATGGGTATAACGGGAATGGAAAAAGTGCCGAGTAGGCCTACTGTTGTCCGGTAGGTTGTCGTAATGTATGTAAAGAGCGAATTTGTTGCATATGATTGTGTGTGAAGGTAAATGTTTGGTCACCAGACATTTTGGCTTGGGGGCATCGCCAGACATTTTGGCGTGGGGGCACAGTACTCAAGTGCCAAACGAGGAACAATTTTCCCTGAAAATTGAGAGATACAGAGCAAATTGTAAGGTTAATGGCCGAAGCCCTGGGTCTGAAGATATCTTGTTTTTATGCCCCAAAATGGCTTAAAATCAACATAAATGTAAGTGGAAAATCGTGTGGTACTGGGGGTAAGCATCAGTGGCAGGGGGCTAGGGAAAAACTGAACGATGCTTCTTGAGAGGGCACCGAATGCTCACAGGGGCGCAAAATTTGTCCTGATTATGTATTTCATATACTATTTATATTCAACTTCTGCAATTTGTTTTTCACAAACAGACATGATGAAAATCTGTTGCAATAGCTTTTTAGTCCAAAATCCTCAAAGCCTACAAGGTTGAACAAAAACATTACATCAAATCAATAAACAAAACACTCACTGTTAAATGCCCACCTTATTTGTAAATTTTTACTTTCAAGCCAGACACTGACTACAGGGGAAAACTTTTCTCCTTTTTATTGAGTGTGAAAATCAGTGCTGCTGCAGTGAAATCTGTTTATTATCAATTTCAGATTATGACCATGGAAGGTGAGGTGAAGTGTGTGGATTGTAGAAATAAGAAATCCTTGGTGTAATTGCTTGTGCTGTATTGTGGTTTCTGTTGTGAATAATACAAAAAATATGGACTCGACAGATTTGAGATTTTGTCCGACAAAATGTATTGCGAGGTTTAGACTTAATGCGTTGTAAATGTTTTCTCTCAAAGCTTTAATCTTTCATCTAAAAAATGAGAAGCATCCCTGGACCCCAGCTTAAGACACAGTATTCACTGGGTTCATATATTTGATCGTTTGTTCCAAAATGTACATTCCTTTCAGCTAACTTATAACATTGACATGATTTTAAGCAATTTCTGATACCAAAAAAGGGCTAAGCTTCCTGCAGTTAGATGCGCCAAGCCTACCAGGACTTCGACTTCAAAATCATGCCTGAGAAACGCAGAAAAGGGCTTCGCCCCTTGACTGCTTGAACACGGTTTCAATTAATCTTGAGAGTTGATACAGTATGAAGCAATTTTCTGCTTTCAAAATCGTGATAAATGCATTGTTTCCAGCCTTCCACTGTCTTGACTGTTCCAGGAGTTTCGTCCCTAGATTTGAGACAATATTATGTAATCAAAATCCCGTGTAACGCGGGCTTCTGGGTTTTTTCCCTCTGACCCTACTAGGGCTTTAATTAAAACACTAGTTTTACAGTTTTATGCAATTCCCTGCTACCAAAATCATAAGAAACGTAGGGCTTTGCTCCTGAATTTGACATAATTTGAAGAATTTTTCTGCTACCAAAATAATGCGAAACACAGGGTGTCCTGTTTTTCTTCTAAAAAACAATAGCAATGGCACTCATTTTAGATAAGGTTAGGATCCAGAATTTAAGCCAATCAGACAACAGGAACTTTATGCCATTGCTATCCTGTTTCAGAAAAAAAATCGTTTACTGTGCCCAACGTTTTACTCTTATGAACATTTTTTTTTGGAGGGGATGCGCCCAAATGCTCTTTTCCCCATTGAAACATGACCCACCACGCCACTGATCCAGGTGGGACCCCATGGAAGGGGACCAGGTGGTGGAGATTACTTGTCTTTGATCCTCAAAATGACTGAAAATCAATGCAAAGTTTGGAAATTTGAAAGTGAGTCTAAGCATAGGAAGGATTTAAGGGCATCTTAGCGTAGTTCCCCCCCCCCCCCCTTCCCCTCCCACACACACACACACACAAACTTTCGGTAGGCAAATCCTGCCTATGCTAAGTGATGATAACTTAAAGACAATTAAATGAGTAACGCCTTGATCCGAAGATTTCTTGTTTTTTTTTTTTTTTCCCCAAAGTGGCTTAACATCAACACAACAATCCTAAATATTAATGATGAACAGGACAAACATTTTAATTCAAAATCTACTCGGATAAACATTTGGGTTACCATTCTGAACACGCATGCATGACGAGAATATCCTCTAAAAATTGAGAAAATTCTGCCAAAATTGTTGGGTTCATGGACGCAGCTCAAAGCCATGTGAAAGATTTTTACTTTTTGATCCCCAAAAAATGGCCCATGGCCATCGGGGCCCTGGATTTAAATGTGTGCAGACTTGCATCGTTCATAATACGCTCCAGTTGCCCAACACGAGCCCAATCAGCATCATGCCGAGGAGAGGTGGACTGATCCACCGGCCCAGGACCGGTGCGCC
This sequence comes from Chiridota heheva, assembly GCA_020152595.1. Taxonomy (NCBI): domain Eukaryota; kingdom Metazoa; phylum Echinodermata; class Holothuroidea; order Apodida; family Chiridotidae; genus Chiridota; species Chiridota heheva. The sequence continues at coordinate 1,993,452 of JAIGNY010001388.1, read as the reverse complement.
GATGGGTCCGGCGCCTAGGACCCAAGACATCTGGTCCCAAGACATCTATGGCGCCCGTTCCAACGCGCTGATCGACTTTTCCCCATAACTTGAGTTTAGCCGCTGGCGTAGTTAACTTACTTATATTATTCTATATGTGAATGAACGATATGACCAAGCATCGTGACGCTTATTATTTTTTGCATTGTAACTTGTAAGGTTAGTCGAAGGCGCCGGTCACTCTTCCTGGACCGGTAGACTTTGATGTGCCAGTCCGCTCCTGATGTCGAGTCGCGTGGAGATGATTCTAATATCTAGACGATTTAGGCATGATTGATATGTATCTCCTAATGAAACAGTATATTTGACATTTTAAATCTATGCCCCACTTGGTGCCCAAGTGTGACGTTGTCAGCGTCGGAAGGACATGGTTCTGATATCTAGACAATTCGGCCGTGATTGAGGCAGTGAGATGTATCTTTGATTTAAACAGTACATCCGACATTTTACATCTCTGCCGGGCTAAGTGCCCAAGTATGATGTTTTCCACATTAAGCTGAGTCAGTGGTCGGAAGGCCATGATTCTGATTTCTAGCTGAGTCAGGCATGACTGAGATATATTCTAATACAAAAAAAATTGTGCTAAATCTAGGGGCGAAGTCCTGGTGTAGACCCCTTCTGGCGGGATTGTGGTATCAGAAACTTGTTTAAAATTGTGTCAATCCCACACTTTAATTAGTTAAAAGCCTAGGAGTATACACTTTGAAACGAATGTTATAATGTAAGATCCCATTGCCTAAATCATGTGGGTTTAGTTGGGTCCAAGGATGATTTCAATGTTTTGATGTAAGAATTTGAGAAAAACATTTACAACGTTTGTATTGTAATGATGCAAATTGCGGAAGTTGAGACTAAAAAGTGTGAAAAATATATTTTGAGCGTCACTCAGGCTATGGTTTACTAATTATATTTGCAAACTCCTCTTCTTCTTCTGCATACTCTTCTTCTTCTGCATACTCTTCTTCTTCTGCATACTCATCTTCTTCTTGCATACTCTTCTTCTTCTGCATGCTCTTCTTTTTCTTCATACTCTTCTTCTTCTGCATACTCTTCTTCTTCTGCATACTCTTCTTCTTCTGCATACTCCTCTTCTTCAGCACTCTTCTTCTTTTGCACTCTTCTTCTCCTGCATACTCTTCTTCTTCTGCATACTCTTCTTCTTCTGCGTACTCTTTTTCTTCTGCATACTCTTCTTCTTCTGCATACTCTTTTTCTACATAATCTTCTTCTTCTGCATATTCTTCTTCTTCTGCATACTCTTCTTCTTCTGCATACTCTTCTTCTTCTGCATACTCTTCTTCTTTTGCATACTCTTCTTCTTCTGCATATTCTTCTTCTTCTGCACACTCCTCTTCTTCAGCACTCTTCTTCTTTTGCTCTCTTCTTCTCCTGCATACTCTTCTTCTTCTGCATACTCTTCTTCTTCTGCGTACTCTTTTTCTTCTGCATACTCTTCTTCTGAATACACTTCTTCTTCTGCATACTCTTCTTCTTCTGCATACTCTTCTTCTTCTGCATACTCTTCTTCTTCTGCATACTCTTCTTCTTCTGTATACTCTTCTTCTTCTGTATACTCTTCTTCTTCTGCATGCTCTTCTTCTGCATACTCTATTATTATTATTTATTATTCATAAGTCTTTAAGAAAGGTCAGAGGATAACAAAAAAGATCAGGTCAACAATAATAAATGCCCAAAAAGGCAAAAATTATCATTTTCAAGGTAAGGTCAATAAAAAAATCATATTTGAACTCGGAAGATTAAAAAAAAAGTGACCTAGGGTCAAATCAGGTCATTAAAAGGTCATTCAGTGACCTTCAAAATTAATATAACTTTAAAAGTTTTTTTGGTACTTTTCAAGTGATCTAACTTTTCAAACGGGTTTTATGGAAAGGTCATTCTCTCAAACCACTCGGGGGGTAGGGACAAGGTCAATATAGTATTGTATAGATGAGACATTTATAATTGGCTTTGCATATCTAAATAGGTCACATTACCTTGGGTATATGAGGGCACTGCCACTAGATCTCAAGCCAATTAAAAAAACAAAAATCCATTTTGAAGTGGTCAATTGTTCGTTGCCCCCGTTCCCCCATGAAAACTTGCACCACACAATTGTACCATAGAAAAATGTCTCTTCTATAACATATGTAGATATCAGGTAGGTGGGGGAAGGGGTTGCTGAGTAATGAAAGATTTATTCATGCAACTTATTTTGCAGTAAATTGAATCTTTTTGCCATGTATGTTACTGTTTGTTTGAGACCAGAATTTGTGCATTCTAAAACGGGTCTTATGGAAAGGTCATATCTCCTGAACCCCTGGGGTTAAGGACTAGGTCAATATAGTATTGTAAAAAGGAGACATGTGTATTTGGCTTTGCATATATAATTAGGTCACGTAACCTTGGGCAGGTGAAAGCGCTGCCACTAAATCTCAAGCCAATTTTCAAAACAAAAAATTCCATTTTGAAGTGGTCAATTGTTTCCTGATCCTTTGCCCCATGAAAACTTGCACCTCAAAAAATGGATGTAGACTACAGGAAAATGTCTCTTCTATAACATATGTAAATATTAAGTAGGTGGGGGAAGGGGTAGCTGAGTAATGTACGATTCATACATGCAACGTTTTTTTGCTGTAAATTGAATCTTTTTGCCATATGTGTTACTGTTTGTCCGAGACCAGAATTTGTGCATTCTCAAACGAGTCTTACGGAAAGGTCATATCCCCTGAACCACTGGGAACAGAGACAAGGTCTTAATATTGTGAAAAGGAGACATGTATATTTGGCTTTGCATATCTAATTAGGTCACGTCACCTTCTGCAGGTGAGAGCGCTGCCACTAAATCCCAAGCCAATTTTCAAAACAAAAAAAATCCATTTTTAAGTGGTCAATTGTTTTCTGATCCTTTGCCCCCATGAAAACTTGCACCCCAAAAATGAATGTAGACTACAGGAAAATGTCTCTTCTATAACATATGTATATATCAAGTAGGGTGTTAGGGTCGCTGAGTAATTAACGATTCATTCATGCAACTTTGTTTTTTTTATCCAGAAGCGCATGATAACACATATACCTTTAAATGGAAGGCTTTTTCTGTAGGCCAAAAAATGCATCTTTTTGTTCGTACTTTCAAATTTAGGTTTATTATTTGAGAAGCCGTAAATCTAAAACTAAACAAGTAGGTACAAGTAGGTTACTTCAAATTTCCAGCACTTCTATTGGTAGATATGAACAATACCAGCGTTATAGTATGATAGCAATAGCACAATCCCACTTAAAGGTACAGCGTCGTGAAAAATCTTCAAAACGCATAAGAAATATCATAACTCCCTCAATAATCAATATTTAAAAAATCTAATTGCAGTATTGTGTTTCGTGAGATGTCAGGTATTCCTAAAAAGATATATTTTTATATATTTGAAATCTATTTTTAATTTTCAAAATTGTATTCTAAAATTGTTTTGAGACCACAAAGGAACAAATTGACCGCAAATGTATAATCTTGGATCAAAAACTTATGTAGCAATCAAAATTACAGCCAATTCTATTTTTACTTATTTTTTTGATTATAACCTCACTTCCGGTACGATTGTAAATTTGCATAACTAACGCCAGATCGGTAATAAGCTCAATAATACCTTTCATATGATACCCTTTGACCTTATTTAGAAGAAGTAGACAAATTTTGCCAAAAAAATGACAAGGGGTACCCCTTATCGTTTTTTTGGCCAAAAATTATTTTTTTCTCCAATCTGAGCGCTGATTTTTTTGTTGGTAGATATGGCCCTGCTGATGTGCGGAAAACATTAACACTTCAGTCCGACTGTTGGTTGCTGAGGAAATCGCTATTTTCACCATATGACATGGAAAGCTCATATTGACCTGTTTTGACCTCTGATTATTATTCATAAGTCTTAAAAAAAGGTCAGAGGATAAAAAAAAAGATCAGGTCAACAATAATAAATGCCCAAAAAGGCAAAAATTATCATTTCAAGGTAAGGTCAATAAAAAAAAATCATATTTGAAGTCAGAAGATTAAAACAATGTGACCTAGGGTCAAATCAGGTCATTGAAAGGTCATTTAGTGACCTTCAAAATTAATGAAACTTTTAAAGCTTTTTTGGTACTTTTCAAGTGATCTAACCTTTCAAACGGGTCTTATAAAAAGGTCATTGTCCCAAACCACTCGGGGAAGGGACAAGGTCAATATAGTATTGTAAATATGAGACATTTATGATTGGCTTTGCATATCTAATTAGGTCACGTTACCTTGGGTATGTGAGGGCACTGTCACTAGATCTCAAGCCAATTAAAAAAACAAAAATCCATTAAGTCAATTGTTCCTTGCCCCCGTTCCCCCATGAAAACTTGCACCAAAAAATTGTACAATAGGAAAACGTCTCTTCTATAACATATTTAAATATCAGGTAGGTGGGGGAAAAGGTTGCTGAGTAATGAACGATTCATTCATGCAACTTTTTTTGCAGTGAATTGAATCTTTTTGCCATATATGTTACTGTTTGTTTGAGACCAGAATTTGTGCATTCTAAAACGGGTCTTATGGAACGGTCATATCTCCTGAACCCCTGGGAATAAGGACAAGGTCAATATAGTATTGTAAAGAGGAGTCATGTATAATTGGCTTTGCATATCTAATTAGGTCACGTCACCTTCCGCAGGTAAGGGCGCTGCCATTAAATCTCAAGCCAATTAAAAAAAAATCCATTTTGAAATGGTCAATTGTTCCCTAATCCCTTTCCCTCATGACCACTTGCACCCAAAACATTTACAATAGACCATAGGAAAATGTCTCTTCTATAACATATATAAATATCAAGTAGGTGGGGGAAGGGGTAGCTGAGTAATGTACGATTCATACATGCAACTGTTTTTTGCAGTAAATTTAATCTCTTTGCCATATGTGTTACTGTTTTTTTGAGACCAGAATTTGTGCATTCTAAAACGGGTCTTATGGAAAGGTCATATCTCCCGAACCCCTGGGAATAAGGACAAGGTCAATATAGTATTGTAAAGAGGAGACATGTATATTTGGCTTTGCGTATCTAATTAGGTCACGTCACCTTCTGCAGGTTAGGGCGCTGCCACTAAATGAATCCCTTATATTTTAAATGTTTTCATTTCTTCTGATTCCTACTTTAAAGAAGAAAACAAAATCACGTATACAATTATTTCATATTTTTCAAATTAACACAAAATCATGAGATTGATTTACAAACGTTTATAAATATTGTAAAAATGCAAGTTAGTATATCAAAGATGGCAGACTTTCAGAATGTGCACATTATATACTGTGTCCAGAGGGTTGCGGCAGAAAAATCCGCCCAAAATTAAACTTTTCGTGTAAAATGACATAAGTTTTTGCAGATGACTTAATATTGCCTATAATACTTCAGATTAATGTCTTCAAATATACTTCAAATTAAACGCCTTCAGAGGCGGAGTGTTTACATGCGTATTTAAAGGAGCACTACGGTTTCAATAATCGCCATGGTTTGCTCCAATAATCGCTATGCTTCAATAAGCGGCATGCTCCAATAATTGGCATGCTTTAATAATCGGCATGCACCAATTATCGGCATGCTCCAATTATTGGCCTGCTCCAATTATCGGCCTGCGCCAATTATCGGCCTGCTCCAATTATCGGCTTGCTCCAATAAGCGGCCTGTTTCAATGGACGGCCTGCTCCAAGAAGCGGCATGCTCCAATAAGCGGCCTGCTCTTAAAATCGTCATGCTCTTAAAATCGTCACGCGTTTTTGGTGGTTGCTGTCAAGGCACAAACCAGTTCAATACACAGAAAATTTGAGGAGAAATCCCAAATACTGTGGGCGAAAAGGTAAAGCCCACGCGTGATGTTCTGAAAATTATTGTGGGGTGGGGACGGTGCATGCTGTGGTTCTAATATGACTAAGATGTTTCCTACGAAAAGACTTTTCCACTCAATCAACATTGATGTTTGCATGATACATTGGTCGGCATTGCCTAAAAAACAAAAATCCATTTTGAAGTGGTAAATTGTTCCCTGCCCCTTTCCCTTGTGACCACTTGCACCCAAAACACTTAATGTTGATCATAGGAAAATGACTCTTCTATAACATATATAAATATTAGGTATGTGGGGGAAGGGGCTGCTGAGTAATGAACGATTCATTTATGCAATTTATTTTGCAGTAAATTCAATCTTTTTGCCATATATGTGACTGATTGTTTGAGACCAGAATTTGTGCATTCTAAAACGGGTCTTATGGAAAGGTCATATCTCCTAAACCCCTGGGGTTAGAGACTAGGTCAATATAGTATTGTAAAGAGGTGTCATTTATAATTGGCTTTGCATATCTAATTAGGTCACGTCACCTTCCGCGGGTGAGGGCGCTGCCATTAAATCTCAAGCCAATTAAAAACAAATCCATTTTGAAGTGGTCAATTGTTCCCTGATCCCTTTCCCTCATGACCACTTGCACCCAAAACACTTAAAATAAACCATAGGAAAATGTCTCTTCTATAACATATGTAAATATCAAGTAGGTGGGGAAAGGGATTGCTGAGTAATAAACCATTCATACATGCAAGTGTTTTTTGCAGTAATTTTTCTTTTTTTGCCATATGTGTTACTGTTTGTTTGAAACGGGTCTTATGGAACGGTCATATCTCCCGAACCCCTGGGAATAAGGATAAGGTCAATAAAGTATTGTAAAGAGGAGACATGTATAATTGGCTTTGCATATCTAATTAGGTCACGTCACTTTCCGCAGGTGAGGGCGCTGCCACTAAATCCCAAGCCAATCAAAAAAAAAAAAATCCATTTTGAAGTGGTAAATTGTTTCCTGCCCCTTTCCCTTGTGACCGCTTGCACCCAAAACACTTAATGTCGACCATAGAAAATGACTCTTCTTTAACATATGTAAATATTAAGTAGGTGGGGGAAGGGGTAGCTGAGTAATGTACGATTCATTCATGCAACGTTTTTTTTCAGTAAATTGAATCTCTTTGCCATATATGTTACTGTTTGTTTGAGACCAGAATTTGTGCATTCTAAAACGGGTCTTATGGAAAGGTCATATCTCCTGAAGCCTTCATCAATTGTTACCTAACCCCTGACCCTTGTGACCAATTGCAGCCAAAATCATTCATGTAGAACATAGGACAATTTCTCTTCTATAACATATGTAAATATCAAGTAGGTTTGCTGAATAATGAACAATTCATACATACAACTTTATTTTGTTATCCAGTAACGCATGATGCCACACATACCTTTAACATGGAAGGCTTTTTGTGCAACTTTTTTTTAAGAATATTGAATCTTTTTGCCATATATACAGTGTTACTGTGTGTTTGAGACCAGAATTTTGCCATTCTCCATACACCCCTAGTTCCCACTAAATTAAGCTTCACTTCTTTGCTTAGTAGGAGTGCAAGTCTTCTTTCATGTTTGTCTTGGTTGCCGGCATATAAGATTACTTCTCGTTTTAGTTCTCATGCCCGGTCTATCTCAACTCACTCACTCCAAGAACTCTCAGAATGTTAGTCTTATTTCCTCTGTTCGCATCGCTGTCTTGCCTGTTTAATAGCGTCCTTACATTCCAATAATCTATCACACGTCTGTGTTGTTTTGATTATTTACACTCTTCCTCTCTTGGTTAGAACTTCCCTTCTTCCTCAGGGCCCAAATTTGAGATTGCGAGGGGGTACGGAGGGGGTGGGGAGATGACAATGTTGGTAATTGCCAGCGGCTATGAGGTAAACGTCTATTTGAAGATAAGTATTTTCAACAATTCGTCCCTGTCTTGATAGTGACGAATGTGCAAAAGTAGTTTTTTGTTTTGACATAGTGACGAATGTGCAATTAACAAAGCTTAATAACAAATTACTATGACTTAAAAGTATCTATTTCTTGTGTATCATTTATTTACAGTTTAAACAATTTATTAGTTATAGAAAACGAGGAAAATAAATAGTAATGTGCGTTTAAAGACATTCGTCAACATGTCAAAACAAAAAAACTCTTATCCAGGCGATCCTACATTCGCCACTATGTGATTGTTCAATGTGATGGCTTCCATTTTGCTTTCACTATCACACGTCACGTGGTGGTCCTCCTGTTCCCGTTACAGGAGTGATGCATCCAGACTGTATACCAACCAAGTTTGGTGGTTAGTTCTAGTAATATTATGTTGGTAATTCTTTGCAGTGGATTCCGTAATCTTGTTATCGTTTATGGGGTGAGTAATTAGCCCTACACCCAGCCCTTTATCACGGAGGGTGAGTTGATTTTTGCTTGGGGGTTTTCTTCCCTGAAGAACAGTGACTCTGTTGTTACTGAGTCATTTTTGTGTGCAAAAGGTACCGTGTTTGACACCCCGAGAGGAAGACACTCTACTCTACTTGCTCCAGTCCACACAGCTATGAAATGAGTACTGGTACCAGCACTGTTAGCTAGCCCTGGGATATGTATAACTAAATACCATACCCTGGCTAGCCTGCGATGGACGTGTATCCTATCCACTTGGAGACATTGTGCTCTCATCCGTGTACTTTAGGAAACCACGGAAAATCACTGCCTGATGGGCCCTAATGGTCGGAGTGAGGACTTAACTATCCTTTAGATGATTTTGTTGCTGTGCTAACGGACTCCGTCTGCCCAGGTTTGGATTCAAGAATTTTCCTTCTATTTAAGTTGCCTTCCAGCGCTAACGTCTGAAGGTGGCCTATCCCCAGGTTTTCTTCTTCAGGTTTTCCTTCCTTACCCAGAACCGTTAGTTACTGTAGCCCCAAAGCATAAATGTTAGAACCCGGAGAAGGTAGGGATTGGGCCTTGAGGAAATGGACTTAATTGCTATCTTGCACATACAGCTGGGAGATTTGAGGATGAAACAGAATGCAGCTGGAAAGCAAATTGGAGTCAAGTTGAGTATCTACTTTACAATCCACCAGTCATACGACTATTTGAGTTTTTTGTATCTTTTTTGGAAGAGGTACTAATAAAGTTTTTGCGGTTGTCACTTTAACTTGATGTTTAATTAGTAACCAGAAACTCATATTTCATTTTCTCTTAATTCCAGATTGCTGCATGCCACGTTCAAATTCGCATTTCAAGCCATTATCATTTTCCTTGTTATATTATATCTTCCATTGCCATGTTTACCTACATTTTGTGACCAATGAAGCTTGTACTGATCCCTCCCCTCGAAAAGTATAAGGTAAAAAGGTCAAGAAGATATGCTAAAGATTATGAGAAGACGACCTTTTGCCTTCATTTTTGCAAGTTCTACTTTTCAGTACACTGCTATATTGAAAATATTTTCAGATATTAGCAATTAGGCTTGCAACGACGAGTGAACACACAATTACAATGACGGGGCCGTCGCCTGCGTATTCGGTTATTATAGTAACAATGCTATCACGAAATGCTTAATACGACCCGGACGAGAACACAGGTACGACGTACGGACAGACATAACATCGACAACCAAGTCAATGTCCACGGCCTTTGATAACCAGTTGTGGTGCACTGGCAGGCTCAGTCACCACTGAATATATATCAGCCTGCTAGTTGAAGCATTTTAACTGGTGAAGGGAGTGGAAACCTATTTTCTTCTGCGATATTATGACAGCTCTTTACATTCGAGGGCCTTAATTTATGGTGGATAAGATGAAAACAAAGAATCTACTCATAATCGAGGTGGAAAAGATATGACACAAATTGTGTTCTATTTTGGTGTCTTAATATTTACAGTCAGTTGTTGAACACATAGCATTTCTGAAAAGTGACAGAAAATATCTTAAAATTCACTCACATTTTATTTCAATAAGTCAAATAATTAAGTGTCAATTTTTTTGTAAGGAACATGTTTTGTCTTTAAAACTAAGGTGCTCAAATTTCCTTGATACTAGGTCTATTACTATGCAACTAAGTACAGCAGGTGAAAACTTGTGTTTTAAAGATTAGGTCAGACCTGGTTGGGAAACAAAACCCTATAACCCTGAAAATATTACAATAAAATTCACAACAAAGGAAAGTGAGACATGTATGAACCATAGATAGTATGAAGAAACAGATCATCCTTAGCTCTCGGTCAAAGAGTAAAGCCAACATGTATTTCTGAAAAATAGTATTTCACCAAAATCGTGGGTTGACTCCAATGAAAAGGAATTATGAAAGTCTGTTCGTTTAAAACCTGTTGCCTTAATTTTTTCTGTTCCAAACATGTTATTAAACTGTTTGCATTCTAGGTAATATTAAGTCATCGGAAAAACCCATGTTATCCTAACACGAATAGTGGAATTTTGGATTGATTTTATAAACAAAGGCCAAGAAAATTGGCAAAATTCAAGTTGGTTTGGCCTAGTGTTCAGTTATGGCAACGTAAACATTTGAAACGCCCTCATAAAGCTACAAATAAGCGTCCAAAAGATAAAATTATATATTTGCATATATCCCTAATGCAATATGCTATTTGATCAATCACTAGCTTGGATACAACATTATTTTCGATCACTGAAATCTTAAAAGGTGAGAACCAGACTGCCCTCAAGAACAAACAAAATAATAGTCCCTATTTTATCAAACATTTCAGATAAATGCTCCTTCTACATGGAAGGCAGTCCACCACAGCCCCTGCCCCATCTTGCCCCTGCCCTTGCATCACTCGTTCTAAACCTTGCTTGCATCATTCTTGAACCAATCCCCTCCTCATACTTTCCCCATCCCCATAATCATCCTTGCCCCAGCTCCTGTTCATCCTTTCCCCAGCCCCAACCCCTGCATCTTCTTTACCTCAGCCTCTGCTTCATTCTTGCCAGAGCCTTTGTAACATCCTTGCCCCAGCCTCTGCAACATCCTTGCCCCAGCCTCTGCAACATCCTTGTCCCAGCCTCTGCAACATCCTTGTCCCAGCCTCTGCAACATCCTTGTCCCAGCCTCTGCAACATCCTTGTCCCAGCCTCTGCAACATCCTTGTCCCAGCCTCTGCAACATCCTTGTCCCAGCCTCTGCAACATCCTTGTCCCAGCCTCTGCAACATCCTTGTCCCAGCCTCTGCAACATCCTTGTCCCAGCCTCTGCAACATCCTTGTCCCAGCCTCTGCAACATCCTTGTCCCAGCCTCTGCAGCATCCTTGTCCCAGCCTCTGCAGCATCCTTGTCCCAGCCTCTGCAGCATCCTTGTCCCAGCCTCTGCAGCATCCTTGTCCCAGCCTCTGCAGCATCCTTGTCCCAGCCTCTGCAACATCCTTGTCCCAGCCTCTGCAACATCCTTGTCCCAGCCTCTGCAACATCCTTGTCCCAGCCTCTGCAACATCCTTGTCCCAGCCTCTGCAACATCCTTGTCCCAGCCTCTGCAACATCCTTGTCCCAGCCTCTGCAACATCCTTGTCCCAGCCTCTGCAACATCCTTGTCCCAGCCTCTGCAACATCCTTGTCCCAGCCTCTGCAACATCCTTGTCCCAGCCTCTGCAACATCCTTGTCCCAGCCTCTGCAACATCATTGTCCCAGCCTCTGCAACATCCTTGTCCCAGCCTCTGCAACACCCTTGTCCCAGCCTCTGCAACATCCTTGTCCCAGCCTCTGCAACATCCTTGTCCCAGCCTCTGCAACATCCTTGTCCCAGCCTCTGCAACATCCTTGTCCCAGCCTCTGCAACATCCTTGTCCCAGCCTCTGCAACATCCTTGTCCCAGCCTCTGCAACATCCTTGTCCCAGCCTCTGCAACATCCTTGTCCAAGCCTCTGCAACATCCTTGTCCCAGCCTCTGCAACATCCTTGTCCCAACACTAACCTTGCCCCAGCCCCTGCATCATCCATGTCCCAGCTTGTTTAATCCTTTCTTACCTAAACCACCTCCTGCACAGAAAAAGTATGCTTCTAAAGCAATATTTGTTCATTTATATATATATATATATATATATATATATATATATATATATATATATATATATTTATATATATATATATATATATATATATAGAGAGAGAGAGAGAGAGAGAGAGAGAGAGAGAGAGAGAAAGAGAGAGAGAGAGAGAGGATTATTAAAGAAACTATTAATGTCATTGCATATCATGAAATGTTTGACATGACATTAATCATTCTTGTGATATCGTGTTTACAAGCGTTTTTCAGCAAAATCACATTAAGCCCCACCCACTACGCATATTAATAAAATTCAATGTGTTTTTTTTTCATTCTTATAAATTGACCATGTACGAACTTGCTAACATAATTCTACTAAATATGAATCAAAACAGACATGTGATTGAAATATGAACATTTCAAGATTTTTAATGGTGACGTGGTCAATAGCTGTGATTTTTGACCCCAGAGTCTACGGGACACAAATTCATGTACCAAGGTATCATGGTACAACATAGGGTTGGTATAGGTCTTGTACTTTTCTAGTTTAAAATGTTGCATAAAAAGCACTTATTTGACCTTTGACCTCAACTTATTATTATTAGAATGTTAAACCCTACCCACCTATGCAATTTGTAAAGATACACAGTAATTCTTTCAAAAGATACAGCCATCACCAAATGCTTGTTTCATTTGACCTGTGACCTTGGAGATAAAAGTTCCGGCCAGGGGTGCCCATCCACTAATTTTGGTTCATGTGTGTATTACAGTTTTTGTTGCATATGCACGCACACACGCACACACATACATACATACATTTGGAGAAAGAAATGGGAGTGGGGTAGTTCCCCTTGCCCGCTCTCAGACCAACATTTGGTTGACACTGGTGCTGAAAAAATAAGAAACATACGAGTACCTTGTGATGACTTGTTTTATTTGCAGATTTTTTGAGGAAATAATCCTTGCTATAAATCAATTTCTTCTCTTAATTACATACACTGAAAAGAAAAAGTATCAAAACGAAAAACAATGGTATATTTTTTTTCCAAATTGATCAATCATCATCAATATATCAATATGTACGTGAGCATTGTATTTGATTGTACGGAAATAAATTTGCTGATTATAACAGCTCCGTTACGTTTAATACCTCAAAAAAATCTTCTAAGAATTTAAATTCCACAGACCACCACAGAATGCAACCTGCAGTATGTCCTGCAACCAGGGGAATCTGCCATGCAGTGTTCATAATGTTCGTTGCTATGGCAAATATTTAATTGGTTATATTGAATCTAAAACGTGTGCAATATAACAAAACAGAAATGGCTCTGCGTAAAACCAGGAACACTTCGACTGGCCCTCATAAAGAGCAGGGCCGGTTGAAGTCAAAATTATCTTTTCCTTTAATTTCCCAAACCACAAAACTGTGATCTGTTCAACACTCCATACAAGCTGTTCAATAAACCATGTGCTTGATTTCCACCCAACACAAAGGAGTTTTTATTCAGAGGAACAGCATCTCCCAAGTAGTATGAAATGTCCTTGGAAGCAAATTATTCTTGTGGAATGATGTGAAATTTCTAGTCTGAAATTTGCACAGCATGTTTTTAAGCAGTGTCCATACTAATAAAGAATAGTGCCCCCTTCCCCACAATCTACCTCACTTTCTAGCACCTCTGATTATTTATGTATCCCCTCCCTGATCAAATCATGATACGATAATGATAACAAAAAGGTGCAAGGTTTCAAAGAAATCTGCGTAACTGTTAGAACACAGTATATTACAAATTGTCCTAAATGTATACGCACCTCACAAATCAAAAGTAATTTGTCTTTAGCTCAAAAAACAATGGTTTTATCCCTCTTATTCATTAAGCTATACGTAAAACAAAAGAATAGTCTTCTATGCATGCTTTGATAATACTAGACAAGATCTTCTTAATGTTGGAAGTTCAAATTTTCAAGAAATCTTGCTCTTTCAACCACATCAATTAAATTAATTTTAGCCAATGCAGTGGCTGGAATCTTCAGGTTGTTCATAACAATACCAAATATTTCTAGTATATCCAGGGTTTCATCTGGAAATGGGTGTGCATTGAGCATTTCTAGGTGTGCCCCATTTTTGTTATCAGAAGATCAATATTTCCAGCATCACCTTGAACATGAAAATAAAACTACTGAAATTTGTTTGAGTGTCCATTCATGTACAATTGAAATTTACTGGTATTCATTCTCTCACCCGTTTTTTGTGAATTTTTTTTCTTCACAGATACTAATGTATTACTTGATTTATTATATCATACGAATCTTGTCTTTTGAAGATCAAGACTGATATTTATGGTATTTGTGCTTTCCAAAGGTCAAGGGTCTCAAAACTGTTCTTTTATATGATATATATGACAATATGTATGATAATATATATATATATATGATTATATATATTATATATAATATATATATAAATATATATATATAAATATATAAATATATATGATTAAATATTTATATAATTATATATATTATGATTATATATATAAATATATGATTATATAATTATATATATATGATTATATATATATATGATTATATATATATATGATTATATTATATATATATATATATCCCTCAAAAGCATACACTTAAGAAGCTATCTAATTTGACAGCAATTATCACTTGAGTCTTACTCATGTGTTAAACTTTGGCACAACCATCTTCCCCTGGTCAAGTGGTGGTACTGGGATGATGACCCCTCCCTCCCCATGAATGTCACGTTAAACCCATACCCAGGCCAAGATGACCCATCCTTGTCCCCTGTAAGTGTAGAACCTCGTACTTGAATCTAGGATTGTAGATAACATTTTATTGCTTAAGTTAGTGTCATCTCTTCATCATTAAAATTTGCTGTCCTGAGTATGCATAACTGAGAACTTGTTTTTGGCTTTGCATTCTTGTAAATGTCAACCATGACACAACTTGTGTCACATTCCCTCAATGACCATTGGCTAAAAATTATAGCCAGCCAAAAAAGGATTTTTATTTTTCAGTCCTACCATGTATACTATATTTCAAATAAAATTTACTGCTTATTTTACTGACGTAAATGTTTTTAAATATGAAATGTGCCATTTTACACTCCGTGACTCTTTTTAGAGTAAAATGCAGATGACATTTTCCTACAAATCGTACCCAAACTATCTACCAATATAACTTTAAAATATCTTGCGATTAATAACTGGGTTATGCTATAAGTTGTTTCTAGAACATATAATCTACAAAATCATATTGCGTGGGGTATACTCATACTGCGTGGGGTCATACTGCGTGGGGTCATCATACTGCGTGGGGACATGCTGCGTGGGGTCATACTGCGTGGGAAGCGAAACTGCATGCGGGGCGACACTGCAGTGGGGCGACACTGAGTGGGGAGCGACACTGCAGTGGGGGCGACACTGAGTGGGGAGGCGACACTGCGTGGGGGCGACAATGCGTGGAGGCCACACTGCGTGGAGGCCGACACTGCATGGGAGGCAACACTGCGTGGGGGCGACACTGCATGAGGGCGACACTGCGTGGGGGTGACACTGCATGAAGGCGACACTGCGTGGAAGGGGAGGGGCGACACTGCGTGGGGGGCGACAATGCGTGGGGGGTGACACTGCATGGAGGCGACACTGCATGAGGGGCCACACTGGTGGGGGGGGCGACACTGCGTGGGGGCCGACACTGCTAGTGGGGCCACACTGCTAATGGGGCCACACTGCTAGTGGGGCCACACTTTGTGTGTGGGGCCACATTTTGTGTGGGGTCACACTTTGTGTGTGGGGCCACACTTTGTGTGGGGAGCCACACTGTGAGTGGGGTCCCACTGTGAGTGGGTCCCACTGTGAGTGGGGTTCCCATTGTGCTCTGTAAGATCACACTGTGTGGGGTCTCTACCATCAGTCAATAAACTACATTACTCCTGGCTATAAATACCTTTGTTTAAAACAGTTATGGAATTCATGGTCAAATTCGATCTAAATAATATCCAATATTAGTTTAGTCTTGAAAGTTGCTTTTGAATACAAGAAAGCAATCCACAGAGTTGCTGATCTCATCACCTTAAGCATACAGCATAGTGGGGGAAATAGCAAACAAGAAAGCAATCCACAGAGTTGCAGATCTCATCACCTTAAGCATACAGCATAGTGGAGGAAATACCTAAAACGAAAGCAATCCATGATGATGCTGATCTCATCACCTTAAGCATACAGCATAGTGGGGGAAATGGCTAACAAGAAAGTAATCCATGGAGTTGCTGATCTCATCACCTTAAGCATACAGCATAGTGGAGGAAATAGCTAACAAGAAAGTAATCCATGGAGTTGCTGATCTCATCACCTTAAGCATAGTGGGGGAAATAGCTAACAAGAAAGTAATCCATGGAGTTACTGATCTCATCACCTTAAGCATACAGCATAGTTGCTGATCTCATCACCTTAAGCATACAGCATAGTGGGGAAAATAGCTAACAAGAAAGCAATTCATGGAGTTGCTGATCTCATCACCTTAAGCATACAGCATAGTTGCTGATCTCATCACCTTAAGCATACAGCATAGTAGAGAAATAGCATTTATTACGTTTCATAGGGTAATAAATGCAGTAACTTACTTTCAGTTGTCACGAAAGTGTCACGTTATGATCTTCTTTGATGATACTTCTAGTTATAAGAAATAAAAGTTCTAACTATCAACTTTCCACATTCTGACTACGATCTGGCGACAGAAATTGAGATGATTATTGAAAAAATTCTAGTAACTTATTTGGCGGGGTTCATTGGGAGGTTATTGGGAAAAGATTTAACGTGTACTACTTGCCCAACACTGGGTAGGCCACTTGCCAGGTACAGTAGGTCTATGGTTTCCACTTGGGAGGGGTCAGTTATCAGGTACAGCAGGCCTATGGTTTCCACCTGGAGGGATCAGTTATCAGGTACAGTAGGCCTATGGTTTCCACTTGGGAGGGGTCAGTTATCAGGTACAGCAGGCCTATGGCTTCCACTTGGAGGGGTCAGTTATCAGGTACAGTAGGCCTATGGTCTCCACTTGGAGGGGTCAGTTATCAGGTACAGCAGGCCTATGGTCTCCACTTGGAGGGATCAGTTATCAGGTACAGTAGGCCTATGGTCTCCACTTGGAGGGGTCAGTTATCAGGTACAGTAGGCCTATGGTCTCCACTTGGAGGGGTCAGTTATCAGGTACAGCAGGCCTATGGTCTCCACTTGGAGGGGTCAGTTATCAGGTACAGTAGGCCTATGGTCTCCACTTGGAGGGGTCAGTGATCAGGTACAGCAGGCCTATGGATTCCACTTGGAGGGGTCTGTTATCAATATAATACAGTCAATGAGAGAAAACCTTATTTTTGTGAATTTTCAACAAAAAAACAGGGCAGAATTGATTATAATAACTATGGGGAAAGGGGGATGGTTAAAAGTGATCACTAGCTCTGTGACCTTTGACCATATCTACCCCTATCATCACATATTTGACCTCTGACCTTTATCACTGAAACAACTGACATATTTCACATTTATCATACTGTATGACACCATTCATGCTCACATCACTAACCATTCCATAAATATAGGGAAAATGGTGAAAAGTGGTTGATAGTTTTGTGACCTTTGATCCCAGAGTCTATTGGAAACAAATTCATGCCCCAAAGTATCATGGTACAATATAGGGTTGGTATACATATTGTACTTTTTGAGTTTAAAATGGCACACAAAATTTAGCAAAAAAAGCACATATTTGACCCCTGACCCTAATCACTAAAACAACATCTGAAATTGTTCACACTTATCGTATTCTACTGTTTGACACCATTCATGCTCATGTCACACTTACCATTCCATAACTATAGGTAAAAATGCTGGAAAGTGGTCAATAGCTGTGAATTTTGACTTTCTGACCCCAGAGTCTAAGGCACACAAACTCATGTACTAAGGTATCATGGTACAATATAGGGTAGGTATAGGTCTTTTACTTTTAAAGCTTAAAATGGTGCAAAATTTGGCATAAAAAGCACTTTTTTGACCCATGACCTCCAATTATTTCAAATTGTTCTTAGAATGTTAAACTCTATCCAGCTATGCAATTTGTAAAGGTAACAAGTAATTCCTTTAAAAGATACAGCCATCACCCAAAACTTGTTTCAATTGACCTATAACCTTGAAACCTGGGCCAGGGGTAACCGTCCACCAATTTTGGTTCATGTGTGCATTACAGTTTTTGAGTTATAGGAGACACAAAATCAATTGGTGCATACGCACACATGCACACATACACACACAAACCCACAGACAGATGCAAAAAATCACCAAATTTTGTCCTGTTCCAAAACCTTATGACCCCTAATATGAGATCATCATGAGGGCTCCCTGATATCAAGGGGGTGGCCATGTAGTGCAGGAGGTACAGGCAGTTATTTGCCTATACAGCAAAGCGACTACAATATCTCATCCCCACATGTATATGTGGGTGATTTTGAAGAACAGCATTCTGGGTAATCACCATGGTAATGGCAGCCAAGTTTTGATATTAGGAAATGAATTGAAATAACGTGTTTAACTACTTTTCTTTCCCGAAAAATATACTGGAACTAAAAAATTTGAGAGCACTCAAAGGAGATGTTCTTTTTTGGAGGAGATATATGACCTTTAGTTCAGAATTTAATGCGGTGGGAGTTTAATCTGTTAACCCCCCTCCATGTACCCCTCCCTCCCCTATCTGAGGTATACAAGTGTGTGTACTCTTCCTTCATATTTGTGTTATCCCATGCTACATGTGTTTTTTGTATTATTCCTGGCTACATGAAATCTAAACTGGCTGTAAAGGCATATTTTATGAAATATCGATAAAAGAATAATTGATGAAATTCACACTGTGAATGCAGAGTGCACTCTCCATGTTCCATGTCATTTTAAAATGACTGGAAAATATTAGCTTATAATTATCACACCTTGCAGATGAATACAAAAAGTTATAATTCCCATTTGTCCCTACCTATCTTCTATCAAAATGATCTGAAGAATACAATCACTTCCTTTTTGAGGTATTTTTTCCCTTTATCTTCCGCCACTTCTTCTCACAACACCTGGTTTGTTCATGTTTACACATGCACTACCAACAAAGAGGATTTCAGCACCATGGCTGGCTGGTATTAGAACCTCCAGTACCACAACTGGCTATCAAGGAAGAAAATTAGACCTCAAGTACCACAATTTGCTACCAAGGGATGAAATTAGACCTCCCAGTATCACAACTGGCTACTGAGAAATGAAATTAGACCTCCCAGTGCTATAATTTGCTACTGAGGGATGAAATTAGTCCTCACAGTACCACAGCTGGCTACAAAGGGAGGAAAATAAATATCCAGTACCACAACTGGCTATGAAGGGATGAAATTAGTCCTCCCAGTAGCACAAGTGACTACAGAGGGATAAAATTAAATATCCAGTACAACTGGCTATGAAGGGATGAAATTAAATATCCAGTACCACAACTGGCTATGAAGGGATGAAATTAGTCCTCCCAGTAGCACAACTGGTTACAAAGGGAGGAAATTAAATATCCAGTACAACTGGCTATTAAGGGATGACATTAGTCCTCCCAGTACCACAACTGGCTACAAAGGGAGGCAATTCAGAGATTGAATTTCCCGCTGTTCCAAAAACAGTGCTTTTTATGCAGGAACAGTGAATTTTCAAACATGAATGTTCCAATGGAACAGTGTTCTTTTCACAAGCATGTGGCATAAATGATCAATAACTTAATTTTTGCTAAAAAGAAATGCAAGTTGTCAATTAAGATTATCATAAAAAATAATTTCTTCCATTAAGAAAAAGTTATTCCCACCTTCTTTGCAATTGTCAGCACAATTAACCATGAATTTACATATGCAAGGCTGCTTGCATGTGTACAATTGTGCACAACTTGATGCTACATCATGTAAATACTAATAACCAACATGTATTTGCACAATGAACTAGTTGTAAATAAAGCTTACATTGAAGAAAGGAATTTGTCCTGTTATCAGCAAAAAAATTGTAACAGTGTTATTTGAGAAGGCGAAAAATTTGAATTTCGACCACTGAAACTAGGAAGATTGCACCTGTTGTACCGTAGCTGACTACCAGATACGAGGCTGACAATCTTGTAACCAAACAGCAAAACTGGGTGGATATCCGAGGCTGACAATCTTGTAAACCAAACAGCAAAACTGGGTGGATATCCGAGGCTGACAATCTTGTAAACCAAACAGCAAAACTGGGTGGATATCCGAGGCTGACAATCTTGTAAACCAAACAGCAAAACTGGGTGGATATCCAATAGGTGCACAAAGTTATATTTCATACCACCCTCTGTGTAGTTCCCCCATCATGTAATCCTACAGAAGAGCCCCAAAATCCTTAACTTTTTTCAAGATTGGTACTTAACGTACTGTAACTCTACTCCGTTGTATAATAATCCCTATCCCTTTCTATCCCCATACCATTTCAAATTTTGTCTTGATATATTTCAAGTGACATTATGAAAAAATTTCCGTCAAATGAAACTACTGTGTCATACCAGAAAAGTTTCTTAGGCAATTCTTAGGCAAAAATAGTTACACAGTTTCAGTTTTCTAAATGTATTTTCACATCAATCCATACCACAACACAGGAAACAAATTATGTGTAGGCCGTGGCTGTTGATATCACGAGGTTGTCTTGGCCGTTGACATTTCGAGGTCAGGTAAGTTGCATCATCACTGCCGCCAATCTGTCTTCTCTATTTTGTCAGCAAAACACCCCACCAAAATCCTAATCAGACTTCAGCTACATCTGCCAAGAAATCGTCACGTCTTGACTAAATTCTTTCCTTCCAGCGATCTTAAACTTTCATCAAATCACAAAATCAGCCATCCTGGAAGCCTGGTCCTGCTTGTTAAACTATTATCTTAAAATCCGGAAATTGCATACGATTCAGCATCATTCGTTTTCAATTTCATTAGAAATACATTTGGTAGAGTCCTCGATAGAGGCTGGCTCAATGTCTATGTGGTTCTCCTTCACGTTATTATCCCCTGATGCGAAAGCAGTTGCATAGGGAAAAAGTTTGTGACACTTCTCCTTGTATTTCGAGGCAGCTGATGAATTCTTAAAGTCTGTTTCCATGACCTTGAGGATTTGTGTGCATATCTGAGGAGGGGAATTAAGAAATAAAACTTTCTCAAGGTCTATAGTGGCAATTTCTATATTGATTAAAAGATGATTCAATTTCAGCTGATCACTTTCTTCATTTTGAAAATAGAACTTCTGGGTTTTTACGTTATTGAAGACCAGCCAAAACGATTTTTTTACATTCATTTCGGCATAGTTTGTTAATGGAAGGCATCCATGCTAGATGTATTGATCATAGGCAAAGGCACACCGTGAGGATGGATGTCATTGATAAATGTGCATTTTAATGTCATTTCTAGGGGTTAAAAAGGTCAAATGAGGTCAACCTGGGTGTTTGCATGAATTCAAATCTTCATTAAAGATCTATACAATGAATATATATTTATGATGATTCAAATGTGTCTAACACATGCTGGGGACCTTTAAAAGTTTATATTAGTACACAAACATATAGCATGACACAACACACAAGTGTGATTTTCTCAAAATGAATGCATTTTAATTAAATCAAAATTATTCATATCTAATCTGTTTCTGCTAACCTTTGTCAGAACTTTTGAAGGACAATTCACATGGATGGGACAATGGAGAAGAAAATTGTACTTTGTCACATTTGTGTTATTTTGCTTATTGGAGATATTGTACTTTCCCCATGCCCCCAAAAAAAAAAAAAAAAAAAAACCCGACTAGACTCCTGCCCACCTTCCCACTGAAGCTTACTGTTTCCATAGGAGAGTTTTTTTTTCTTCTTTCTTTCTGCCTCAATTTACTGGAGGGAAGAAGGTCTAAGGGCCAAAGGGGCGGAGTTAGAATTATTCCAGCGGTTCTGAGTGAGGTTGAGAGCTGTAGCCTATTGTATTATTGTGGTAGCAGTAAGTATGTAAGTGCTAGGAGGAGAGTATTTCGGTAGGGAAATGTGAATCTCAAGAACATATGGTACACAGATAGCCCATGGAACGTAGATGTGCCATATTGTTTTTGATGGTGATGCCATGTATATTAATGAGCCAGAAGGACAAAATCGCCATTACATAGGTTCGCATCATCAAAAATAATCTTCAAAGTTTTTTCTCAAATGATGATCAATGAATTAATAATAAGACTTGACACTAACCTTCAGTCTGTTTTCACCCTCATTATCCATGTTGTCTCCTATACTACTAAGAATGTCTAGTGCAACTTCTGCCTTGGATGGGTCCAAGTAGTGAAGCATCTTAGCACCTAAAAAGAAAAGAAAGCACCATCATTCATGAGTAAAATGAAATCTAACATATCTTCCCCATGTAAGACTGAGCTGAGCAGGAAATCCTCAAGAGGTTTACTCGAGCACTTTGTTCCAAAAGTTCAAACTTTTGTTGTACTTGTATTACAGAGTGTGATACGACATAATACAGTATGATCAGATGATGAAATGATTACTTTATATGTTACCACTAAATCTCCTTTTTTAACCATTGTCAACCTGAATATAAGTGAAGCCCTTGACCCACCCATTGGGAGGCACATGTACTCCCATTCTGACCCCCCCGCCCCCCTCCAACCCGGACATATTTTCTCATTTGGAGAGTGGGGCACATGGCATCTTATCCAAAAAGTGGGGGACCAGAATAGTGAAGGGTAGAAGGTAAGATTAAAGAGGGTTGTGGTGGTTGACGGGGTCTGTGGGTGTTCTGGGGGTTGCCTTTTGACATTTGTTGAGTTGAGGTGATCTGATGAGGGGTGAGATCCTTAGGGGATGCTTGTTGGTAAGGTGGTTTTCCCGGGGTGAGGGAGGGAAGCAGCATGTTATAGTGTAAGGGGCCTGAGGTGTTGGTGGATGAGGGGGCAGGGGAAGAAGGAAGGAGTAAGAGTGGTAGCTCCTTGGATGGAAAGCTGATCAATCCAGACTATGTCAGTCTGGACACCCATGGAGATGGTGTGGGGATTTTTTGTGGAGGTTTTGGGAATGGAGCAAGTGGCGATTTTGATAAGGATGTTACTGAAGTTTGACATGGGATCCTCACCCTAGAGGAAATGAGGGAGAGGTGAGAGTCGCAGAGGGTTTAGAAAAGGGGTCAGTCGGCCTTCTTAAGGTTCCATTTGGGGGTGTGGTCTATGGGGGTTTGAAGGTTGGAGTGAATAAGATGAGGGTAATGGTCACAACCACAGAGATCAGCAGTGACCTTTCAGCTAAAATCAAGGTGGTTGGGGGAACAGATAAGACAGGTCAATACAGGTTAGGGAGCCTGTGACAGGGTGAAGGTAGGTTGGGGAGTTAGTGTTGAGCAAGGAGAGGCTGTGCTGACGAAGATTGTTTTCAACGAGCTTGCCTCTGATAGTGGTGGTATTGGAGCCCCACAGGGGTTTGTGGGCATTGAGGTCACCAAGAAGGATGAAGGGGGAGGGGAGCTGAGAGATGAGGTTGTTAAGGCTGGTTGGCTGAAAGTTGGCATGGGGGGGGGGGGGGGAGAGATATATAATATATTTTGTGGAGGGAGATAGACATATAGATGGCCTGAAGGTCGGTGTTTACATGAACAGGGCTGTGTGGGATATCGTGTCTAATGAAAATGGAGACGCTCAGATAACCGGCAGTAATGTGGGAGGGGAGAACAAAAGTCAGGAAGATGGTATTGGTGGGTGTTTCAGCACAAGTCTCTCTAGAGGACAAGACGATGGGCTTCAGTAACATGTTGGCTGGCAAGTTCCTCAACGAGGTCTTCATTGGCTAATAAGGCGAGGTCTCTGGTTCTGATGATGCCTTTGTTGGAGTTCAAGGAACGGTGGTGGGGGAGAGGGGTGACTGTAACGTCGATACCAGTATTAGCTAGGGTTTTGGTGGTGTGAGGAGGGTGGTGGCTTGAGTGTCCGTGGTGAAGTGCACCAGGAGATCGCTGAATCTGAGGGTAGAAACCTTGAGGAGGGTACCGACAAGGCCGTAGAATGCCTTGCGTATGAGGAAAGGGGAAACTCTTTTGAAACGGTCTGCTTTATTGGTGGCCTGAATGATTAAAATTTGGGGGACTGGGGCTGACGAATGGTCAATAGAGGTAGCAGGTGGGCCACGGGGAGAGAAGGGAGGGTCAACACAGAAGGGTTTCGTCATGATGAACAAAATTACGAAGGGCTGGGAGACCCAAGGCAACTAGAAAAAATCACGGAACTACTATAGGAGAACCACTGTAAAGGGTATCGAAAAGGGCATGAAAGTCTGGTCACAACGGGAGGGAAAAAACAAAAGAACGATATCACCGAAAGCAGACACCCATCCACAGACAGAGAATCCCGGAAAATGAAGATGCAAAACAAAATTTAGGTGAAAAAGTGCGAGGTAAAGTGTATCGGAAAGTTTTGAGAGAATAGAAAAGAAGTCATGAAGTCAACACTTCGCACTTGTTGTTACACGAAGTTCTCTTAAGTTGACATGCAGAAGAAAATAATTTTCTCAAAACATATATTGCATGGCATTTGGAGGTAGAATATGAGCTGCAAAACAAAAGGGAGCTCCACGATCTCGAATGTGAATGAAATCTTATAGATTTGGTTCCACTATAGAAAATACAAATTGAAAAACAAATCAAAATTCAATATAACGTGCATGGTAGGATAATTATGATAAAAAAAACAAGCAGAATTCTGCTTTAAATAAAATAACTAGAACGGTAAATACCGTTCGCATGCCCATGCAAATTGACACCCATATCATATGACCCGGCCAATTATAAAAATGGCATCTCACACTAAGTCCCACATTGCATCCCATGTCCTACATGGCATCCCACCCGATGTCCCACATGGCATCCCACCCCATGTCCCACATGACATCCCATCCCATGTCCCACATGGCATTCCACCATTTCTCCCACATGGCATCCCATCCCATGTCCCACATGACATCCCATGTCCCACGTGGCATTCCATCATATGTCCCACAGGGCATCCCATCCTATGACCCACATGGCATTCCATCCTATGTCCCACATGGATCACATCCCATGTCCCAAATGACATACCACCTCATGTCCCACATGACATCCCATGCCTTGTCCCACATGGCATTCCACCATATCTCCCACATGACATTCCACCATACAGTGTCTCACATGGCATTCTACCATATGTCCCACATGGCATCCCACACTATGACCCTCATGGATCCCATCCTACATGTATGTCCCACATTAATCCAACCATATGTACCACAAAACATCCCTCCCTATGTCCCACATGGCATCCCTCCCTGTGTCTCCCGCATCGGTGGCTTCCCACCTGATGTGCCACATGGCATCCCACCATATGTTCCACATGGTATCCCTCCTAATGTCCCAATTATATCCTACTTTATGTCCCACATGGCATCACATCCCATGTCCCCATGGCCTCCTACCCTATGTCCCACATAGCCTCCTATCCTATGTCACACATGGCATCCCACCTTATGTCACACATGGCATCCTACCTTGTCATACATGGCATCGTACCCTATGTCACACATGGCATCCTATCTTATGTCACACATGGCATCCCAACCTATGTTACACTCTGTGTTACTCGTGGCATCCCAACCTATGTTACACTCTGTGTTACTCGTAGCATCCTACCATGTCCCACATGGCATTCTACCCCATGTCCCACACACATCCCACCCCATGTCCCACATGACATCCCATAAGCTCCATAAGAAGTCTCATCCTAGCTATCAGTCCCTGATTGAGCATTCTATGTATGAAAGTGTCAGTTCATATAATAACTTATATGCAAATGAGTTGTTGCATAAGAAAACAAAAGTTGGAGTCAAATAATTATGCCTGATATAGCCCTTGGTGTATACAACATGGTAAATATTATATCATATGTCCCTCATGGCCCCATCCATGTCCCACATGGCATCCCTTCCTATGTCCATATGCAATCACATCCTGTCACACTCCCTGACTAAGCATACTAAATAAATAAAAAAGTCTAGTCCGTTCATATACTGTAGCAACTTTATGCAAATGAGCACAATAATAAAGGTGGAGTTTAATAATCATGCCTGATACAACTGTTGATGCCCAAATATTTTGAAGAATTTTAAGGATTTTAAATCTCAAGTGCTACAAGAGAGACTTGAGGATCTCTGAAGAATATTGAACATTTTCTGAGGAATTCTCAAAAAACTTTAACATTTCTGAGGAAATCTCACGACAAATCTGTGGACGGCCGGGACAGCCGGATGTAATCGCCATTACATAGGTTCGCATTATGATTAGCATGGAAGGTAAGGCATAACTTGAAGTAAATATATATATATCAGACAAGTATGTAACTTTACACAAATTTCTGGCAGCAAGTGGGGGAGGAAGCAATCTCGTGGGGGAAATTCCCCCACCCCCCTCGTAGTGCTGCCCTATGTAAAGTGATGACCATACAGCAATTGCAATCCCTCTAAAATTATTTTGATTATTATTTTCATTAAAACTTGTTGTTTTAATTAGTGAAACGTTAGTATTGACTTAGATGAGACTGACAAAAAAACAAGCATTTTATATCACACCCTTCTTTAGCAATACATTGCTTTAATGCAAAAGTTCACGCTACGTATGATATATGAACCCTGGGATGAAATGTTTTCAGCACTGCGGGTGCAACTGTGGGTTTGAACATGGAGCTTTCAGTTAATAGCTCCATGGTTTGAAGGAATCTGTATTTCCAAGAAGGGCAGCTTCTGTTCAGTTGAATTGACTCAGAATATCACCGACAAAATATCAATGGCTTGGGTATGCATTTGATTATAATATATAAAAAAAGAAAGATATTGAAAGATATAGTTTTATTTAAAAGATATACTGCAAACCAGGCTGTACAAAGTGAATGAAAGTAAACACCACATCTGTTTCTCATTAATATGGGATGAAGTAATGAGTGATTTTACAGAACGTAACTGCAAAGGATATTGGAGGTATTTCACAGTTTTTATTTTTATTTCAAACTCATAACAACATTTTTGAACTTCAAATGCATGTGTATTTTTTCAAAGATGCATTATATTTTGTGAATCTTGATTTCCTCGTGTGATAAATGTGCTTATTATACATCATACAGTGATTTACAATGCATGCACGCTATAGCAGTTATAGTAAAGATTCCTCACAGAATCCAACGGCCATGCTGCCCATTGTTGAAAAGGAAAACATTGAATGTATTTGCTTCTTTGAAAACAAAAATCAATCAATTCCACGGAGAAAGAACTTTTTTCAAGGTCTTTGTCATGATGAAAAGTTATTGATACATCATATCTAATCACTGAGGCGTATCGTATCGTCGTGTACAACAAGTAAAGTTAGTGTGCGTGAAGTGTATGGCATTTGAACTTGTCTGTGTTGTGTTGGTAAACATAACAAGTTGTGCGTCGCATTTAATTGGGTTGGCGACGGGTCAGCCTCCATCGTACGACCGGGCCATAAAGCCTCTATGACGCAAGCTCTAACTCTCACCAACTCATAGTCAAAATTGCATTTACATTTATATTTCAAAAGAATTTATCATCTACCATTAAAATTAAGTGCAGAGAAATGTTTAAAGATTATTGGGACCTAGAATAGTATAAATTCAAATATTGCTAGAGTTCCCCCCTTGGATAACTGTCATCATACAATAGTTCTTGAGGCTCAAAGCTGCAGTCAACATATGGGGTACAAGCCTATACTATAACTCTGACCTGATCCCTTATGCTGGAACTGCAGGTGACTCCACCTAGCAATAAATTCGAACCTCCCGGCTGGTAAGTGGCTTTCCAACGATTAGGCTAACCAGTCGGTCAACGACTGACTACCAAGAGCTTGACATTTTTCTACTAAGTTCTCACCTGCTAGTCTGTGTTCTATGTTGTTTGAATGGTTATCCATGAATTCCTGGTTGAATTGGACTAACTCTTTCTCTCCAAAAATCCTTTTCATTTCTTTTAAGATAACCTCTGTTACAGCTTGCGGTAGATCTTGGGCTTCTCGGACTAGAACAGAACAAGAGATAATGAGTTTGGTTATCTGTATCTTGTATGATAGACATGTTCTGTTCATGAGATATTCATTGTAAAAGAAGTTTGAAAATGACTGGTATACAAAATTTGCTTAAGCACAGTGATGTTACTCTTAAAGGAGGCATACAGATCAATCAGTCTAGCTTGATAAATGATAGAGAATTAAAAGATAAACCCAACTACCAAAAACCACATAAATCTTCTTCCATTCTCAAGTTATCAAAGTTTGAAGTTGTAAAATGGATGTTGCCAATTTGTCTAATGTTGTGTTGAAATCATGGCAACGATGATGTAGTTTGCCCTATGTGCTATCACAGATAATGTATTTCTTTAGATTTCTCTT